>VZTZ01028911.1:37640-158073 GCA_013400955.1 Drymodes brunneopygia | reverse complement strand
CATTCACCCCTCCACCCCTCCACCCATCCCTCCATCCATCCCTCCATCCATCCCTTCATCCATCCATCCCTCCATCCATCCATCCCTCCATCCATCCATCCATCCATCCATCCATCCTCCTGCCACTACCCCCCTTCTTACTAGTCCTCCCCCTCACCACGAGGCTTTCATGAGTCAGACCTCAGGGATAATCATCCTCTTCTGCATCCCCACCACTCCAGAGAGCCCTTCAGGAGCAAAGCACCACTCAAGCTGTGACACAGCACCACAAATCAGAAAAAATACTTTCCACACCTTTTGGCACAAGCAGAGATTCAATGAGCTTGGCACTCAGACCTTCTAAATCGAAGTGTAGAGTCTGACTTTTGGTTTGTTTTTTTACAGGATGGAAGTGTTTGCTGTGCCCTGTGTGCCCAGTTCCTTACACACCCCAAGTTCAGCCATGTCCAGGCTCTCCCCCCACGGTGTCTCTGTGCAGGTTTAACCTGTCTTTTCCCAGCCTGTGCCAAGGACTGCCAAGCTCCTGAGAGCAGCCCCTTGCTCTGGCTGAGGAGATGCACAGCACTCCCACAATAAAGCAGTCAGTGTTTGCACTGCTACAGAAATACAAACAGGCTGCACTGAACAGCATTCAGCAAAAGGCATTTCAGTGCTCTTGCAAGCAGGGAGAAGCAACAGGAAATGAGAAAGGTCCTGACAGAAAGGGACACGGGAGGTGCCTGTGGAGCACTGCTCTGAGTCTGCACAGGGAGCACCAGGGAAGGAGCAGGTACAGTCAAAGCCTGGCCCTGTCCCTCACACAGAGCAGGTAAAGCCTGGCCCTGTCCCTCACACAGAGCAGGTAAAGCCTGGCCCTGTCCCTCACACAGAGCAGGTAAAGCCTGGCCCTGTCCCTGTCCCTGTCCCCCTCTCACACAAACAGAGCAAGTAAAGCCTGTCCCTGTCCCTGTCCCTGTCCCTGTCCCCCCCTCACACACACACACAGGCCCTGGGTGCAGGGAGCAGGGAGCCAGGGCTTGGCTGTGCTCTCTGCACAGAGATCCTCATCTGCCCACAAGGGAGGATGTGTTTCCTGAAATTAGATGGTGTGTTTTTATAGTCACTTCCAAAGGCATTTCCTCAAACTCCACTGTCATCTCCGAACACACAAGTGTAAATAACAATATCCATTGTGGCAGTGCTTCATCCAACACACAAAGATCACTTCTTCTCCCTTCCCAAGAGGAGGCAGTGTGATGCAAACTGGAAAGGCCATTAGAAGCCATGACTCCAACAACCGTGTGAATAATCTCACAGCACCAGGTGAGAGCCCAGCAAGGCAGATCAGATCATCACCAGCCCTACCCTGCTCCTCGTTGTGTCACAGCACCTCCCACTCCTTACGTGGAGGATGGCACACGCTCATTTCGCTTTTATTGAGTCAAAAATAACACAGTAATTGGATTGAGGCTTTCAGGGGAGAGGGGAGGGGAAAAGGATCTTCTTAGACTCCCTAATGCCAATCTTCACGACCTGTCTGATCTCTCAGTAAATGCCACATATAGGTTAATCCTCACAAATCCTCAGTGCGACCTTGTCAAATCAAAGTGTTCATCAGTTTGTTCGGGGGCTACTAGATAAGAATAAACAAATGAACTCATGCTGCATGTCTTCCAGCTGTCACTTAGGAGTGCTTAAAGACAAGGCCTCTTTAGTGGGCACCCTGCAGCAAAAGAACTCTGACTGGAAAATGTGAGAAATGAACAGATTACCTGCTTAACTAACACACCTGTGAGCACCCTGCATGTGAAAGATACCTGCACTTACACATTTCACTCTGTGTGCCCTGAACATTCTGTTTTCTCCTTGATTTTCCTAATTTTAAGTAATATTTATTTGTAAAAGACATAGATGCATCCAGAGTAAAAAGTATCGTAACCCAATGCTGGAGGAGTGTGCTACAAGGACGTGCCTTAGACATCAAACTGCTCCTTTTCCACCCAACCCAATTAAACTGCAGCAGCTCCTCAGCCTCCCACGGATCTCTGCTTGGCCACTGAGCCTCTGCTGGAGCACAGGGGGTCATTTAGCCCCTTTAACCCCAGGGCCATCGAGGAGCTCCTGCTGGCTGCTCCACCTTTGCTGCTGCCTGTGCTTGGCCTGATGCCACTCCTCCATTCTGGGCTGGCCTGCAGCCACCCAGCAGATGGCAATGACTTTCAGATGGAGCAGGGCAATGCTGAACCAGTGACCCTAAAGGTGGAAGGTTTTGTAGCCCACTGCCTGCCCTCTGGCCCTAACATCTGTGATCCTGCCCTGTTCAGAACAAGGCTGCAGGCACTGAAAAACACACACACAGCATTATCAGGAGGTTTGGTTTTTCTCCCACTTCTCACAACCTTCAAAAGCCAGCACTGCTCACCTGAGCACACCTTGCACTGTGCCAACACCCAAAGAGTGCAGCTTTGAACGTCTGCTTGTCATCTTGTCTCTCAAGCACCTTTGCAATTTCTGTCATGCTTTCTCTTCATGAGCTGAGGAAAATTTAGTTAAAATTAATTATCTGTCCCTCATGTCTTAGGAGACAGTGCACTGTAACACATGAACTGTTGCAGTCTACAGTTTGGGTTTGGTCTTTCTCTACCACAACCTTGGTAGAATCATCTATGTATGATTCTACCCAACAATTTTACTGTTTCTACAAGTTCATCCTTGTTCAGACAGTGACTACAATTTAATAAACATTTTAAAGTTGAAAATGTGTGGGTACAAATTCTCTGCAAAGTACCTGAAGAACCCAAAAGCCTCTGTGTACATATTTTTCCCCCTATATATGATATCCCACTTAATCCCTAAAAAAGCACGTCTTCCTGTATTGCCTAACTTCTATGGCATTCTCTGTGGTTTGGGTTTGGGCTTTTTCTCCTTTTTTCTTCTATTGCAGAATATGTCAGATTTCAAAGGTCTTTGCTTTCATGTACTTTGTCCTCAAGACCATGATCACAGCAGTTGGTCCTGGAGTTGTGCTCATTTCTGAACCATTGAGGTCTCTCAGGAATCAGATGAAGATCCATTCTTTCAGGAGCTGAACAAAGAACAACAATCCTTCTGGTCCTAGGAAACTGTTCATTGAATTTCTAAATCACATGAGGTTTAGACTCAAAAAGCATCTCAGCAGAGAGGCACAGCATGAATTGAGTAACAGGAGTGCAGTGAGGAGCAAACCCCTGGATGTGCCAAGAGAATGGGAGCAAAAGGAAGGAGTGATAGAAAAAACCCCCAAAACCCCAACAAACCCCCAAAACAAACACCAACAATTTGTCATCATGTTTTGTGACACAGTGAAATAGGCATGCGGAAAGGGCTGCAGTTTCTGCATAACCATCCCATCTGCAGACTTTTCCAGCTCCATCATTAATCACCAGGTCCCTCCTCCACAGTCCTCATAACAAACCCCAGCCACCAAATCCCAGTCTAAATCCTGCTCCTGGCCCCCGAGTGTGAAACAGACAGTTGACTTTGGGATTATTCTTTATGTTCAGAAACACGAATAAATCACACACCATCAAGTTTATCATTTTTTCTCCTCAGAGAAATATGAAATATTACAGATCATCTTCACTGCATCAGTTTCTTCACAGTCTATTAGCGAGCAAGGTCTATTTTTCATATAATTTACCAAACCACTGGTCTAATTTCTCTTATTTCTTTTGGAGCAGGAAACACATACAGAGTGTGTTCTCCTGTTACACATCAGCCACCACCAACCTTCCTGTCTTCCATTCCAGGGCTCCAAGAAGTTGTTGGAGTTGGCTAGCAGCTCGAGGTGGTCCAGATCTTGGGTTTCCTTACAGAGATTTGCTGAAAAAAGCTGACTGAAAAATTACTTCAGGATGTGTTTCAAGCTGGATGCTCAGAAGAAAGACCTATCCCCCAACACTTACCAGCTCTGAGGGCTGGCAGGTTTTGTGGTGTAAGGGAGGAATGTTCTCCAGTGCCTTTCTGAAATGAGCTGTGCCCTCACAATCTTACTCCACAGGGAAAGGTTCCTCACACTGACTCCCTGCAAAAAATCCCCACAAACCCAACAAGAAAACCCCAAACAAGAAAACCACGACCATGAAAACCCCCATAGAGCAGGAAATAGGCTCAACCCCTGCAAAAACTCCTCTCTCAGTTTCAAAAATATCTCAACAAGCAGACTGAGGGTACAACAGGCACAGGCCATGACATGCTGGTCCCTTTGTCCCTGCACATCAGGGAAGTCTGGGCTGCAGAGCAGAGCACATCCCACTGGAACTGCCCTGAGGACACAGGAAGGACTCCAGACCCCAAGATCACCAGTTTGGTATTTTCACCAAGACCATGAGATCAACTGTTACAAAAAAAGGGCAGTGGAAGTTAAGGTGAAGTTGGTACAGTCTTTCCTTACAACAAAACCCTTGTATGCAACATTTTCTGCCAAAGATGGATGTGATTTCCCTTGCTTGGAACAGGGCAGAGAGAAACAGGTTAAATTATAGCCAAAATAATAGGAGTCAAGAGACACAGGCCTGCCTCATCTTTTCCCATTGCAGCTCTGTAAGGGGAAAAAAAATCACAAAAATCTTCAATATGTCAACCTCCCCCCCGGGTTTTTTCCCCCTAAAAGATTCAGCTTTCCTGAAGAAGCAAAGAGAGAGGCTGAAAGGATTTCACATTGAACCACTGCAATAATTGCCACAATTTCTTCCGTACCAGCTGAAGAGTGAATGGCATGAGTCCAAACTTGGGCAAGGGGAAGGAGGTGACATTCACTTCTCCAGTCTCTGCCTGCAGCTCGTGAGAAAGGCTGGGCTTTGGAAGATCTGCAGATGGAGGGAACTATCGAATGCCATGACTGCAGTAAGAAATGCCACTTGTGAAAAGCAAATTCTTAACACACTTGCCAGCCTTGGACACTGAAATACCACTGAAATACATATGCAAAATACAAAGCCCCAAAATTTCAGAAATTTCTTCTTCCTAAAGCAAAAGTGAGAGCCAGCTCCAAGTGCAGACAGAAAACTCTAATGGTAAATTGGGAATTTTCTTTTCTGCCTCACTTGCATGAGCCAGACAAATCAAGCTGGCAGCTGCCAGCTCCTGGAGGGACTGGGGAGCCTTGCACCAACTACAAAAGAAGGAACTATTGCTTTTCTTCTCAGGGTTTCTACTGATAATAAGCTGCAAATATCCCTTCCTTCCCTCCTCCCCTCAGAGTGATCTCCAAGGGCATTTTCACAGGTGGGTCTGGTGGCTGTCCCACAGCCCCAGTCCCGCCTGCTGCAGAGCCCAGCAGGAGCACTGGCTGCCCCTGACCCCGAAATGTGAGCACTCGTGCTGGATCTGGGACAGGGGCCCAACTGCTCCTCTGAGGGTTTCATCCACTGCAGAGAGAGGTGCCAAGGCAGCAGAGCACCACAGCACAATAAAACACACCAGGGCAGTGCCCTGCATTAAAGCACCACTGCTGCTCTGACCGCTCGGGGTCAGCTGGGGTCGGAGTAACCTGAGTTATTTCTCAGGGTTTTTTTGCTCATAATTTCCAATTCCCCTGAAGTGTTGACTCTCAAAATCACTTAGCAGCAGAAGTCTTTTGCTCCTTCTTTCCAGAGGAACAACCACACTATAACATAAAACATTTATTCCAGAGTCAAACGTGTATTCAAAACATTAGCTGCAGCAACAGAAACAATCAGACACAAGAGCTTTCAGTTCCATTCCCAACAGAACACTTAGTAAGAAGAGAATGACTTTATCAACAAGCAGTAAAAACCTTAGTTTCCCATGTCTGAAAGAGATTTCATTAAATGTTTCCCTTGACTAGGTGCAGATCATTATATTTCTCATAGACTGTAAGCAATGTGAGCCTGTGTCTGCACCACGAGGCCTGAGCCCTGACTGACAGCTCTAGGAATTACAATAAATACTGCAGGAGCACAAGCAATGCTTTCCTAGGAGCCCCCTGCCAAACTGAGTGCTGCCTTGCAGAGAAACAAACCAAACCAAACCAATAAACCTGGAACAGCTCCATTTAATGCTGTGTCTCAGCTAAGGACACTCATCAGGCAAAGCCACTTCCCACTGCCCATCCCTGCAGGATTCAGGCTCTGACCCCAGGACACACTCCCCCTCCCCAGCCACAGCCTCTGAGGCTTCCCACCCTCCCAGCTCCTCCCAGGCCACCAAGGATGCAGCAAAGGGGGTCCCTGTCCCAGCTGAGGAGAGCTGAGCCCCCCCAGGCTGCAGCCCCCAGCCCCGTTCCACAGCCCTGCCAGCCCCTCCTGGCACTGGGGATGGGGAGCTGCCCCAAACACCTCCAAAGGTTTGGCTGCATTATCCCTGCACTGACTCCCTGGCAGTGAGAAAGGCCACAGTGATGGGGAAAAAAGCTAATTCACAGCCTGAGAAGGATTCATCTTGCTGCTGTAAAATGTCTTGGCTACAGTGAGGGTTAGCAAGTCATGGGACAGACACAAGCCAGAATTAAACCAAGTACATACAGGAAATGATGGCTTTCTTCCAAAGACAGAAGGGGGCAAATAACTGTTAAATGGCATTCTTTGCTACAGTTCTTATTTAGAAATCAGTGATACTGAGAGGTGTGAGGGTGGTACTTTACTCTTCCTACTCCATTTCCTTCCACACTCAGCCAGTGCTGATCCAGGCAAGGAAACTGCACCATCCTGGGAAAGCAAGGCCAACCCACCTCCAGCTCCAGTACTAATGAGAATTGTCTTAAAAGAGAAGATTCCAATTCTCCAGCCCAACTGTATTTCTCACTGGCAGATGAGTTAATCAGTAACAGCCAGGACCACTTTGGGCCACACCTGCAACACAGCTGGGCTCAACAGCTCCCTCCCCAACCCAAAAACTGCAGCAATGTCTGGTGGATCAGGGAACATCATCCAGCACGGCTGGAGAGCCCCAACACAATGCACACCATTCCCAGCAGCAGGACAGGGTACAGCTCACAGCCATGCAGCACACAGGGGAGCCCAAACGCTTCCCCACTTGCATTCAGTTTGCAGGAGAGGTTTGTAAAACAGCAAAAAAACCAGCCTGCAAACATCTGTTCAATTCCCAGTTTCTTTACAGCCCTTTGTAACCACTGTACCCTCAGAAAGGAGAGTGGGTATTACAAGTACAAGGCAGTTCTGGCAGGGAAGGGGCAGCAGGACTCCTGCAGGAGCAGGCTGGGGTCTCTCTGTGGATTTTTCCAGGCTCCCAGAATCAGACCAGCACAAGGAAATGCAGATGCAGCAGTACAGCTGCAGCACTTCCTGGTTTAGCTTCATTTTTTTTCACTCCTTAAGGCAAGTTTAAACACTATCTGTGAATAAACACTAGTAAAAGTTGTATGTGTGCATGAAGGAAAAGCTCCTTCCCTTTCTTTGGTGCCAGCCAACACCATCAAAACACTCCACAGACAAAACACCCACACCTTAGGAAAGCAAATGGAAAATAGTCCCATACTGAAATGCAGTCAGTGATCACTCACAGGCTCTTAATGCTGCAGCTCTGATTGCCCTCACATGCCAGCAGAGACAAAGGAATGCAATTTGACTGTGCATTCCTAAGAGGAAATTATATTCCACTCTCTCTGTCTTTCTTAAGCATTTGCAGTTTTTCAGAGAATGACATCAACAGTATAAATCACCAGGGCCTAATACAATGGACAAAGTCAGAGTAATCAATTCTTATTTATTAATCAGCCTCTATCATGATGTTCCATAATCATTATACCCCAGTTTGGACACAATAATAATGAAGCTAACAGAACTAATGCAATTTGTGGTAAGATGTTGGCAGGCAGTGGCAATAACATTGCTTGGTAACAATGCAGTAAGGCAAACAGGCCTTGGTTGTAAGAAAAGATATTAAAACAGACAAAAACACACCGAGGAAAGGAGGTACTAGATGTACATAATTTCAAGTTGATATTTAAAAAAAAGAAGAAGATAATCATGTAAGAGACCAGTCTGCATCATCAGAAACGAAGGGCTTAGGGTTATATAAAATCACAGGCACAGTAACAGCATTTGAACATGCTCACAGAATCTAAATACAGAGTGAGGTTACAAGAGTCAGATAAAAGAAAAAATGAACATTTCTCTTGGAAGAAAATTCTTTTCATTACAAAAAGTAGTGTGCCTGGGACAGTGCCACGGAAAGCCTGCAAATCCCAGCCATTTGTGCACACCAAAACCAAGAGCCACCCCCTAAACTCTTGGCTACTTCGTCTGCCTTGCCTGTGTGATTGGAAGAGCTCAAAAACTGGACCAGGGAGAAAACCACAAAGCAAGGAATGGTGCTTAGATCCTTGGGAGCAAAGTCTGCTGCAAACGCCACATTGCTGGGGGTGCTTTCAGCTCTCAAAAACATCCTTGTTCCAATGATCAGAGGAATTTCTGGGTGAGAGGGATCACTACACCACAGAAGGCACAGTTCAAAGGGACAGCAAGCCACACAGAATAATTCTGTGGCAATATGACCCCTTGAAATGCTCAGAGCAGCAGAGCCCTGCACCTTAAAAATCTCAACTACTAAAAAAGACAGGGTGGAAAAAAAAAAGGAAAAGAAAGGAAAAAAACTTGTTTATAATAAAGACTACATTCTGTAGCAATTTCCTAGATTCCTGGGGTTAGAAATCTAGATTGCCAATGGATAAGTGAGCCTTAAAATCACATCCCTGCTGACAAAAATTCATTTCTTATAACCGTCTCCATTTACCGGAATGTTGAATCTTTCCCATGGGGAAGGAACAAATGAAAATGTTATTTCTCTGCTCATGAACTCATACCTTTCTGTCTGCTTTTCACTGTTGGCAATTTCATTCTCTTCCAAATTTGACTAAAGCCCATGACCTGGGGGAAATAATGTCTATATAATAATCTTCTGAAACTCTAATTCTGAGTCATGTTTTTTTGGATGTTGCCTCACACTTTATGAAAATTGCACTGAGCTATGAAATGTAAGTGATGTGATGGCTCTGCCTTAACATAATAATTTTGTCCGGTGACCATGTTAATAATAATAATAGTAGTAGTAATAATAATAATAATAATAATAATAATAATAATCTCCTTCAAAAACAACAAAACTAAAATAAAATTAGTCAAAAAACCTATCCATGCCTAATAGCAAAAAAGATGTTGTGGCACCCCATTCCATAGGTTTGTTTTCAATGCCCTGTGGAAAGAGCTAGTCACAACTGGTAGCGAATTAATGGTGTGAGAGAGGCAAGCAGAAACATCCTGACACTGTGGCTGAGCAGCTTAACAGCCCTAAAGCTGCCCTGGTTGTGCTTGGGGGACCCCATAAATCCTGGCCCTGTGCTCCTGCCTGAACCCCACATCTGCATGTGGGGAGAAAGCACAAACACCTCCATAAAGCACAATTATTGCCTGGGGCCTCCCGAGCAGCTTGCTGAGCAAACTCAGCACTGGGCTTGTTTGCAGTTGATCAACTCTTCCCCCAAAAGCAGAAATAACTCCAGTGTCAGTTTGTTGGCTCCACAGCCACACGCCGGCTGCATCCCTGTAAATCCACCCAAACAAAGCTCTACATTACCAGATGTTTATTTTATTTTTTTATCCACACTGACCCATAAAACCTACAATACAGTAGATCAAATGGTAGAAATCATTAAAAACTTGCTCTGAACGAAATTGGGATTGCCATATGTTTTGGGCCTTCCTCCATGTGAAGTTCCACTTAGCTCCACAGGTATAAATCCAGAATAAGCCCATTTTGAGCAACAGCTATTTCACATCTGCAGAGGTGCAGCCTTATGGGTGTTGGTGTTTGGTCTCTGATGTTTCTGGGATGAATAATATACTTTTATTTATTTATTCCTATATATATGTGTGTGTATATATATAGATATATTTTATACATCCAACTGAGAAATGCAAAACAAATGAGGAATGTTTTATTGGATGGAAAAGAAAAGCCTGGCAATGACAACCTGAGAAATTTTTACCTGATGTAGCTGAACATCAGATTTGCAGTGAACCAAAGCCCACAGCAATGCATGCTTGCTGCCAGGCAAATACCCTGTAAGTAAGATTTTTACAGTGCACCCTAAATCTGCAAACTGGTATCCATAAAGTGCATCTTGAATCACGAGGAACAGGGGGAAGTGAGAGCCCAGACCTTGGACAGCAAACGACACATTCCAGTGTCATGTGAGAATCCATTCTGCCACTGACACCACCTGGAGAAGCAATCTCAGAGGCACATCCTGCATGGGCTGGGCCAGGCTGAGCTCAGACAAGGCAGGGGCTGGGTCCCTGCTGCCTCCCAGCTCCCAGCTGCCCCCCCTTTCTGTGCCTGTTTGCAGTGACACGGAGCCCTTCATGCTCTCCTGTTCAGCAGGCTCAGCCTCTGGGCTCAGGAGTGCTGTCCATGGGTGTGTGCATGTCCAGGAACCCAAGAGGGACACAGCAGGCACTGCAGTGGGTGTCTCTGGGGACACAGAAAGCAGGAGGAAGGTGATTTAACAAAGGAGGACCCTCACCCATGGTCTGTGCACGCTAGCTCTGGGTTCAGGGTGGCTCTGGAGCTGAAAGCCCAGGGCAGTGCACTCCTGCAGAGCTCCCCAGGGAAATGCATCCAACTCCTGCCAGCCAAACCTCGCAGCAGAGAATCCCCAAAAAGCCAGGGCATGGCTCTGAGCTCAGCACAGGATCTGTCCAGGTGGGTGAATCCCCTGGGAGCCTCACCCCGAGCCCCTGAAGGGACACAAACACCCCCTTGACTGAGGCACAGCTGGGACAGCCCAGCTCAGCCCAGGGAGCTGCTCTAATGCAGGAGTTACCAGGGCTTTGTGCAGCTTCCATCAGGCCTAGCACAAGAAACAGCCCCAGTTTTAAACCAATCACCTCTGCCATTTGCTTTCCACACAAGAACTTTAATTCAGAAATTCCTCCTAAAGTACCTTTAGATCCTTGGATAAAACCATCTGAGAAGTACACACTCTTAATTTGTTGTTGTTCCTGTTGTAAATGGTGGTGCTCTAATGTATTTTTTAAAAAAAAACTTTACAACTTCCTTACATGACAATGGTAAAAGGTTCATTTTAAATAATCAAGAAAGAAATCATTTCCATTAGATAAAGCAGTCAATAGCATCAGAAATGTGGTTGCAATTACTTGTTGCACTTTACAATGAAATCCTTGTAGTATAATAACCACAAGATGATGAAACACATTTTGTCTCCATTTCACATGACTGACCCCAATTTTGCCAAGGACATCTGAACACATTTAACATACTGAAATCTTCCATTAGGATAATGAAAATACACATTATTGAATTCTGTATTTGCTTTACAGTGCTACAAATAGCAAATTCAATCTTTCTTACTTTTGGTAGCGACTACACCTGCATAATTGTTCACATTCCTCAGAGGCTGAAATAAGCTACAAAATGAAGAAAGAGAAAGATGTTGACCCCACAATCCATTATGCTGCACTTAGGTGATTTTATTTGCTGTGTGTGTTTAGTAAAAGGATTGTGTGTAACTTAGCACCTACAAAAGATATACAACTGCCCTGCACAGGCTGCACTGAACCAGCTGAGCTCTGCTGAGCAGCTCCCAAGAGCTGCTGGAATTGCCAGTGCTCATGGCCATGGGGTAAAATTCAGCTTTGCTTGGCCATGGGGTAAAATTCAGCTTTGCTTCCAGGCACAAATACCTTGCTTTAAAGTTACTGTGTCATGGCCAAGCCCAGTGTGGAAACACCTGGTCAGCCTTTTGCTATCCCTTTTCAAGAGGGGAAATTTCAGGCACAGAAAACTCCTCTCAAAGCCAGCCACAGCTTTTACCTGCTCAGTGCAGGTGACACCTGCCTTCTCCTTGCTCCCAGGCCCATCTCTGCTTGCATACAACAATTTGCTTTAGATCGAGATGTTCTCATCTCTTTTCTTATCCACAGATCTCAAATCACTGAAATTGAAGCCCCACAACTGAGATGCCCAAGGCAACACTGAGAATTGATTTCTATCAGAGAAAAAGACAAATCCAGTCCTTTAGGCTTCTGGTTGAATAAAGTAAAGATTTAGCCTTTAGATTTAGACTACCAGATATAATAAATACTCCTGCCTCTTTTTGAAGCCAGTGGCTCATTATTTTCTTTCCATTAGCTTTAAACTTCACTGCAATGCTGGGACAGTGAAACTCCCTAATGTTTCATTTGGCCTCTCTGTCGGGTTGGCACTCAGAGCCCAGGAGGAATGGAGTAGAAGAGCCAGCCACCACCACACTCCTGTCCAGGAGCAGTGCTCCAGGTGTAGTCACTCCTTAGTCAAAACCAAGGATCCAGTCATGGATCACAGCTTTCATCTGCTGAGCTCTGTTCAGTGCAATCTGCTGAGACATTTGCAGGTTATACACTCCACAGTCATTGCTCAAAACAATGCAGTCAGTCTGGGTGGCAGTGGAATTTGGATCATTAATATCAGCTCCCCTCAGCCAAAGAGTGTCCCAGGCCCCGTGTGTCCCCACCACAGTTTCAGAACAATGGTTCTCAAACAATGGTTCCCACTGCTCTCTGAATAGGAGGGGTTTCATCTCAGACAATTCTGAAGTCTGCTTCACACACAGAAAGCTCCAGTGTTGAAAATGACAACACAACTCTCAACAGGGAAGACATTCCCCACTCTGAGTGCAATCCCAGCACCTTCCTGCTGTACTTGGCTGAAAGACAGGTATGAAGTGACAATGAAATCCACAGGCCAAAGAGGAAGTGTGAGTCTCCAAAATTCCTGAAGTACATTCTGTAAATTGTTACCCCAGGTCTGCAATGTAACCAGGAAGGAGAGACTTCCAAAGATGCTGCAGCCTCTGGACTCAAGGCACCTCCATCCCAGCCCAGCTTCCCCAGAGCAGCTGAGGGGCCATTCTGAGTAAGAACCAACATTGCACAGGGCCCTGCAAGGGGTCAGTGAGAACCAGGGAGGCCACAGGACCATCAGTGTGCACATGAGTGGTGCCAGAAGCCACGTCCTTCCTGTGACAGCTGCAGGCACAGCTCACTAACCCCACTGAGAATTCCCTGTACTCCTGTGACAAGGGGCTCTGGATGCTGCTCTGCTTCACAGGCACTTCTTCTGCACAGAAAAGATGGAGAGGAACAGAGTGTCCTGCTACTGACTCACAGACTTCACTGCTCTTTACCTGCACTGCACAACTTTGGCCTTGTGCAAGCACAAGGCACCACAGCAGCACCAGGGAGGCACTGGAAACATGAGCTCCCTCTCAGAGTCCAATGTTTTACACTTACCACAGACAAATGTGCAACTGCAAACATCTCAGCACAAAGCACTGGAGACCTTGGAAAGCAAATTGCCTTCATTTGTGCTTCTGCATGTTTTGAATCCCATGATCTGATCTCTAACTGTTACTGCTCTAACAGTCTGGGAGATCTATTAAAACTTGCAGGCTCTGGTTTTCTGGCTTTCATCAGAATGGCAAATTTACCTCCAAGTACTTCATCTGAAGGAAGCTGAGTTACAACAGTGATACATTTGGAGAAGATGCTCTCGAGGCAAAAACCTGTTCCATAAAACACAGAATCTGAGCTGCGACTGAAATGCTGGCTGGATTTCCAAAACCATTTAAGTTAAATGGAATGGTTAAAGAATAATTTCCACTAAGGAAATTCAAGTTAGAATGGTTCTTTAGCAGTCATTTTGACTGACAAAGGATAGATTCTCCATGCCATTACACTGCTTTTACTCCAGTGCAGTTCTATCTATTTCAGTGTTTACTAATTCCAGTTCAAGGGAGATGATCAAAATTAGAGTCAATTGAGTCTGATATAAAGAACTTCTCAGATTTCTCCACTCCATTAACATCAATTTCTGCACTCCATTAACAGCAGCTTTATTCTGGTGTAACTGCATTGATTTCAAAAGAGTTACACCACCGTGATGTCAGTGTTAAAGAAACAGAAAATCAGACCCTATTTCTTTAACAGTTTTATTATTCTGAAAAATATTACTTCCCTCAGACCATTAGTGCAAAAGAAACACACAAATATTCCTGTAAAATGTAATAGCTGAGCAATCTAGCAGATAAGAAGTGCATTTAGATTCTGACCCAAAGCCTACTGAAGTCAGTGACTTTTACATCAGGCCCTCTGCCCCCTCTTTGACCAAAGTTAACACACCCAGCACCAAGGATGCTGCAGTCCTGCCCTGCAGTGCTAAATGGACTGACCTTTGAACCCCAGCTGCTGAAAACAACTGCACTGAGCCACGTCAGCTATTTCCACTGTTGCCCATTCTACAGCAAGGCAGCAGCTCCCATATCAATTGGTCTGCAAGATGAGAACTCCCCAGCACAAGGCTCTGAGGTTTGCTGTGCTCGTGCAGACACATAAATACCAACTCCAGGTATCACAGAGGATGATCTGCTCTATTAACTTCCAGTCACTGAGAATTATATGTGCTGAGATCAAACAAAGAATGTGCATTGACTTCAATATGCTTTAAATCAGGCCTAAAATAAAGAGATTGGTAGGACTGAAGTACAATAGCCTCTTAAATATTTCAAAAGCTACAGTTTAGCAGAATGAAAATGTGCCATAGCAGGGCTGTTCCTAGAAAACACACACACCAGTCTATGCACATGGCTGTGAATAAACAGCTGACATTCTCTGCATTTACTATGAAGCAATTGCTTAAATAAAAAAAAATTGTCTGTGACATAAATAATCCAGTAGGTTAAATTCCCAGAAGTGTCAGCTTTTGTATTATTGATGTCTAATATTTTAAAATAAAATCAAGTACGATTAATCTTCTTGTATTACAGTAACGAGTGGAAAGAAATCACTGGCAGAATGCATTAGTGGTTATCAAAAACAATCAACTGCATTTTCCACATTCAACCAAAATGAGTGGATGATACTAGAAGAAAGATTAAATGGAAAACTGATCATAGGATATGGAAGCCTCTCTCTGTTTTTAATGGAAATACATATGAAAATATCATTACAACTGTGCTGCTAAGTATGCAATACTGAGGTTGCTGAACCAAAATAAATTGGTATTGAAATGCCTGACAAAAAGGTAATAACCTTGAAATGGGTTTGATGGTTCACTTTGAGCTCTAGTTCTACCAAATCTTTAAAAAAGGCAATAATCTAACAGGATGTTGTGATACCAGCCCTTCCCATTGCAGTGGATATTCTGAGTGACTCCAGGGCCCCTCAGTGCTAATCAGGGTGTAGAGGGCTCATGGAATGAAAATAAACCCCTGTGACAATCATCAGGAGAAGGCTCTCAGTCAAACACTGCCTCACAACTCAAACAGTGCTTTGTTTCTGAGGTCAGAGGATGCTTTTCAGAGAGCCTGACTGTGCAAAGCTTCACCCACACCAGCTTAATTCACAACCACACAGAAACACAAACCTGTGTAAACCCCACAGATTAACCAACTATGCACAAAAGTTACCATCTCTGTGTCTGAAAGTACAGGTCTGGCAAGACTGTACAAAACACTCACCCCAAAAAAGCATTATCCTTCCCCAGGAGGAAAAAAATAAAGGTTTAATAAAAAGAAATGCTTAATTCACATGGAAATATGAAATCCATGGGATTAGGTTCAGCAGTATTATATCAGGAATGCAAAAGTTGTGTTTCAGTATTGATTAATGCCAGCAAGGCTTGAATTTGCATGTAATTTACAATCACTTCCTTCAACAAATGTCTTCATTTAGTATTATTATGAGTTTGGCATGACAAGATTATTACAAATCACTCTCTATCAGGAAGAATCACCGAGGAACCCACCATTTATTTGAAAATACTGCACCAGCCATGATTGGGTGAGAAGGTATAAACATGGTTTATGTACAGAGTGCTGTGCATTACTCAAGTGCACTCGTGTCACATGCAGATTAGGAAAATTATTAGTTCTGTTGTGATGGTGTTCACAATGTGCTGCAGCCAAACCCAGGAAGGTGCAGTCCCTCCTGGCTGGGGATTCCAGCTGGAATTGCTGCTCTGGCACTGGGCAGGGCAGGGCAGGGAGGGCAGGCAGCAGCACAGAGCCAGCCCTGCAGGCAGCCAGGCTGGCAGGGATGGCACCAAGAGCCATCAAATCACATGGCCAAAGTGGTCACCATGCCCTGGACCATCTCCCCCATCCCCTGGTGGCAGCTGTCACCCTGCCACAGCAGAGACAATGACACAGCTCAGCGAGCAGCTTCTGCACTGCTCAGCTTTTCAGCTTGGAGTATTTTGTCTCCAATCTGAGTTTAACTTAATGTGCTTTAGCAGCCATTTGTCCACCTGCCTTGCAGAGGAGTAATCTCCATCACAGGGGCAGGACAGACAGCCTGAGGGCCACAGCCTCTTCAGCTGCTTTTGCCTTTCATTTGCCACAGCTTGCAAGCCAGGGAGCTGAGGCAGGACCCAAGTCACAGGGCTGGATTTCAACAGAGCTCTTAGGAGCAGTAAAATCTGCAGAACAAGCCGTGATTAAAGTCCAGCAGGTGCCTAAATGCTCAGCCAGACTGAGATCATTTAACCTGCACCAAGACTCTGGACTTCCCTGGACAGCTCAGTTGACAAAATTCATCCATCAGATGAATGCAGTGCCTGTCCCAGCCTATGAGTTAATTATTGACATTGACTTGGGTCATTTTAGATTCTTATATAGAAGTGTTGTTCTGAATGAAAAGCTTTAACAACCAATATCACAAAGCACACACATTTCCACTGAACAGGCCAGCACTGTAAATGCAGCATAAAGCAGAAGAGAGCACACAATTCTTCCAGCCTTTATCATTCACACTGAATTTGCAAAGTGCAGATCATGGCAGACACTGAAACATTTCCTCATTTTGAAAGAAGTCCAGGCAAGCACCACATGCTGTGAAATATTATCTTATGGGAGTTGTTTTGATAAAAACAAATGGCCAATCCTAAAGATTAATGCTTCATATGATGTATTCAGGTTATTAATCCCACCTCCTTCTTTCCACCAGCCCCAGTAGTGAGTGTTTTCTGGAAAACTGCATGGAGCCAGATGGTTAACTATTGGAAATCTATACTAAAAAGATTAATGTTACCCCATGACAGGGATCAGTCATTTGTAGAGATTTCCTAATACAAACGGTGCCATTTGTTTATTCAGACTGGCTGCATGAGCCATACTCTGAGGAGAGCCTAATTAGTTTTCAAAGATTTTCAAAACATTGGGGCCCAGCTGCTGAGCTGCAGTTCCACATCTGAAGGGAAATTAGAGGCATAAGGAGGTATCCAAGTACCACCAACATCCAGGCAGGCAGGTAAGAGCCCCTGCTCTTCAGGTGCCTCTGAGCTGCTCATCCTGACATGCTCTGGGGAAAGGTTCTGGTGTTCTGGACAAGTTAAATATTTACTAGTGGCCACTGGAAAGGTCCCAGTGCCAGTCACATTAAATACTGCAGGGCTGGGTGCCATCACTCTTTAGACAGAAGAGCTGGGCATGGCCACAGCCACCTACCCCCATCAGTCTCACCACAGCCCACTCAAAGGAACAAACTCCAACCACCTTCACGTGGTGCTTTTGTGTGTGAACTAAACCTCCTGCAAGGGAGATGGGCAGGAAGGAAACAGGCACGTTGTACATGAAAATTTCCAGGTGTGAACAGTACTCACTGGATTTCACAGTAGCCCTTCCTCCAGATGGATAAAAGAACCAATGCATGCAAGGCCACTGCAATTTCCCAAGCACTCAGATTAAACCCCTGCATTCAGGGGAGCAGTGAAGCACATGCTTTAAAGTGAAGCACACACTTAAATCCCATTGACTTCAGTTATGTGTGTGTGCTTACATGCTCTCCTGAATAAAATAGATGTAAGCATGTGTTTAAACTTGAACCTCTGCTTTGTTGAGATGAGACTGTGAAGAGGAGAGTGAAATTCAAACTGATGCGAGAAATGGTGCTTTTATCTCCAAGCAACAAGGCCTTTCCATCAGCAGAGAACAGGGCCAGGGGTTTTTTGGGGGGAAAAAAAATCTACATACAAGCACTTTCCTTCTCCTTCAAAGGGACACAGAGAGTGAAAAAAAGCCAAAGAAAACCATTAAAATGAAATGGTTTAACCTAAACTATCCAAATGCTCAGCTAATCAGTATGAGAGCACTGACAGTGGTGAGGCTGAGGCCAGGCCAGATGTTGAGTGACAAAGAGCTGCTGCACTTGAAGCCATTGCAAAGTCCCCACTGGCTGTTTCTGCTCCCCCATGGAAGCTGCCACAGGTGCCCTGCAGCCAGCAGAAGGGATCTGGGTGTGCACCTTCCTCCAACAACACCAAAATCAACCACACCAGCCTCAAAGAGCAAAATGAACTCGAGCTGTGGTTAAATCCATTCAGTGTCAGAGCATTCAGAGCACTCCCAGTACTGGCAGGAGATTTCAGGCAGCTGATGTGGCCTCAAGATTCACATGCATGCTCCACACTTTAGAGTGATCTATCAGGATTTCTTTCAAAAAGCAGCACCTGACAAAGAAAACCCATTAAAGATAGTGTGTGTCAAGAATAACAACCATTTACATCGGTTTTTTTGGTGTTAAGAAAGGTCAGGTATAATGGGCTAGGCTAAAAAACAAATTGAAGAGCAGATGAAAACATCAGTTTTGTTGCACATAAACTTCTAGAGAAAAACAAGCAAAACCCTCCAAAATAACAACTAAAAAAAAAAAAAAAAAAGCATTTTCCTAGAAAGTTACAGAGAACAGTATGATTTGTGAGCATGTCACACATCCAGGGCCTGCCTTGTCACTCCAGCAGCTGGGGCAGCCTGGCACAGCCAGTGGAGCTGCTGGCAACTGATAACTCTGGGACTAAACCTGCACAGGTTTTCTTTAGAATCCTGTCTGCCTTTGCACATCCACAACCTCACTGAGGGCTGTGGACAGCAACTGAGAACTGGCTCCTGATCTGTAAGATCATGTAGTTATTTACACATCATATTTTTGCATGATGTTCTTTTCTCTCCAATGGTATTTTGTAATTGTGTTGTTTTATTTTTTATCTCAAACTTCACAGTTAACTTCTCTTATGAGCTTTTTGAGACAAGGACTGTTGATATCTAGAAATGAAAGGATCTGAGATTCTGCCATGATCAAAATCATTCTGGCACTACACAGAAATTCAAACCAAAATGTTTTACACCTCATCCCAAAATCACATCCCCTTTGATCCTCTATCACTTATTCCATATTTGACCATGATGCAGGAAAGTATTTTCTCCCAATGTATATGCAAAAGCTCCATGAAACACAGCAGGATTAACTACACTTAAGTCAGCTTAATTTGGAGAAGTGGGAGCTTTAAAACCAGGTATTTATTAAGAAAGTGAATTTCTAAGCAGTATCCTTCTTGGTGGTATAAATATCCAACATAGACTTAATCAACAGCACATCTTGGAGGAAATATTAAAGCAGCATATGATTTGATAGCAATGAAAAAAAGCAATCAAAGCAGAGCATGGCAATAAATTAATAAAAAAAGTTATCTATCCAAACCAGACTAAAAGTAATTTTGTAAGTCAGCAGTAAAAACTTGAATAAACACTAATTTAATCTATTTTAGATGCAGCAGTCAATAGATGAAATATTTTACTGCTCTCTAGCTATGTGAACACAGTCAACTGACACAATAATTGCAAAGAAGGGAGAGACAGAGACCCTGTGGGAGCAGGAGCACAGGAACAGGGGGGGACACAGACCTGCTGTGCCAGGGAAGCTGCAGAACAGAGTGGTGATGCAGTGACCTGCAGATCATGGTTGGGACCTACTCCCACCATCCTGCCTTTCCATGTGCTTTTAGGCAGCCCAGTACCCCTTTTTAGGGAACAAGCACTTCCCCTTCCTCTGGGCTGTGCAGAGAAAGGAACAATCAGCTCCTCCAAAGGGGTATCCTGATCACAAGCAACAAATTTCCTGCTACTGTGCAATGAGGAGGAAATAGATGGGAGAAACAGAACAGGCTGCCAGTGGGATTTCTTGGGATTGCCACTTCTCAAAGCCCTGTATTCCAATTGTTTCCTTACATATTCATCACCAGCATCAGGCAGAGGCCCCTGGAGAGAGCCTGGAGAAGTTTTAGGGAACCAGGCTACCAACAGCAAAAGACTGCTATGATTTATTTCCTAGCTGACATTATTTATGCAAGTGAGCCTGTGACAGCCTGAGCATCCCACAGCTCTCCCCTACGCTGCCTGAAGTTCCCTTTATCTTTCCAAACAAGCTGCAGCAAACCCACCTTCAGCTGAACATCCCAGGTGATGCTTTCAAGAAATAATAAAGAGGCTTTGGTTATTATCACTCCAGGCATTTGTACGGCAGATAGGCAAGGAGAAGGACTTTATAACTGAGCTGAGAAATGAATGAAGAGCAAATTCCAAGCAGTTTAATGACACTCAGACAATGATAGCAAAGCAGAGGAAAGAAAAAAGAAGCAACTGAACTGCAAAGATGAAAGCAAGAAGTAATCAATGGCTAATGATGATACGAGCAACAAAATTAAACCAAAGCTTTGACTCTGAAAGGCACCTGAGCAAACTTGAGCTCCTAAGCCCAAAGCCAGGCACAAACTTGATGAAACTGTCAGCAGGTTAACTCAACAACAAGCCTTCCTGAAATCTTCCTTTTAAATAAATGAATGTAGACATTAGAACACGGTTTGCTAGTTAAATACAACAAAATTTCTACTGATTCAATGAGAACAAAGTCCTTTGAAGGGATGAAGTGCTCTCTAAGAAAGAATATGGTGCTCAGAGGGCTGTCAAGTGGCCTCTTGCTATGAATTCATAATGATGCCGACCTTTTATTTACTGTTTCTATACCACAGGCAATTGAAGCAAGCAAGATGTACTTAGCAAACCAAAACCATAAAAATATCTGCAAACTGCTGGGAAACACTGGGCAAATGAAGGGCACTGGGGATGAATGAGGAAGGTTATTAAGAAACAGAGAGGGAATCACAAGGAAGTGTATTATTTTTCTTTCTCAGGGTCAAGGAGTTCTTCTACCACAGGATAAAATGCAGTGTCACACCAGGTGTCATTGCATTAATACATCACAGAGCCAAGGAACACACTCTGCTCTCACTAACATTTGCAGGCCCTTTTTTCCTCTTTTTTTTTTTTAAACAGCATTAAATTTGCATTAGCTTGGATGGGGAAAAAGGATGGCATACAAAGGGAGAGAGGGCTGAATTAATATTCATAAGCAGCCTACTGGAAGAATGCAGAAGGGGTGATTTGAGGGAGCTTGGAACAGGAAAGGAGAGGCAGACATCAGTCCTAGAGACCTCCTGCGTCACACACTCTGCTCTCGAGCAAGAACTGCTGTGCCTCTTCCCCATCCACACCAAATATTGCCTGCTCTGAACAGCTTTTGGATTCCCCACTCCAGGGCACTCCAGGGAGGAAACTGTTCTGGCTGAAGTTGGGCAGGAGCAGGTGGCACTCACCAGCTGTGAGTAATTTTGCTCTTGTTGGCACCACAGAGGTTCTTGGACTTCTCACAGTTTGTGTTCAGTGGGGAAAGGGGAGTGGGGAGGGAGCAAACAAGTCCTGGGTGGTGTGGAGCAGCATCCCAGGCTGCAGGCTGCCTCTTCCAAGCTGGCAGCTGGAAGCAGGCAGCAGAGGACACAGAGGGGGCTGCAGGGCTGTGCCAGCTCGGGGTCAGGTGTGCTGTGCTGCCATCCCCTGTGGAGAGCTGGCAGCCTGGCACAGCTGCACCCCCGGGGAACAGCCCTGCAGGCAGATGTGAGTGCAGCACAGGAGGCAGGAAGGGAGCAGGGCTCACCTCCAGGTGGGAGTGATCTCTCTGCAGATGGACTCTCACCATCAGGGCCTCTCAGAGAGCCCCAGCACACATCCCTTCTCCCAGCATCTGTGCTGCCAATTCTGCAGCCTCTGCACGTGCCCAGCTACAGAAACACGGGCTGCAGGTGGGAAATTGCTGGGGCTGCTGCTGCTGTGCCAAGGTTCAATAGTGCAAATACTTCAGTTATTACATTTAATGTCATATTTCATTAAAGAAAAGAAAGCAGAACCTGGATACCATAAGCTACCAAACTGTTTGTCTAGAAGCAGTTATTTCCATCTTCAGAAGCCATGTGAGAAATCAGAAGTTAAGCATGGAAGCAGGACAAGAGGCAGCAGCTCTCTTCCCTTCTCCATTCCTCATCACAAGAGAGGGAATGTGGACTTGCATGATGATCTCCACTGGAGTAATTTCATGTGCTTGAAAAATCTTAAATGCCTCTCTTTTCTTTCAGCTGTGCACCCTGAAACCCCTTACACCTGGGGTCAGAAATGATTCCTGGAAACTGCAACACATTCCTCTTGCATTCACTGATCTACCCCAGTCCAGCACTTGGTTTGAAAGGTTCCTTGCATTCCCAAATGGCACAAGTGTCATCTCTGCTGTGGTGATGCCACTCCAAACATGAACTTCCCTCTCTGAACCAGCCTGGCACATGCACTCACCAGAACAGGTTTTTTTTCCTCTCCAAGCTCACCTTTCATCACCATCCCTGACAGACAAGTCCTCCTTGGCAAAGACAACACTTAGCTAATGAAGTTATCTCCTGATCTTTTATTTTACCTGGTTTCTGTTCTGCCATTCAACAATAACCTCTTTCCAGCTGCTGAGGTAGAACAATTAGTCAATGCTATTAATACCAGGAGGTTCTGTTGCAGCAATAGTTTGAAATGTGTTTGCCCAGTACTCCAGAAGCACAGAGGTGGCCACTCTGTGATGAACAGTGCTGTTATACAGGCCACAGAATGAAATGAACAGCTAAAATATTCATGATAAATACTCATAGAAACTTCTTTCTTTTCATTCACAGGCAACTGATTTTCACAGGTTTTTCCCATAAATTATTTCACAGTGATGCTACACAACGTGGCCAAGCCCACTGACATTCTATGCCACCCTTGAGATTGCCCCAAAAGCCCAGCCAGGAATGCAGAGATGTGCTGGCACAGCCCAGCAGGCAGCAAAGCCCCAGTGATGCAAAGTGCAGGGGGTGCCTGCAGGAGCCAGAGCTCTGCCCATCCATGGCCTGGCTGGGCTGAGGGTGTGTGTGGCACCCACACCCCTCTGTGGGAGGGAGAGTTCACAGCATCAGCAGAGATGAGGTTTCAGGAGGTGAATACAAGCTACTTCAGCTGAGTGCACATTAACCCTCAGGTGGAGCAAAGATGAAAATATTTACCCCATTTTTTTTTTATTTAACAGATTTACCATTGCTAAAGGAAAGGCCATCAAAAATCTTGACTTCCTCATGGTCTGAGAACAGCAATAACCTAATAATCATTTTCTTATCGACAAAATACTCCCAAATATTTCTAATGAACCATTACAGCATGCATTGCAACTTTTACAAGCCTTCATTTAATTACTTCCACTGAAACAAACACACAAATCTTGCAGCTCGGTGCTGCCACACGCACAGACTCTCTGAGCACCAAGCCCTCAGCAACCTTCCTCTGATGGACATTTTTTTTCCAGGAAATGACACAGAGACATAGGTAAAAGGTGATTTAGATAGACTGCTGTGTCACAAATTGTCAGGATCTGATTTAAAGACCTTGCCTTTGTCAAGAAAGACAGTTGGGTGTCTGCTTTAAAGAAGTACTGGGAATATTTTCATCAAAGGTTTGAATTGAAAAACAGTGGGAGGTAAATATCTGAGATGTTGCCAAGAAAGACCGCTATATCCGTGCAATTACCATTAACAGGGGACAGCAGTGGTTCAATGAAGTAATTCAATCTGGTGTCCTACATTTTATCAGACAGCAATTTTGAGTTCTGACATAAAAGGCTGAGAACGGGGATTGGACTCTTTTCTCTGAAATTCAGCCTTAATTCTTGCAATCAGGAGATGTGTTCTCTGCTTCAGGTGCAAGCCTACTATCCCTCCAAGGGACTCAAAAGAATAACCCAATATTCACCTTCAAAAGAAGAATAACCTAATATTCACCTTAACACCACTCATTCGCATAGGAACAAGTCACACTCTGGGCAACTTTCAGAACTGAGTGCCTGCACTGTTTTATTACAGCAGTGTTTTTCTCCTGACTTCACTAGCTCAGGATTTCCTTACTTGTAAATTTTGCAAGAAGACCTATTGTTAAAAAAAAACCAAAACAATATAATGCAGCCTAAATTAATAAATGTATTCTTCCAAAATTTAAGAGAGAGTGAGACTGTATTTCTCAGAAAATGGCAAAATGAAAAGCTAATGGACACTGCCATCAGAATAATCACATCACATGGCTCCTCCTCATCACTCATCCATCCACACTGCACACTCCTGGTTCCTTAGAGGCTTTTGCATTGTCTTTCTCCACAGTAATCCTGCCAGTCAGTCCAGTGACTGCACTGGTGCTTTCCAAGGTCACCAAGCTCTGCATTTCTCCTCTGCAAGGCAGCCCAGGCTGGCCCAGGGCTCCTGTGCTGGGCTCAGGATGAGCTTCACCCTCTCTCCACACAGCACCCACCCACACCAGCCCCACAAACCCCCTTGCCAGGGAAATCACCACATTTCAGCCTTTCACCTCCTTTCTACCACAGTGCTTTTTGTCATAATCCCTTTTTGCATAAGAGTGTGCTGGTCTACAAATTCTTGTGTTGCACCATGCAGAGATCTTGAAAGGTTCTCCTGTTAACAGCACATAGTTGAAAATGTTAATTTTGTATTTTTCTGAGCAAAAATCTCACCACAAACAATAATGCCACGAGATAATTGGCCACAGGAACAGTCCAATGTCACTCTTTCCACTGGGCTACAAATTCCACCAAGCTCCCAAACACCACAAAGAAGAGCAAACAGGCTCTCGTGCCATACAGAACGTGGGCAGCCCCCTTTGCACATGGCACAAACCCAGGACTCGTTGCAGCACTCCAGGGAGGGACTGCACAGCCCTTTCTGTTCCTTAAACCACACAGAACCTCCTCTAGAGACCCAACACTGTCTTTCCTCCAAAATATGAAACACAGAGTGCAGGCAGTGCCACTGAGCACCCTCTGGCAATGAGAGGAAACGGAGCCCCTCGGAGGATGGAGCCTCTGGATGTGACAGCTTAACTGCTTGCAATCAAACTAATTTGCAGTACGATGACCTGAAATGAGTTTAAAAGCACCATAATGCATGTTTAGCAATCAGTGAAGCAATCCTTTATTATTCAGGTTCACATCTGCAATTGGTGTCACGTGTTACAGGAAAGAGAAAGACGGGAAACACACACAAAAAAAGAAATCCTTTTGCTTTGTAGGAGTTGATGAGCAAGACATGAGCCACAGGAACATGGGGAATTCCAGACCAAACAGACTGACAGCAAACCTGAAGTCTTTCTGCTACTTATAGGAATCTTATAATGTCCAGAAGAAGAAATTATTAAATGAAACACTTGCCTATAAATGATTATGTCTTGATTTTTCTGAATTGATTTTTCCTGGAGAAACGTGATTAAGCAAGTTCACCCAAAATACCACCAAAAAGATGAACCAAGAATGCCTCCAGGGTTTTAAACTGTAAATGAAGTTATCAACCAACCACTTCCAACAAACCCTTTTCTACTGGTTACAGAAGTGGGAAACCGTTCTGGCAAATAATGGAGGGTATCATTTCATATGCATTCCCTCCAAATACATAAAATCTCTTATTTCCTTCCTTTTTCACTTCCTTTATTTATGATGCCTCCGTTCATCACACTTGTAATCCCTGAGGAAAAGCTGGCTCCAAGAAGGTAAGTGAGGAACATGCACAGAAGCAGGAGGAAAGGGGAACAGCAAGCTGGAAGCACTTGCTGAAGAGAGGCAAGAGCAGTAAATGTAACAGCATTCCAGAAATTAAAAAAATAAAATTAAAAACCCCCTAGGAAAGACACAGAAGTGCAAAACTGAGGCAAAGCCATTAAAGAAAGCACAATTCTGAGAACTCCAGCAGGAGTGGCCTTGGGCAAGGAGAGGGAAGGCCCAGGCCAGCACACTCTGAGTGACAACTCCTTGGGGATATCACCCCCTGAATCACCAAAGTATCTGGGGACCATCCTAAAGAAATTACTACAAAGTTATTGAAGAAATGTCATTGTTCAGCCAGAGGGTGACAATCTGTGTTTCAGCAATGAGGGGACAAACCAGAAAGAGCTGAAGTTCTGAAATCTGGTCTGAGTTCTGTCTGGTTGGGTAAGAAACTGCTGTGGTGCCCTGCTCTCCTTCTGTAAGATTTGGACAACACACTTTCACACTGTTCTAAGAACTGTAGGGATGAATATCTTAAATTCAAAGCACGTTATTCAAAAAGCACGAGCAGGCATTAGGGCAGGGTTCTGCAGTGTTTGAGGAAATACCATCCTGAAGGGCTGTAAAAATAACTCCAACCTTCACCATCTCTGTTCAAAATGATCTGAGGAGAGACCTACCCTGACAAAATTCCAGCCCAGGTCAATTATTCTGCTAGCCTAAACCTTCCTCAAAGACTGAGTTAAAAATATGTGAAACACACAGTTTTCTTCTCCAAAAACTGTTGTTTTGCTCCCAGTATTCTTATTGTGATGAGCAGGATGCTGGAAATGCAGCTTTCTTGCTCTTCTTCTTGCTTTGCTGGTCATGTTTTCAGCAAACTCTTTAATGAGTCTCAGTTCTCCCTAGGAACAGCACTATGGTTTATAAATGCTAAAATTAATAGACCTGGGGTAGACTTTATTACATGCAATGTATTTACTTGGCAATGATGATGCCTCCCTTACAGCAGCAGTTAGAATAAACTGCATTTTTAATGGCTCCTGAAAAACAAAAGACAACACCTAAAAGATTTTAGATGAAGAAACACCAGGTTTCCTGGTCTCAGTGCACCACACCAAACCTGCTCCACTGAGGGCTGCAAACACTAATGAGTAATTACAGGCCACAGAGAGATTTCCACTGAGGATCTTGTCCACTTTGCTCCAATCTGAATTTACTATCAGAAGATTCATAACCTCTGTTGTCAGCTCCACTTCTGCAGAGAATGGGCACACGGAGAATTTAAAGTGAAGTTAAAATGGATTTCAATATACCCTTCACAATAATAGTTGGCAAAACTAATTACAGTGAGAAAATTGGAGATCATTCATTACCCTACTAAGCAAATTAGGATTCGTTAACAATGATTTATAGTGCCAAGGAGAGGATAACAAGGATCCTCTTTCCAATTCCATTCACAGGGGACACGGCAGTTTATGGTGTGGTGCCATCCCAACAGCCCCTGTGCAGAGCCTTGGTGGAACTCAGGGTATTTCACATGGACACACACTTTCACATCAGCAAAATACATTGAAACATTTGGCTTCCAAAGTCAGGCTCTAAAATTCACTGAGCAGTTTAACCTACTTGCAAGAACAGCAGTTCTTTATTTACCAACACCACTGTGCACGTGATGTGGAGTAAAGGACTGCATCCCTCCTGCAGCCTGGGCTGCCTGGATGTACTGAACCCCTCTCAAATGATGCTGCTGATCCTCTCTCTCTCTCCTGTGGAAATCACTGGGTCCCACTGCCCTTTCCTGGAGTGGAGTCTCTTCACACCCTCCCACCCAGGAGCCAGCAGCATCACAAACCTGCCCACCTCAAGGAACAAAGCTCAGCTCCTCAGGATCACTGCCAGAGCATAGGGACCAGGCAACGAGGGGAAATCTGCTCTTTGAAGGGCTCTCTGAGCACAGAGAATGTGCTGGTGTAACTAATTCCACATTTCTTCTGCAAGATGATGTCTCGGGTGAAAATCCCTCCCAGTGCACAGAGAAAGAGCTGGCCTTATCTAGGCCAGAGGCTGGGTTTCCATCATATCCATACTAAACACCACTGGTGCTCCCCTCATTCTCCCTGGGATGGGCTTTTAGAGCTCTGAGTAATGAAATGCAACATTGCACAAGGCAGTGTCCCAGTGGCACACTGGAACTGCACAAACATCTGCTGAACCCAACCCACTCAGGGCCAAATTGGAGAGCACAGCTGATTAGCCAGAGCCTTTGGGAATAAGCTCACGATTTATGTTTGTCTGAGTCACCAGCCCATGTGCAAAGCACAGTTTCAGCTTTTCTTCCTTTTTTTTTTTCTTTTTTTTAAGGTGGAGCAAGAACACTGTTTGGAAAAGAAGGATCACAGGAGTCTTCTGCCTTCCCAGCATTATTTCCATCACTGGATTATTACCAAATTCTATCCAGTTCTGAAAAATTCCCAAACCCTCTGCATGTGGAGGAAAAGAAAATAACACAAATCTGCAATCCAAAAAAAAAAGTCATTAAAAGAGGAACAGAAAACCCTCAGAAACTGCAACAAAGACTCAAGAAGCAGATACATGCAGAAATGGAAATAAGTTGCCAAAAGCAGAGAAACTGTACAATTGCCAAAGAACCTGACAATCTTGGGAATCAGAGTTGTTGTTTAGAAGCAAAATACTCAGTTATTTAAGTTTTAATTTCTGCTCTGTGTTGCAAACCAATGAACCACAATCTACTTTAACAGGGATTTGGCTGGGTGCAAGATACACAAATGAGCAAAAAATCATTCTTCAAAGCTAGGTAAGAGAAAAAGCTTTACTGTTATACAAATTCCAATTGTATTCTAAAACATCTCAACCTCCTGAAATCTCAAGACAGCTGGACAACATTAAAAACTCTCACAATTCAAATAGCTTTCCTTTCAAAGTTAAAAAGATGGTGATTTTTTCTGAACTTCTACCTACTTTCCAATTATCTGATCTGGCATTTTGATGAGATGTAATCTACCTCAGAATCTGTCTTTGATGAGAGACAATGACAATTTGCATTGCAAAAAATATCAAAGACAACTGGGAGATCTTCCAGGAAGTATTGAGTTATGATTTCTTAGGGTGCACCAATATTAACAGCATGGCTAAACTCTTTTTCACATGCACCAGTCATAGACTGGACTGATCCCACAGGAAACAGTAAAATCAGGCCAGCACAAAAGGCTTCCAGGAGAACTGGAATGATTTTTACCTCTTCTTTTCTGGTTTAATAATATGCAAAAAAAGGATGGGAAAGTGTCTCCTCTGACAAGGAGCACCCAGACTCCAATAAAAATGTCTTTTAAACAGAATCTACAGAACATGCCAACACCTGAGAAAGGAGTAGAAGAGAGTTGTTCCCAACTGAAACCCAAACTGGAAGGTGTATTTAGAGCTCCTCAACAACTCTGCACCATCCCCTCTCCTTCACTGGCCACTCACACTGGTCCCATGGGGCTGAAGGCAGCTCATTACAAACCCTGTTAAGAGCAGTTCTATCCCCCCAGCTGGCTGTGGGTTAGGCTGAATCACCTGATGGAGCTCTCCCCACCCTCTCCATTGCCAAAGCAGGCTGCAGGAATGCCCTCCCAGAGCTCGGGTATTTTCCCTTTCCCTATTGCTTTTCCAGGAGCACTTACATAGGGGCAAGAAGAACAGAAGAATTCAGTCTCCAGCTTTGCCATTCAGAAATTTATCCACTCCCAGTATCAGATCAGGTGAGATTCCAGCCTTCACCACTACTACTGAAGGTGCATAATGAATTCCTAGGATGGAGCTATCATAGAGATATTAGAGGAATGATTTTGTGTTACTGGGAAGTGTCAGCTTTATAAATGTTTCCTTAAACACTCCGTGATCTCAGGAGACTCTCTGTAGAGTAACAGGATCTAAAAGCCATTTTAGCTTTGCTGCAGCATGCACAGCATCCACAAACATTGCAGACACATGAGCCAGCACCCCTCAAACCTGAGTGCCTGGCACAAGCACCATCCTCAAAGGGAACTCCATGCTGGACAAGTTTTCTCTCTATGCTAGGCAACATGGCCCAAACACATGAGGATTCCTTTAATACTTGATTTAAACAGCAAACTTGTGCTTCTCAACCCATACCTCAGTGTTCATTCCTTCCAGAATGAAACGTGCTTCTCTCTGCAGGTGTCCATCAGTCCATGTCACCTACCTGGCACCTCTGTTCCCTCTGGTGAGCTGCAGTACAGAATATTTCACAGTCCAAGGTACAACATACACCAAATCATTTCCAAGGCCCACAGCTTTATTATTACCTATTAAACTAGATGTTATTTTTACTATATTTGAGACCAATGACCCCTGTTTTGATGTTCTGGGTTAACACCAAACACAAAAACTAACAGTCTTTTCTGGTTAAAGGCTTTGGAAAAAAGAAGTCAATTCAAGTGCATATTCCTTTGCACTTTGATAATACAATAATTACATTGATCAGAAACACATGCTAATTGGATCATTCTGGAGCATTTTTCTCATTGTCTGGTACTGCAAAACACATCTGGGTTTTATTTGCCCCATGTAAGTTCATATGAGTATGGGCTTTTTTAAATCAACAAGCAAGATAATCCTAAAAACAATTTTCCAAAGTGAAAAGGGAGGAAAAAAACCCTTCATGTTTCATCCAAGACTGTGTAAGTGTAAAAACAGCTTTAAGATAGAAACTGAAGGACATTTTCTACCTACTTGGTTATTACTGAGGAAAGAAAAAGGAAGTGAAACACTCTTAATACTGTGACTATAGACAAGAAACAGCTCAGTTAAATATATTAATGGCACCAACAAGGGATGTCTCCCCCACCTACACAGACCCAAACTGGAAGCATTTAAGGTGCCAATCCATCGGCCCTAGAAGATGTCAGGCTTCTTCTTGTTACTAAATCCCTCACTCAGGAGAGCTGGAAACTTTCAAGCTTTCCCTTGGAGCATAGGGGATGCTGACACCTTCCAGATTTTCACTTTAGTGGACCAACCCACAGACAGTATGGTGCAGGGAACAGCAGATGGCTTCTCTTCTGTTACCTCTGCTGCCTGGAGATGAGGCTGAGCACTGCTCTCAAACCATGCATATTCAGCTCTTGCTGCAAGGAGAACAAGGCTTATTCATCCCTGGAACAGCCCTCCAGCCCATAATATACCCGTCCCACCCCAGAACATGTCTACAGACCTCCATACAACTGGGATTTTCCCAGACAAAGGAAAGCAATTCATTCTGAACTACGGAAAGACATTCAAGGTTTAGTTTTAATTCAAAATAAACATTGAGCCATTTGATATCAATTTTTCCCTTCATCCCCTCCCTCTTAAAAATACATCTGACACAAACCAGGGCAAGTGCTGAGAAAAGGAAACCAGCTTGTTTTTCTGTTTCACAACTTACCTTACACTGCTCTGGGCCTTGATAGAACTAGAACAACTACCACAGAACTTTTTCACTTGAGGATGCTCTTTTCATACCTCACCACCAGCAGTGGGAAGATTCTGTTAGTGCAGAAGTCCAGTGCAAATCCAGCAGGACACAGCATTTCTCCAGGTATTTAACAATTTTTGTGCAATTTTTGTGAGGCCACACATACACAGTTTAATCCCCTAACTTTCTTACAGGATCACAGACCTCTATGACAAAAGACTAAATTCACCATGAACTAATAGGAGAAAATGACTCTCTGGGAATGTGACAAGAGCACAACCAAGTTTTTCCATCAGGTAATTGAATACCATAGGGTTTACTTTTGCCCAGAGTTCAATGAAAAGACAGAAGCAGGCTTTGATTATAGTGATAACTTCACAGAGCAGTGCTATGGGACAAGGCTTGCTGCATGTTACCCACCTGGTTTTGGACATATACAATGCTCTGCTTCTCCCACAGTTATTATAAAGGCAGAAAAGATGTGCTTGGAGAATACAGCATAAGTTACAGGAGGAACAGGATGTGAGCAATTTAAATATAAATCTTGGAAGAAAATAAGCAGTGCATTGGATTGACTGGAAAATGTTTTTTTACTCCCAAACTAATCTGTGCAAGTAAAAGGTATGTTGATGAATGTGAGAGTGAACAGAAAGGTATGAGAATATAGACTGTTAAATCAGTACAGGTGCATGCAAATAAATCACAAACCCAAAAAAACCTGATCAATTTTCGAACCAGCTGGGGCCTGATCTGCTTCTATTTATGTAAATCTGGTATAAATATAATTTCTGTGTTTTTCAAGAGTGTCCATGAGCCATGGGCTTTTAAGCAACAGGTAGAAATCACTGTGCCACATTCTGTGGGCTGTAGCAGAAATCACTGTGCCTCATTCTGTGGGCTGTGGTACACAGGAGATGAGGCAAGACATTGTAATGAGCTCTTTAAAATCTGTGAATCTACCAGAACTGGTGCAAGGGGGAACCAGGATCCTACCATTTCACATCAGAGAGCTGCTGAGACCATGGCTCGTTTTATTTGCTATGAATGTGTAAATTAAGTGCTGTTAAAATTTATGTAGTAATGACGTAGACACCTGATCAGTTCTAGAAAACACTGTAGGAATTCCATGTAGGAAATACTACTTGCAGTGCATTTGTGGAGGAGGAAATCAAAGGGGTGCAGGAAGCCTTTGGGCAGAGTGGGGCTGGTGGGATGTCCCTGTGTCCAGGCACCCAGGCACTGTGTCTGGGGAAGGCTCTGCTGCTCAGGGGCACACGTGTGAAAGTGGAGATACACTTACAAAGTAGCCTGTTCCCAAGCTGGAAGGAGCTGAGCTCTGCAATAAAACACAAAGACAAAGTGGAAAGTCAGTGATGGTTTTTAACACGTTCCAATCCACACAGCTCATTACCAGCCCTTTCCAAGCTTTTCATCACCACATCACAGCACCAACGTCCTGCCCCTTGTCATCTGCTACTGAAACAAACACGCTGTTGCTTAATTTCTCCCTTTACATCTCTCAACGACTCGGAGATGGTAACGTGCTATTTACTGAATTCCAAGCTTCTGCGCCGGACGTAATTGCCAATTTATTTGACAGGCAGCTGGGTAATGAATTAATGATGGCATTTCGCCCTGCACTGAGACTAAACAGACACTCATCAACCAGCCTCCCTGACATGCTGACATTCAATGCCCTGGACTCCAGCTCCTCAGCTTCATGGCCACAAAGGGGCAGGTGGGAGGGGGAGAGAAGGAAAAAAAAGTAGACTGACTTCAAAACAAAAAGCCCGGTTGGTTTGGATGACTTTTTCAGTGTATGACCTGTTTGCCAATTTATTCCCGAAAGGCCCTGGTTAGTACACACATAGTGCTTTTCTAAAATGAGACATTTTGTAAACATAATTAGTAGTCTGAAATGTAAAGAACGCGTGGGCACAGAGAAGCTGCTTTAGTCAATGTACCATTTTCTGGAGGATGCAGTCACTACGATTTCCCATTTGGATGTCCACATTGTTTGACAAACCAAGGATTTGGAAACAACAACAACAACAAAAAAAAAAGCGAACAGCAAATATCTACAGTGTGAAATAGATTTCAAAGCTCAAACCTATAAAAATAATTACACCTAATATTACTACCATGGAAAATAATCAATTTGTTTAAATGCTTTAAAAAACAAAAGCATCATGAAATTCAGTTTAAGTGGGACGCAATCACAACCTCTGTATTCACAGGAATTAAGAAGATAAAGGGTTTGGTTTCATTAGTTTTTCATCTCAGCAATGGGGATTACCCAGCAGGTTCTCTCAGAGACATGGGGGAGACAGAAACATCTCGGTGCTAATCCAGGTCAGGCTGTTCCCTCCCAGGGGAGCAGCTCCCAGCTCCAGCCTGCAGAGCCCATGGGCACAGAGGCAAAAAGCACAGAGCCATTCTCGAGAGAGCACAGGGCTATGCAGACAAGCAGTGTGTGACTCCTGGAGCTCAGTTCCCATTTCTGCTCCCCAGCACTCACTGGGGGTGGTGACACAGCTCAGGGATAACCAGGAGCTGCAGAGGGGCCCCAGCAGCCCGGGCAAACCCCCAGGGAGACACAGAATTTCCTCACTTCATTCCTGGTCAGGGCCAGGGGCCCAAACTGCAGCTCTGCAGTGCACAGCTCTGGCTATCAGCGGGCAGGGAACTCCACACAGATAAAAACATTCCAAAGTCCCCCTGTCCCCACTCTTGCTGCTCTGGGGCCTCGAGTTCCCTGTGCCACCATCACCCACAGGAGAGCCCCCTGTGCCAGTAAGGATGTCCCTGACAGCAGCAAAGGGCCCAGCCCGACCACTCTGCTCCCCTGCCATCCCTGTGAGTGACCATCCTGCTGGACTGACCTGGGCACAGCCCTGCCCATCCTGCTGGACTGACCTGGGCACTGGCACAGCCCTGCCCATCCTGCTGGACTGACCTGGGCACAGCCCTGCCCATCCTGCTGGACTGACCTGGGCACTGGCACAGCCCTGCCCATCACCCAGCCCAGCTGCTGCTCCCAGCTGGGCACAGCCCTCCATGGGCACAGGCCCTGCTTTGGAGATGCCAAAAAGATTTCTGCTTTTTATACATTTCTCATATATGCATAACTCTGGAGACTACTATTACACAGTTACAGAGCTCCTTAACTAACTCTAGTCCTTTTCCTACCCTTTCTCTTAGATTTTAGAAGGGTAAGCTAATTTTCCTGGACTCTTATTTAGTCTTTCCTCTACAGTGAACCAAGCACATTTTATTTTTTCCATATATCGTAGACATAGGGGGCTAGAAGCTGGGGGAGCAAGGGGGGCTTCAGTGGAGGGCAGAACCAAAAGGGGGAATTACTTAATTAACTGTTCCTCTAATTGGATAATTTCTGTAAAGTATGCTAATTTGTTAAACTTATAAAATTGTCCAAGTCCTGTATCATGTGTGCCATCCTTGCACCTGGAGGACCTTCATTAAAGGTAACAGCTTTTAATCATCTTAATATTGTTTGGCTCGTGGTTTTTGGCGTCCCTGGGAGCCCCTGTGGCCCTGCAGCCCTGGCACAGAGCACAGTGCAGCACACCCTGCTCAGTACCCAACACAGCACACACTGCCTTCCTCCTCACTCATCCTGCTCTCTGCTTCATGCCATTGAAATTCCTGTCATTTAAGCTGGAGATCTACCCACGAGTACAACACGTGCAAGCATTAGAACCACTTTTGTTTCAGCTATGTGCAGATGCCAAGTGAGTCCCACTCTTTCACTCACAGTTTTTTTTAAACTTACTTCACTGGCTGAAAGCTCCAAAGTTTGCATTCTGCATCTGTGTGTAATTTTTGTCTGCTTTTTATTCCAAGTTTTGGAAGGATAGAGTATCAAAACAAAACAATAAAGAGGAAGAAAAAAGAATAAGCAAACAAAACAACTTCCCACTGCATATTTTCATTCCTTCAAAAGCAATGCTGCAATGGCTATGGGAGGACAGTCGAAACATAGCAGTCAAATGACTTTCACTGAACAACTGTGCATTTTGAGGGGATTTGAGTTTGCTGGATGGAAATATAGCCCTTCACACATTGCATGCTGCATATGGAGAGTACAGTTTGCAAACTCTGTTTAACTGGAATATGAAAGACTGAGTTGCACATGCATGAATGACTCCATCAGCTGTGTTGTGGACTGTGTGTTGACAGAGCACAGAGGCTGAAGCGAGGGCTATGCAAGGAGACAGCTTCTCACCTTTTGGGTAACTCCCAATAGCAGAAGGATCCCACTACCCAGTGCCCAGCCTTGGTACCAACTGTACAAGCCTCTTTACAAGCCCGTGCTGAGTCGTGATCCTGCACTGGCTGGTTCTATAGCTCTTATATAAAGTGTGCCTATAATAGAGGTAATGGTTTCACTTTCCGAAACCCTTCACAAAACAGGACATTAGAAACACTGTTTGATATTCACACAACCACCAGCAGAAGCCTGCATCAAGTGCCCATCAGCAAAACACACTTGCTTAAAATTGGCAGGGTTCTGGGCTTTATTCCCCCCTTTTTTTTTTTGGTTTGGTTTTTTTGTTTGCATCTTTTCTTAAAGAGAAGAACTTTGGCCCAGAAGCAAAAATGTAGTAACCCTCGTGTAAGCATTAGTTTATTGTGTACCAAAGAAAATTACATCCTTGAGGTCTTGGAAGGCACAGTTATACCCATTTTGCATATATATTGTGCATTACTTGGGGAGCTGGGTGGGGAGAAAGACTGTGTTGTACATATTTGTTCTGGCTATTGTTTATGCAGGTCTGACTGAATGAAGGAACAGTGGGTATCATTTCAATTTCTGATGTCAACATCAAATTACTTATTTAATTTCATGCCTGGCGAAGCATTGTATAGCTACACGCAGAATCATTTCACTTCATTTGTTATGCTGTGTTTTCTTGGCGATTGGCTTGCCTTCCAACTGACAGCTTTAATTACGACATGAATTTGATTGCACTGCCGAGGAATTAACATAATGCAACAAAGCATTTAAGCACCCAACCTTAGACACACAAACACACACATCCCCACCCTGGCAGCCACACGCACACAAAGCACAGCCACTGCTGCTGAGCAGCTCCTGGCACAGCACACAAACACAGCCCTGCTCACACAGCCAGCATCACTGGACAGGGAGCAGCACTGAGGATTGCAGAGCACGCAGCCCAAAGGCTGTCCCTCAATTTGTCTTTGGCTCTGTACAGGTGGGAGGGATGGGAGACAAAAGAATTGAAAATATCCTGTATTTGGGGCTGCAACTGTGAGCTGCCCACAGGATTTCACTGTTGGAGGGGTGTAGACACGTCTCTTCCTGAAGCAAACAGCCACAGACCTGCTGGGCAGGGGACTTCAGGATTTCAGGACTTGATCCTCACTGTGACCACCTCACTGTGGCCTCCTCTCAGGCACAAAGTACCCAGCAGAGGAGGGGCACACAGCTGCAGAGCACTGGGTACAGGGAGCACTCACAGAGAGTGCAGAGTGTGATGAGAGCCCAAGAGGAGACCTGTAATGAAGGGGAAATGGGAAGATTCCCATCCCACTCCCTGTTCTGGAACTGGAACAACGCTCCAGACAGAAAGGTGCCAACTGCAGCAAGAGGGGATGAGGTGCTGAATCCCATCCAATGACCATGTGGGAGAGGTTTTTGCTGTTCATCCCTTCACTGAAAGCCTGCAACCAACACCAGAGGCAACAGGCAGGGCTGAGGTCAGGTAGATCAGGAATTTAGGAATGTGCTCCAAAGAAATCAGGAGTTTTGATTTTTGATTAGCAAAGAGGTGGCTGAACCCCCAAATAGTCAGTGCATTTACCATCCAGGTTAGCTGCAACTCTCATGTTTTCCTCAAGAAAATCTCCTGGCTGTTTTGTAAAACCTGACTAAAATGTATTCCAAAGAGGGAGGACTCAATTAAAAATAAATACATACACAAAGATAAGGAAAACAAGTTGACTGAGCTCCAAGCTGAGCAAAAGAGAAAGCACTGCCATCTTGTCTCCAAGCAAGATCTCAACAAAATGAATTCTACTACTGGCAAGATTTTGATGAGATTAAACTGACTACAGCACCCTATATAGAAAGGAGGAGCAGCTCTCCAATTTCTCTTTTAGGCCCCTGGAGCTACCTCTGCCCATAAAGGAAAAAACAAGTTGTCATTCCTAAAAAAAAACCTATATAGGGGAGAAAGGCAGAGAGCCATGGGTTTATGAAATTGAGAGGGGGAGCTGGATGAGGGCACTGCTTGCACTGGAGCATTTGAGCAATCATTATCCCTAATCTAGCAGAGGTCAAATTCTCTGCTAATTCTGTTCTCTCACAGAGGGCTGGGGGTGTGTGCACACGTGTGTGAGGAGAGGACAAAGAGAGGAGGTGATGGAAATCAGTCTCACTGCATTGCATCTGACAAGAACAGAGGATATTCCCCTTCCTGCTGTCTGATGCTATTTCAAGCCTCATTATGAGGAAAGTCTCCTGTTTAACATGGTCTTTTCATTGAATTATCTTCTTTTCATTTCTGCCCACCTCTCGCAAATGCTGCAAATTACCTGCTTGGATCTCATTAGCCTGGAGAGAAGGCACCCCTTGTAAACACACTTTGCATCACTCTGCATTATCCAAGGACTGCAGGTACATTTACAATAGGCAGAGTTGAAAGAAACCTGACAGGAGAGGGAATGAAGGCACTGACATGTCAGTTTGCAACTGGATATTCATTATCCCCTCTCCCTCGTTCTGCATCTGTCACTGAGCTCTCACTGAGCCCTGCTCTCAGGCCTGTGAAGCTCCAACATTCCTGTTTCACCAGCCTGCTCAGACTGGGGCTGGCAAAATGGACCTGCACCTGGAGAACGTGCACCTCAGTCATTATCCCTATTTCCATGCTTGTTCTTGCAGTGCTGCCAGTGGAGATTCATTATATTTCATGGCCAAAATTTGCTTTCTGACCTCAGGGTTAATCTGCCTGCAATGTTGTGTATTTTTGTTCTATCTTCTGTTGGGTGAACAACTTTTTGCATATTTTTTTTCTGAGAAAATAGCTGTAAAAACAGAAGTAATGCTTCAGACAAAACTTACCCTGTTGTCTGTAGCTTTTTCTGGACAGTAAATGGTGGGTATCATTAGACAACTGACTTCTTCAAAAAATATTATTGAAAATAACCCTTTGGAAGGTCCTGTCATTTCAGTCTGACTCTGGGAGAGGGACAATGGGATGGCCAGCTCTGAACTGAAGGAGCCTGGGAAAGGCCACCTCAGACCCAGGCACAGTGAGAGCTGTCTCATGTGTGTTTTTCAAATCTCAGCTGAGCTGGTAATGCCAGACCAGAGAGACATGCTTGTATTGCAATGAATTATCAAAGCATAAAGGAACTTTCCTTATTAAGCAAAACATAAATTATGTATAACACTTTAAAATACACATCTCCACATATATTTACATAACGTTCCTTTTGAGCAACCTGTGAATCCCTCTGTCCTCTCTCGGGTGCACTAGGGAAGTTGGATTTGCTTTCTACTTCCTTTTAATTTGCCACAGTGCCGAGACAAAGGAAAAGTATTGTAAAAACATCAGAGAAAAACAGGATTTGATGGGTGGAAGGGGAACAGGACTCTGCTCTCACTGCCAGGCCTGGCAGTGCAATGCTGTGAGCTGCTGAGAAGCCCAATAAAGTTCAGAGCTCTCCGCTCAGTACATTGCAAGGGAATGACAGAGCTAAATTAAAACCATGTTTGTAAGGAGCTGTGAAATCTTTTGCTGGAAGGTGCTGTGTAATTGTGAAGTTGGTTGCAGTGACTTCCCAGCTGCCACAGGGCTCAGACAAACCAGGGTGGTGACAGTGACAGGCTGACATCCAGTGCCATCCACTGCTACCTGTACAGAGCATTTCCTTACCACCTCCTCTGGTTTCACTCTCCTCTTCCAAAGAGATCTTACAGCCCTGAGACTGACCTCAGCTGACAGCTATGAAGGGCAAGCTCTGAAGAGTTCAGCTGAATGTAACCCATAAAGGCTGGCTCTGGGGAAGAAATGGACCTCTAAAATAATGTGACAAAGGGATGTGGAGGGAGAGTGCTACAGATTTCACACTTTCACAGAAAAAAAAAAGAATCAGGCATCTGTTCCAGTGATATGCACAATTCAGCAAAAATTGCTAGCTGTGTGCCTCCAGGCTTAAATTTGCACAACGAAATGTATCCTTTACAAAGGTATTTCTTTTAATGCCTGCTCAGTTCAGTTTTATTGGATTGGCCTACAGAGGACACCATCTGGTATCTGTCATCCAAATCTACACAGACATGCTATCGATAAAATCCCCATTTCCAAAATGTGGGTTAGTTAAAAGTAGGGCCAGATTGCTGGCTGGTACAAATTGGGCTGACTGATGTAGCTATCCATGCTTTTACCAGCAAAGGATCTGACCTACAAAATCCCCAATTTAGATCCTCTTTTGGGACAGGGCTTTCTTTATATTCTGTGTTGTAAAGCATGTGGCACAGAGGACACGGAGCCATGAATAAAACACTCAAGGATTGTGATGGTACACATAATAAATAGTAATCTAATTGCAGCAACAGAAAGATTTCTGTAGTCATTGCTCTGTCAGAATAACTCGTGTGTGTCACTGTGTGAATGACAAGCATTCTCCCATGGAGAAAAACCCTCTCCACAGGGCTGCCTCTCAGGCCCTTCCCCAGCACTTTAGGTAGAGCAATAAAGGCAGAGCTTATGCTATTGTTGGCCATGTTATATCAATTCATTATATATAAGTCAACTGAGTCTCTCTAGACACTCAAATATTTCTCATTAAGACAGTATGTAGCCCAAAGAAACACATTCTTTTCCTCCACCACTTGGGGTAAAAATAGGCCATCTCACTTCTCAACTATGCAGAACATTTTAACTTCATTAAATGGCCTTCAACTGTTTCCAAAGAGCTGGGTGTTTGCACACACAAAGGCATTGTATCAAACTTTAAGAAGTTTACTGAACCGGGGCAGGAGACCCAAGTTACCTCTTCCTCTCCTGAACCCCCAAAGGGAAGGAGATTTTAGCAACAAACCATCCCAGAAACTCAATCCTGCCAGGTGTTCCCTCCCGGGAGCTCCAGCAGGGTCCCCCCGGGCTGGGAGCTGGAGGCTGCACTTACGTCGCTGAGTCTCTCGCGGGAGCTGCTCCGGTGGAAGCCCTTGGACTCCCCGCTGGCGCTCTCGCTGTCGCTGTCCCGGCAGCTGTGCTGGCCTGCCTTGAGCTGCAGCACACAGGAAACACAAAGAGAGCAACAGGTGAGCCTGGTTCAGGCCAGTCCCCTCGGCCCTGCTCTGCTTTAACCCCCCCAGGCCCCAGCAGCAGCGTGGCCATGGCTCTGCTGCAGTGCCACCGGCACCGTGTCCCTGTGCCAGGGCACAGCCCAGGGACACCACAGACACAGAGCCATGGGCACCGTGTCCCTGTGCCAGGGCACAGCCCAGGGACACCACAGACACAGAGCCATGGGCACCGTGTCCCTGTGCCAGGGCACAGCCCAGGGACACCACAGACACAGAGCCATGGGCACCACAGCCCGTCTGGGAGCTCCAGGTGCTGCTGGCAGGAGGAGGCAACACTCATGTCCCAAGGAAACCACAGTTTGAGACCTTGATTTGGGAAACTTTTAGACTTCTCCAAGTAATTCTGCCATGGATTTTTAGACTTCTCAAGGTATTTCTGCCATGGATGAAGTTTTTAGAGTTTCCATCACACTGCAGCACTCACAGCATCAGTTCCTCCCTCATTACAGCGTAAGAGCATTGAGGATCTGCGATCACTGGGAGTGTCCCCAGGGGAAGAAGGGGTCACCACTCCAGAGAAGCCTTTCTTTGCTGGACCAGCCCCTAACCACACTGCCTGCTGCTATAAACAGTTCTTGACTAACAAACCTCGATGCTCATAAAACAACAGGACCTACTTACTAAGTATCAAATTGCTTTTGTCTTTCCAATCAGCTTTAATGAACTTTGCTGGCATTGTAATAAATAAAAAAATACCAAACCCCCCTACAAACTATATTTTTCATTACAACTGAGAACACATCTGCTTTCTCTTATGCTGTGGACTGTTCAGGTGACCACATTACACAGCAGTGTACTGAGAGAAACATTCACCACAGACACCTATTGCACATGGCCACGAGCACATCTGCACCTAGACAGCAAGGGGAAGAAATGATCCACATCTACTGCAATGCTGAAAATTCATATCTTTGTTTTAAAGTATCCTTCCCTGCATTTTGCTTGAATGTATTGAAATTTTCATTTTGCCATGCTGATGCTTTGTTTGAGGTAACTTCCTGTAAACACTGGTTACTCTGGAGGTTATACTGGCAAGCAGGCCCTTTCAGAAATTCAGACTTAAAATCACACACATAAACACTGTTAGCAGAGGTAAATGCAGAGAAAATACTTGATGATGTACCTAATTAAATATTTTATGAGGGACCTACTACACTTATTAATATCCATATATCAAACACCAAACTAACTTATTCTAATTGTCAATACAGTGATGGTAAGTTCCACTCAGACTGTACTGGAGCAGGTATTCATTCATCTCCATGCCATGACTGGAGACCAAAGGCTCCTCCTCCAACACTCTCCATCACCTTTTTTCCCCCCTCTTTCTTCTCTCTCTCATTTATTCCCAGTTCTCCCAGAAACAAGCACACACAAAAATCCCCACAAATGCTCTTTTACAGGTGCACACAAACAAAACCTACACTTCTGCTGATGATTTCCCACCTGCACTCTGTTCCCCCCAGCCACGGCTGCTCCCTCCTGGGGTCACTGGAGGAGCACAGAAAGCATCCTCACCCTCAGGGTTATCATCACTTTCCCCCACCACTGCCAGAGCAAACTGCATCTGCAAGTTTGGGATTTGTGTGCCACTTCCCCTTCATCCCTTACTTCCAAAGGGATGCTTTGGGTGCTCTCTATCAGCCAAATCAAAGAAAGGACATAAAGTACATGAAACAAAAGGTTCCAACACACAGCTGAGTCGCAATGCATGAGCACAATTGCAAAAAATGGCACAGGCATCCTCTCAGCTCAAAGAAAATGCAGCACAAGGACCAGAGCTATTTGTCAGGCACTTACAATTCAATAAATAAACTGAATATTCCACAGCTCAGCCAGAACATTTCCAGTAAAATGATTTTTATTTCCAATGGAACAGTTTATCGGTCAGATCTAAGAGATCTTGGGAGCAGTTCTTGGAGGCAGAGGGGAGGATAACAAATTCAAGAAGTCTTACACTTCATATATAACTCACTGATCTTATCTAGGACCTCCGTGTCCTGTAATTTTATGGTCCCAAGTTTCAAATGTAACCACCCAAAGGAAAATGGATCAAGTTTCCCTGACTTGGTCTTTTGTCAACATCCACCCAATGATGGAAAAACTCTTATTGCAAGTGGGGCGTTAGGAATTTTTTTTCCAGTCTCAGATTTTATTTCCAGAGCCTCAATTTGTACACAATCTTCACACATTAGTTATTTGCTAACTAATCGTAACAGCCCAGTTTTATCCTTCTTCTACATCACAAATTCCAGCTATTTACAGAGAAGAGAAGAAAAACCCAGCAGGTGTCAGTTTTCTAGACACAATTTACAAGAAGTAAGAGAATATGACCAAGATATGTGAGCCTGGAACTCTGTAGAAAAAAAGCGAACTGCATGGACTAGACAGCAAACTCAGAACTAAGTCCAAGATTTATAAGCTTTCCATATTTTCCCCTCTTTTTTTCCAAGCTGAGTTTCTCCACGTGCCAAACTGTTGAGGGTTTACATTTTATTCCAGAACCCATCAATCTGTGTTAAATTAAAAAAGTAAAGCATGGAGATGTGCCCGCTGTCTTCTCTTGAGAACCTAGAGTTACACTCAAACACACATGAGAACACTTAATGTGGACAGGCAATGGGTCAGTTCAATCTGTTTGCACAGATTCAACCACTTAAAGCAATGCTGAAATAACACAGTGCTGCTAAAGAGGCCCACAGACAACAGACTGGATCTTTAGTTACACTGTGTGCAGCTGCTGCATCACTCTGGGGCACACAGGAACCCTACAATCAGTTTCCCCATGGAAATGCAACTTTCCTTGGAAAAAATTTGAAGTGCAACAAGTCTTGTTCCTCTATTGTTCCTGGCAGGGAACCCCATGCAAACAGCAAAACCAGCATGAAAATCCCATTGTGCCTCCTCGAGGCACCTGGGGAGTGGCAATGAGACTGAGGGAAGGGCTGGAGCTGGGCCAGGGCAGAATCAGGCTGGATTTTGGGAAAGGTTCTTCCCCCAGAGGGTGCTGGGCACTGCCCAGGCTCCCCAGGGAATGGGCACAGCCCCGAGGCTGCCAGAGCTCCAGGAGCTGCCAGGGATGCCCAGGGCGGGATTTTGGGATGTCTGTGCAGGGCCAGGGGCTGCACTGGGTGATCCTTGGGGGTCCCTTCCCACTCAGGACATTTTATGATTCTACAAAGATCTCACTGAGGAACTTCCCACATTAACACGGCATTACTGTTCTAATTTGCAGCAGGCAAGGGGTGAAAAAGGGTTTCCAAAAAGTGTGTTTGTGCTTTCACTCTACACTGGGAATGAATTTATCCATGAAGGGACCCATCTGAAGGGTCTCACAAAGAGGAAACACAGACATTTTCAAGACTGAAAGCCCAAAGCCCTAAGAACTCAGAGTGTCTGTGACTCACAAGGGATTTGCACAGTCTCAGAGATGCCCCTAGAGAGAGATGGTGTATGTGCAGAGCAAAGTGGCAATCAGCACCTCAAGGTCACTTGCCCAGGCTGAACAACACAGGGCTCAACCCTGGGGCACATCCACGGCCCTGAAACTCTTCCAGGAGCTTTTGGTCATTCTTAGCATAGTGTTTTTTGAAATCTTTTATTGTACAGAACCTATTAGTTTGTAATGCCTTTGAATCTGTTGGAGGACACCAGAAGTCAAGCAGAACTGGATAAAGTCAGAACTACATTTCTATTAAAGGAAAAGGCCAAAAAGCAGATTTGGAAGGGTGGTTGCTGGCTGAGGGCCAGGCTGGGGCTCAGCAGGGGTTTTTATTCTGATTCTTCACCACACCTGCCCCAGACAGTGAGAGGAATAGCTCTTCCCAAAACTGGGCTGTTTGGAGGGTTTTTCCACCAGGGTTTCCCAGTGGGTGGTGGTGGATTCCATTGCACCACAGCCAGGGACACAGGGAGGCAGGAATGAAGCCAAGTTGGGGAGGGGCAGAAGGTGGCATCACAATTTTTGTTATCTTTGGACCACTCAGATCTATTTTAATGGCCAATAAATTAAAGTTCTTTTCCCCAAGCAGAGACTGTTTTGCCCATGACAATAATGGGTAACTTCCTTGCCTTTAGCTCACAAGCTCCTTCTTCCCTCCCAATGCCCTGCTGAGGAGGGGGGTGTGAGAGGGGCTGGGAGGGTTTGGCCTCAGCCACGATGTGGTTTGGAGAACCTGCTGCTCATGGACTGAGTCACAAAACTTCAGTCCCAGCACTGCTGCCCTGCAGAGTGATGAGGAACAGAGGCAAAGCTGGAGACTGGCACGGGGGACCCAGACAGTGACAGGGACACTGAGAGAGCACAGAGAGGAGAGGCACAAGATACGGAACAAGAAGAGTGTGCTTTTGAGTGATGAAGATGATGAAGAAAGACAGACTTGCTCAGACCTGAAGGTCACACAGAAACCATCCAGAAATTATGAATAAACCAAAATAGATGCAGAAACATCAACATAAAACTGCTGTCATAGCAAGTGCTAACAGGAACTCTGCTTTCAGCACATGGAGAGATTTCAGGTGACTCAGAATCTGACAGAACTATTTTTGCAGCAGGGAAACACTCAGCCCTACTTTGTGACAGAGGAAGTGCAAACTGAATATTCATCTGTGTCCAGGGAAAGCAGTTCTCTGCTGTGCTCCTTCTGCCAGTCAATATTAGAGGGTAAAGTAGAGCTAAACTCAGGCTTAGGACAGACCCACAGGAACAGTGCCAGAGTTCCTGAGCTGGCCAGACATTCCTGTGGCATGAAAGGAGGGCACAGAAACCATAAAACACTCCTAGGGATAACCCATGAGAGCAGGGCTCTCTGCTGCCTTTTCTCTCACAAAGGAAAAGAAGGGACAGAGTCAATCATGTGAAGAGGTGTAAAGGAGGATGGATGGAAGGGCAGCTGAGCCCAGGCTCCAGGGAGCCCCATCCTCTCAGGAGCACAGTTGGCTGTGCTGGATCCCTAAGCCACTTTGGATAATTCCATGGTAGCACATAGCGAAAAGCAAAATAAATAAACCCACTGAGAATTTGGCAAAAGCCTTTATCACAGGGCTTACATATCACATCAAAAACACCCTAATGTGACTCTNCTGGATCCCTAAGCCACTTTGGATAATTCCATGGTAGCACATAGCGAAAAGCAAAATAAATAAACCCACTGAGAATTTGGCAAAAGCCTTTATCACAGGGCTTACATATCACGTCAAAAACACCCTAATGTGACTCTCCTGAGCTTTTTTATTTTAAAATATATTTTAATTTTAAAACCCCACGCCATTTGGCAGCAGTAAATCTATAGCATAGTTCCGAGGCGCCTGAGCTTCTCTGCCATATGGAATTAAAGGATTATTTCACTACATTATACTTTAAAGTTATGACTACTAACACCTCTCCCTACTACAGTCCTAACAGCCAGAGTCCTAAAGGAAGGGGTCACCTGCTCCCTGAGAGATGGCAGAACCCTGCTGTGGGGAGGAGAATTGCAGGCTTTCTCTCCTGCCTGTCATTCTTTATTTACACAGCTTCTGCAAGGGCGAGGCAGTCCCAGCTCCCACCTGGGGGATGCATTCCCCAGCTCAGCTCAGGTGGGGAACTGACTCCTAATGTGCCACTAGGAACTTCCCAAGCCCCAAAACCCTGCACAGGTACAGCCCAATGCCACTCCTGACAGGAGCTTGTCCTGAGCAGGGCACCAGCCTGGCATAGCACAGGCTCATTTCCACCTGCTCCTTAGGACCTGTCTCCATTTGCTCCCTGGCTTTTTCCCAGCACAGAACAGGACTCCAGGATGGGAATTTTTGTCCCTTCTGGCAGGCGCTCCCTTTTCCCCAGTGAGGCACACACGGATCCAGGCAGGAGCACAGACAAACCAGGCAACTGCTGGTGAGTGCAAGCTGCTCCAAAGGCCAGGGAGCAACAGCCTGGGAGAAGAAAGCCTGGCTGGACCCAGTGAGATCCCAGTTATCCCAGTACAGCCCAGTGTGCTGGGCCATCCCCAGCCCCCAGGCAGGGCACTGGCACCCAGGGTGGCACAGGCACAGCCCCAGGCCAGGCCCTGCCCTGCCCAGCAAACACAGCTCTGATGTCTCTTCTGCCAGCCAGAAATGAGCAGCACCAGATTTCATGCAGAACTGAATATCAGATTGCAAAGAAAACATATTTTATCAATGATCAAGAACAAATCTGGCTGTATGAAAACAAATAAAAGGAGAACTGCATAGCAAGAAAAACAAAAAAAACCCAACAGTGTAAATCAAGGGTTGTTACTTCTGATTTCAATCATGATTAACAGCTGTCATTTCAAAACTATTTACATCTCTCCTGCTACTGACAGAAGTTAGACAAATACTGCTTATCCAGCACTCCCATCTCACCCACAGCATTAAAGGTGGTTCAACACAGTGGTTTGGATCTGGAGCAAGATCTCCACTGCATTTCTAACAAAGTCATGCACACCACAACTGCCTAAACAGGGCAGCAGCACAAGGAAAGTAAATCTGAGGTGAAGTAATGAGCAGGAAGAATATTTACAATACATGAGTTTAGGCAGTAAATATGAAAAAAGAATTCACACCATGTGTGGACTCTGAACATTATTAATACAAAGACATTTTTCACCTCAGGGAAGAAAAACCTTGTTACCTGAGAGATACAATAAAACATTAGGAGAGGTTCTCTGTTTACCCCTTGATATACAATCTTACGACAACCAATGCAGATGCTCTGAGAAATTGCCAGCTTCTGAGGCTCCAGGCCTCCATGCCATCATCTGACATCCCTACCAAAAATTAGGGGTTTTTTTTGCTTACTTGTATGGCAAAAGTGAGGTAAACCAACAAAGACAACATCCTATCTTTTGTTTCCTTACTACCTTTAATTAGAAGAAAAAGTAATTTTTCTGTCCCAAAACCCCTTTTATTAAAAAACAAGAACAAATACCTGTATATTCTTTCAATTTCCTGTTGACAAAAAAAAAAATCTAAATTGAACAAATAACTGCAAAAAAAATCTTCTAATCAGCTCAATGATAGAGAACAAGGGTGTCTTTAACTCACTTATTCTACATCACTGCTGGTCATTTCCTGCTGCCTCTGAGCTGATCCAGAGTCTGCTGCTGCCCTTGCTCAATGAATTGGAGTGCAGGAACTCATCCCCTACAGCCTTAAGTGGGGGAGATCCACCAAAGGAGCAGAGCTCCCCCCCTGTGCTCCCGGGGAGAATTTGGCTATTTAACACTGTTATTGCACACACACCAAGTGCTGGGGCTCTGCTGGCAGGAGCAGGAGCTGAAGCAACACGGGCTAAGAATAAACAGCATCCTCGCCAGGCGGGGGTGGGGGAGGAAGAAACGGGCATTTATTTCCAGCTCCTCTTCTCCTTCATTATATGCTTGGGCAACCTTAGATCCACAGCACACAGAAGGTACTCCGAAGGAGGTCTGTAGCTCTGTTTTATCTAAGTTTCACAGAGAATGCAGCCCATCATTTTTTCTGTGCTGTTTATACAGAAATCAAAGATAAATTTGGCATAAACTCATCACACCCCAGAATCATACATACATTATACACCATAGAAAGTGTAACAGACTCGCTCTGTTCCCCAGCTCCTGTTAAGAGTGGTATGAAACAGCAAGCTGTTGGCAATTGCAGCAAATGAAGCGTATTTCAGCACACTTCAAAAGCTGAATTGCAAAAAAATATAGGCTTCTCCTGACCCTTTGCATTTTGATGGTTGCACACTGAGAAACACGGCCTTTAAAATTACACCTTGCAAAGCTCTCCATTGTACCAATCAATCTGTGTGAGCTGCCTGCACAGCACAGGCTGGGAGGAGAGCAGGATGAGGAGCCAGGCTCCGGCTGCCTGGGGACAGCCAGGGTGGGACCCATCAGCCCCCCAGGCTCTACCCAGCCCTGCTGCTGAGCTTGTTTGTGTGCCAGCCTGGATCTCCAGGGCCATCCCTAGGGCCTGTCCATCCCTCCATCCATCCATCCACAGTTTTATCCATCCATCCATCCATCCCTCCATCCATCCCTCCATCCATCCCTCCATCCATCCATCCCTCCATCCATTCACAGTTTTATCCATCCATCCCTCCATCCATCCATCCATCCATCCATCCCTCCATCCATCCATCCCTCCATCCATCAATCCCTCCATCCATCCATCCATCCCTCCATCCACCCACATTCTCATCCATACGTTACAACTTATGCCTGTCTTTCAGCCATTTACACCACTCATGCTTCTTGCTCCTGCTCTGTACATCCCCAAACCAGATTTTAAGTGCAATGGGAGAGTGATGAACTCCTGCTACAGTGCCTGTCCCCACCATTCCCCAGAAATACCCAACAAGGAGCAGTGCACATGCATTGGCTGCAATGCTTTCCATCAGGAACTGCTTTCTGTGGTCCCATTTAGGCTTGATGATTTAGAAAATGGAGGACCAAGTTTTACCCCAACATTCTGCGCCTGTTTCAGGGCACGTGGCAATGATGAGTTTCCAGATCCTTGCTGGGCCATTACCAGCTCTGGTTCTGGTGGTGACAGGCACAGCAGACTCAGGGACTCTGTCCCAGCCTCAGCCCTGGACCTGTGAGGAGTTCTTGTTTCCACCATACAGGAAAGGTCAGGTGAGGTAGGAAAGTCAAGGCAAACAGAACTTTTAACCTGAATCTTCAGAAAGGGGAGAGAACAGAAATATCCCATTGAGTCCAGTGTCTGATATCCAGCTTTCTAAGGAAGGCCTCTGGTTGACTCTGAAACGCGTAACTTAGTGAAACAACACTTACATAAGAAGATCAGATCAATCACATGATGGAACAAATAGCAAATAGTCCAGGTTGAAAAACTCTAACAAGCCCTGCAGCTCTAGAACTGCCCACAAATTCAGCTAAGAGCCTCCATCTGCTGTAATGAGGGGAAACAGAACCCCAAGGTAGCTCCTGTAGAGTTCCACTTATTGCAAGCCCACAGGATGGTTGCTCCTCATGTGCAAAAGAGATGCAAGATGGGATGAGAACTTTAGGAACATCTAAAGAGGTGAAGCAGCCTGAGAAAAAGCAGACTGACCATATGCACTCACATGAATTAAGTCATGGTGACCACCAGCCTTTCCTTCCTCAGTGCAGACCACTAATGTGACACCCAGCCAGCATTACAGAAGTAAATAAATGTCTTGAAGGAGGAAGTATCACTATTCATGGATGGGCCTCGAGATGCTTACCACTGCTAACATAAAGGAGCCCTGTTATTTCATCGTTTGATATAAGCCCAGAGTAAATATTTAATAATTTGGTTGCATAAATAATGATTTGAAGGTTGAACTATTGGCTTAAAACTATAATACTATTTTAAGCCATTTAACTGCCCAGCTAGATAAATTATTCAAGACTTAAAAGTCATCCTGTGGTCTCTGTACAAGGAGAAAACTAGGAAGTTGTAACAATAATGACAAAAGCAGGGCAAGATCAATCAAACCACATGATCACTAACACAAACAAGCAGCAATTAAGCAGCAATCAAGACCAATCTGACTGGGGTTGATGTCCTTTTATGCCAATACTCTCAGTCCAAAGAGCAAAACTTAATAATGTTTTGCAATTTATCAAGGGAGCCATAACTCTGCTCTCAGTGACTTGGCCAAGAGGCTATTATGATAGTATTTCTCTATAATTTAATAATGTGAAGGAAGGGGGGCAGAGAGGGGAGTAAAAGCATTTTGACATATAACTCACATCTATACATATTGTATTTTCCTCTTGCTTGAATGATAGAAGCAAAAGTCACAACAATGTACCTCAGTACCAATTTGTTAGCAGGAAAGGGAAGCTGAAGTATCTGGCAAAGAAAATCTATTTGAAGCAGCACAGAAGGGAAGGGAAAGAAGCATCTGAATTCATTAGCAGCTGTCATTGATGTGGAGATGAGTTTAGTCATCACAAATAGCTCAGGAGAAAAGCAAAGGGAGGAAGTATTGTTGAAGTTGTTTAAATCTGGATTAGTTCTGAGAGATGGCAAGGTGCCACTTGGAGGGACTCCTGTGGTGCACCCTGTCAGAGGGAAGCTCTGAACAGCCAGCATCCAGCACTGCCAGGGAAGCTCTGAGCACACTCAGCTACCCCAGCATTCTGGATTTTCCTGTACACATACCTCTCTGCCTAAGCAATAGTGTAAAATACATTGCAGCACTGTGCTTCCACCTTGCACTGCTTATGCAATTGAAATAATGAGTCCTCCTGATTGCAAATGTTAAAAAAAATATATCTCCTGATCAGTCTTGTAGTCTGTCCCCTGTCAGCAGTGACCAAAGGTGATTTAATGCTTGATAGATTGGATGGGCTGGCTGACTCAGTCCAAGTCCAAAACCATCTTCATCTCCAGGAAATCATTCTGACCCCAGGGTTACCTGTCCCTGTGCTGGCAGCCTCAGCTGAGGAGGCATCAGGGTAAGACCCAATGCCCATCAGTGTCCCAGGGGACAACTGCAGGGGTGCCACCGACTCCAAGGGATGCAGAAGCTATTTAGGGAACTGGGTGTCCACCATAAATACCTGACAGACTATTTCTGTACCTTAGACTAATAAAAACCCTAATTTGACTTCTCTTCTCTGTGCTTTAAAATTGCACTAAACTTACCCATCTTGAAAATAGAGTCATACATTAGATAAGTGGAGCTTTATTATTGTTTCAAGATAAGTGTAAAAAATCTGTAATAGAGGACTACTATCAAATTACAGTTACTTGAATTAATCCTCATCCTGGCATTTAATAATTTGTAAAGTGCTTATTCAGAAAAAGGTCAAAAATCACTTGGAAAGATATGTTAATGGCTCTCTAAGTAATGTTTAGACTTGCTGAATAAATTTTCACACTTAAGTCACGTATAACAAGCATTACAAAATGTATTATAAATCGTGCTCTTCACACTGGAGAGCTGTGTGTACATCCATGTTACAGCCTCCCCAGCAGACAGCACTTCAGCACTCACTTCAATTCACCTCAGCTGAGAAAAGAAGTAAGCTTATCTTTGCTATTCTGCCAGAAATATATTCAGTGTATGTTCTCATAAAGAGGAATATTTACCTGAGTCAGGGCCTGCAGGAGCCCATTATTGCTCATTTACATGATTAAAAAACCCATCAGAAATGATAAGCCAAATAACTGCCAACCCCCAACTTCCCCAAAACTCAGTCCTAAAAAAAAATAATTTAAACAATTAGCTGTAAATAACTGGAAGTGGAGGAAGACAAAGCCCTGTGCTGATGGATCAACATGGAACCCCTTCTATGCTTTGAAATATTTGGGCTTTAAAATGACCCACAAGATTTAAAAACTAAGTATCAGCATGTGAGAAAGTACCATATTACAGTTTAAATCAACCATTATACAGGCTCAGCAAGCACCAGCACGCTCCTTCCATGCACTAAAAAACGTCAACTTCTCCTTGGTGAATAATAATTTGTGAAATAAAGCAGGCATGCAAAATATGGGTGGCAGGCAGCAAATGCTGAGATTTGGGGCACCAAGGTGTTTTAAAATTGTTTTTCACTTTTGCATCCAGCATCTCCTGAAATCTCAACAGATCAAAGTTTTGCAGACAAGGAAAAAAAAGACTGCAAAATTAATAACTATTTAAGTATTCTGTTTCATCATGATAACAAACAGATGGTTTTAATATTCTAGAGGCTAATTTCTGAACAATTAAAAACACAGCAAGACATTAACATCTAATGAAACATTTTAACTACCAGTATATGCATCTGCCATTAATTTCCACACAGTAAGGTCTTGGTTCTCTTCAATCTGTTCTTTATTAAGGAAAGTTTTTCCACTCTGAATTTAGTGAAGTAGAGAATTAACAACTGTTTTCAATCAGCAATCAGCATGATATTTCGCCAGTGTGCATTGAAACCGTCCACACTATCAGACATAAATTTACTCCTATGATGGCTTTGATCTGCACACTGAGTGAAGATGTTAGAAGGGAATTCATTTTCTAATTCAATTTTCATTTAGAACATACAAATTAACCCCTCACAGATCTCATGTCCCTTTTTAGCTACTTTAGACAAAAGACACCTACTTAAAATGTTGTGGCTTACACATTACTTACAACCAGCCAAAAACAAACTCATTTTTTTTAAATCAATGAAAGCATTCTCATGCAAACTGTATGGAAACAAAAATCTTCAAAGGACAGGGAAATCCTATATTTATGAGCTTCTAGTTTATATTTCCTTTGCTCATCTGTGATAAGAACACAGGGTAGCATTCATCAAAGCTCTCCCCATGCAAACACTAGTTGCTATAAAAAAAAACCCCTGTGCCACATACGAGCTAATTCCTGTGTTCCCTCTTCAGATACGTGGCTAAGAACTGCTGATGAATTTTTCTGCAGGTTTTCCCCAATTTAGCAGGCTATGATTTAAATTAAGCGGAGGCAAGTCCCTCTCTTGGCTCCCAGGGTGCAGCAAAAGGCTGATGTTATTCAGTATTTGTTGTCATCGCCTGGCTACTGTAGGAATGAAGCCAATAAATAAATATCTTGGGGAATAACTCCAAACACCTCCCTGGGGGGCTGGAACACAGGCTCCCTGTGCATTAAACACGTAGGCACCTCCCTAAGTGTCTCTGCCTTTCAAAAGGGTTAAGTTAGCAAGGAACTGGGAATGATTTTAACAGAAACCACATTCAGTCCAGGTTCCTGTTTTGCTTTTAATCATGTAATTTATGTAAACGTGGAATTGCAAGGCTAAACTAATAAACATTGAAAAAAGCCTTGAGAAAACATAGATTTAGGGAAGGAGCCAGCTGCAGGACTCAGCCTCCTGGATTCACTTTGTGGTGTTCTGTGGGGATTTCATGGTGCACCAAGAAACGTCTGTACTGCAGTGAAGGAGAACAAGAGATTCTGGCTGGTGCTTCAAGGCACGAGAAACAGGGCCATGAACCTGGGGCATCTACCTGCACACTGCCCTACCAAGGGGTATGACCTGTTCCATGCCCCTCCCTCTGATTTATGCCAGAAATAACGTTCTGGGCTCAACGTACTCCCAACAAGAGCTATGTATTTCCAGAGAGGCTTCCACAACAGCCCACCTACAGCCAAACACATCCCATCCCTGTCACACCCTGCTCTGAGGGCCTGTACCCTCTGCAAAGGCTCAGCCTGAACAAAGCTGGCTCTGCCTCAGGACTTGCTTTTTCCCTTTTTTAAAATGGGCTATTACAGGTTAAAGGCCAGATCCAGAGAGGCTGAGAACACCCACAAACCTGTTTGGAATTTGGCTTTCCAAAGCCTGGAACCAGAACAGTAGTTAGGCAAGAAAGGACATGAGAGATTATTTATTTGACTTCAAGCACTGTCACCACCATGAATTTCAGGGATTAGGGCTGGGAGTTTCTGATGTGCTGAGCAGAGGCAGGGGTGGAACCTCACTGAAAGACAGTGAGCTCTTGGCACATTTTATATCCACTTTTGGGGCAGTGAAATATGGCTGAAGGGGGGTCCCAGGAGATGCCAGATGGGATTTCAAGAGACCTTTCCAGCCAGTCATATCTGGTTCAGAGAAATGTGCACTCAAATGACTGCACTGGGAGTTTGCCATGTAACCATTAGCTCTATAACCACCATTAATATACCTTGGAGGCTTTGCCTTATTTTTATATGTCAGACAGTTTCAGGCTAGCACTGTATTTAGTGAGGAGAGCACAATATTAAAATGTGACTTTCATACTTTTTATGCTCCAAGTGCCTGGATCTACTCTTGGCACACTACAAAAATAATACTTTTATGATTCAGTTTTTCCATGAAATATTTATAATACAAGTATTGAGTGATGGAAGTGCCAGAATATTACGATTGCTGCACTTGAATTCCTGGAGATTGGAAGCTTTTGTTTGGTCTAGCAGCGTGAAGGAAAAGCGTCCTGCTAAACATCTGTCTCTCCCTGCAGAACCACATGGGAAATAAAGATTTTGGGGCAGCACTGCCTGAAGTGTTTGAGTGCTCAGCTTACCCACTGCAGTCAGAGTGCTGAGGAGTCTCAGCATTATAAAATCACAGAGCAGAGGAAGGTGCAGACCCACGTGGTTCCCCAGCAGCCCAGCAGGAGTGGGGCACCTGCATCCCTGCTGGCAGGCACTGAGCTAACCCAGCCCAGCCCTGTGAGCCCAGCAGGAGTGGGGCACCTGCATCCCTGCTGGCAGGCACTGAGCTAACCCAGCCCAGCCCTGTGAGCCCAGCAGGAGTGGGGTACCTGCATCCCTCCTGGCAGGCAGGCACTGAGCTAACCCAGCCCAGCCCTGCTGCAGACACCCAGGGAGCTGTGCAGCCCTGCAGCTGCATTGGAGCACCTTCCCTGCCTTTCCCTGCAGGAGCTGCCTTCACAGCCCCACTGCATCCCCTGCCTGCAGCAGACCTTGCCCCACCTCCCATGGACAGGCACAAGAGACTTCTCCTCTGCTCTCTGCAGCACCTTCCTGTGCTTGAAGCCTGTTATCAGTATCTCCACTCCATTCCTCTTTTCAAACTGAATTGCCCCAATCCTGTCAAGCCTCTCTTGCAGACCATGCTTTTAGACTTCCTCCATGAACTCCATGGATTTCTCGCACTGATTATTTCCTATTCTGAAGGGAAACTCCTGCAATATCCATTTGGAAATACAGAACAATACAAATCATACTGAGGCATGATGAGTATTAAATGAAATCCATAAGGATGAAATGTGTACTGAAAGCTGTGGCCTGCATTTAGCAAGTGACTGGTCAGGCAGGTTCACTTCTGGGTGCCCATCTTGAGATACCTGAAAATATCTGAAGTGATCACTTGAAGTGTTCTCAACACAAACCTGTTGAATTTATGCTGCTATTTCCCTCCTGGAAGTGCTGTTAACTCTAAATAATACCATATCTGTAAAAGATATTTCCTGACCAAAAGAAAAGTAGTTATAAGTATAGATACAATTTATAGAAGAATTGTTCAGGAGAGGTTTTGCTTAGTTCACTGCACCTTGATTTATGTCTCTTCTCACTCAAAACCTTGTCTGGAACAGGTCTTTTTCTACATATTAAGAGTTTTCAATAGAAGCTTTCCCTTTTAGTAGTTTTTTTCTGAGTTGGAGCTGCAGGGACCAAGTGTAACTCCTCATCATGCTTCCACAGCTGGAATCCATCTGCTGTAAGAAGCTGTTGTTGAAGTGATCTGGAGAAACACTTCTCCAATCCATTCTAACAGCTCTCAAAGATTGCTCAAAGATGCCCAACACCCCCATCTTCCTTGCCAGGCCCTTCTTCCTCACTACTGTGTTTAGTTACAGCAGGATCACTGAATTAAATTAAAACTTAATTTGCTATTAAGCATCCTGGTTAAGCAATCTGAAACTGTGAAGGTTTTTCTGGCATTCATTAATGTATTTTACAACAACTAAGGCAAGGAACGACAGAAGGAGATGTGGATGGTTCTGTGACAGGCTGGGGACTGGCTCTGAGAGCTCTCCATGAAAACCACATGAAAAAAGGAGGAAAAGGAGTGAGGCAGGGCAGGAGCTGCTGGCTGGGTGAAAGGCAACGTTATTGCCTTCTTTGTAAGGCCACAGAAATGCCACGCTGTCAACCTCTGGCATCCCCCAGCAAACCATGGCAACAGCTGCCTGGCTCTGGAGTAATAAACTGAACCAATTTAATAGCTTTTATTGTTCTGCTGTGATGTTTGAGCACAACCACTTCTTCCCTCCCAGGACTCCTGAGCCCACAAGGGCAGCAATGAGAGAAGATCTCATTTACCTAAAAGCGCTTATAAATTTTTAATTTGCTTTAACAAGTAAATTAACAAGTCCCTCATTCAGGCAAGTTTTATGGCCTCTTGCCACTTGGGGAGGGCCATAAAAGTTTTATAGATAATCCAGAGCTACCGAGATTGCTCATAATAAATTGTCTGTTTCCTGTTATTTTATCAAACCATTGGGCTTCTAATGACTTAAAGTCACAGCTTCTTTATATCTACACTTTTTATGAGCCCGTATTTATAAACTGTAAAGAATATCTTAAATTATACTGGGCCCCTGCTAATCATTACAAAGCCAGTTTTTTATTGGAGACAACCTTTTTGCTCACGCCCACCTAATAAATTTTAAGAGATTTAAGGGGATAAAAAATCTTTTTGGAAACAGCACGCTGATTGCACATTTCTATTTTAAGATGCTGCTTTAGCCAAACTTTCATTAATGAATACTTTGAAGTGCATGAAACTCCCTACACTCTGATTTCTAACAGTTCTTGAAAAAGTTCTCAGGACACCAGACACCTCAGGCAAGCCTGGCTCTGGGATTCAGGCTTGGGAGGAGGCAACACTTAGTGGAAAAACACCATCTCATCCCACAGAGAAAATGTTGCCACCAGTGGGAGCTCAGTGTCTGCCCTCTGGAGCACCACTGGTGACACTGGGACAGAGCCCTGAGCTGTCCCCACCAGGAGGTGCTGGGAGCAGTCACACTGAAACTGGAGCTGGCACCCCCAGCAAGGACACAGCAGCACGTTCAAATCACAGCCCCAGCCCTGCCAGGCCACCACCAACCCTGTCCCCAAGTGCCACATCCAGGACACCACCACTGCCCTGGACAGCCAGGGCTGGGGCTGGACAATGCTTTCAGTGAAAACATTTCCCCCAATATCCAACCTAAACCTCCTCTGCTGCAACTTGTGGCCATTTCCTTTTGTCCTGTCACTTGTTCCTTGGGAGAAGAGCCCAACCCCATCCAAAAGGGCACTGAACTTGAATGGCCATAGGAGTTTTGTAGGAATTTGGTTTTTATCTCACTGACTATGCAGAGTGTCGTGAGACTAGACTCTAAAAGAGATGAACTCTCACTCTTTCCCCTGATTTCTGACATAGGAATTATGTGACAAAACTATAGGGAAAACCACTGGTTATGTTTCCTGATGTAACATATTTGGGGTGGAGGAGAAGGAAAAGAGAAAGAATAAAGCTGCTGCAGATTCTGTCCTCCAGAGACTCAAATATTGTGACTGGATTAAAACCTAGACTTGCTCTGAAGTTTAGGTTGATGCAAAACTGCAAGAAATGGGACTGTGTTAATAATACAGCATAGGTAAAAATAATCAGTATTTTCTGTAAATACAGAGTGTTGTGAAAGCCTAAAACTTCTTCAACTAAAGAGGGGACATTGAATTTGACTCTAAAATTCCCCATTTCCTTTCTGTGAAATACAAGTCTGTGGAACTGGAAACTCCATTTATCCTAAAGGAGAAAAACACTGCAAGATAAGAATATCATCCTTTACTCAGCAGAGCTTTCCTGCTTAATGGGAAATTCCAGCAGGACAGGCAAGCTGTAAAAGCTCAGGATACTATTTTTGAGAGAGATGCCAGAGCTGGTGCTAAATCCTGGAATATGCCCATTATCTGAAGCACTGAAAGTGCTTGAAGTTTTATTTATTGATTTTTTTCTGTTTGAAAGTGCCATAGATTCATATCTCACAGTATCAGTCCAGATTAAGATCCATTGTGTAATTACAACTGTGCTCATGTACTTTCATTCTTCGGTGTTATGGTTACCACAGGCCAGTAAAAATAGGCTGCTGGAGAAGATGAACCTGTTTTTCAGACATCATTGTACACTAAAGGAGAACTTGTTCAGCTCTTCTGGCAATAACTGTAACTACAATGGAAACAACGTAAGAAAAACAAGCCATGAACCCCTCACCAAATGACAATACTTTGTTTCAGGTTGCAAATTCAGGGTTCTGCTCCTGCAAGATCAGAAATCCTTGAGATGGAATGAAAACAACTGCAGAGAATGCCAGGGATCACATTTTTCCAATTTCCTGGAGTCCTTCTGGGTGACTGAAAGTCTAATTTATTTAAGAAGCAGAAATTTACTCTATAAATTGCCCACCACAGCAAATCCAAGGACCCACCCATCTGTGCTCACCAAAGATGCATCTCCCTGCATCAAGCATTAACCATTGTCTCATCACTCAGTAAAAGAATCTTCAGGTAACAAGGAGAGCCATACAAAGATGATAAATGAACAATACCCAAAGGATCCTACATTAGAAGAGACCTCCAGCCCAAAATCCTGTTATCTGCTCCCAAAGAGAAGAAACCCTAAGGCTCGCGGTATGCAGAGGAAAAAGAGGAAAAGTAAGTTATGTGAGCAGTGCAAAAGACTGAGGATGACTCGAAGGAGACAAACCCATTGCCCACAGAGCCTCTGGCTGAATTACATTTACCCAAGCTGCAGTTTTAGGAAGATGTCACATGCCACCATTCCCAGTGGCCACACAGTCCTGACAGCAAGAGGGTGTGGGTGTAACAAGGATGGAGCCTGGGCAGGCTGGCACATGGAGCTTCCATGGAAAAGCCTGACCCCACCAGGGTATCTGAACCTGCAGGGAAAGGTAGGAGGTGAAAATTCAATTTCTGCTGATAAAAGCTACATGTATTGTTAGCACTAATATTTACTAAAAAAGGACAAAAATAGCCTGGCTCAGAGGAAAGGGTTATTCCCCCCCCCCTACACCTCTATCAAAAGTGACAGTAGGTGTCCTGCCTCATCTCTGACATCTCCTCATGGACATAAATGGATGCAGAAGTGAGAAAGAAGAAATGAAGCAGAAGTCCTTTTATCCAGAAATCTCTGATAAACCACTGACCACATATATTTCCAGACTTTTTCTGACAACAGGTACAAGTCTTCCTGACTCTGAAGAGCATCCAGTCAGAAACTCATATTGAGGGAATTCCTGTGCTTTCAAGATTCACCCACTTGAGCCATGGCTGTGGCTTTTCTTTCTCCATAAACACACACACATTACTTCTCCAACCAAATCCTTGCAAAAACACTCGCCCGCCTCTGCTACAGGACAGAAGATATTCCCATTAAAGTAAGCAAACTCATCTCTGGTGCACCTAAGGCCTGCAGAGTTCCTAAGTTTCAGTTCACATTTCAGGTTAATCTTTTCCTTTCCTGAAGAACAGAACATCCTTTCTCCTGCTCTCCCCGAGGGCTCAGTATTTGCAACATCAAACAGAACATACAAACCATCGCGCCCCCTCCAAAAGCCCATTATGCTGTCAACTGGCTTCCTAACTGCAACCAGGGGAGAGAGCTTATATACTGACTCCAGAGCTCTTTTACTGCTGGAAAGTGTCCATGATTTCTTCAAGCTACTGCTGCATTTCATTTCTCTAAAGAACTCATAATAAGATGGGCAAAGTTCCAAGAAAGAAAAGAGAAACCCGAGCGAGCGTCGGCGCAAACCGCATGCTCCCCCCGCCGCTGGCGAGGGCCAAAGCCACAGGACTCTGGTGCAATCCTGCCACTGACCCTCCTGAATAAATCAGGTATTAAAGCACAAAGCCATGAATTAGGCTGGGAAGAGAGCAGGACAGATGTCTGCTAGTGAAGATGATGGTGTATCTTGTGTATTCCATACCCACCAAGCATGGAACGGAGTGAAAATCCTTAGGGAGGCCACATTCAAGCTACACCAGTTTGAGAGAAATCCCTGTCTGTTTATGGATTTTGCAAGGAGAGACCGGGTTGTTATTCTGGGAGGAAGGCCCAAGTGATGGCTGTGACTGGGCTGGGATTTGGGTCTCAGCCTCCACGGCTCAATAAATGAACATTTCCAAGGCACAACGTGAACCTTGGTGGGAAGCTGCTGCTGGAGAGTAACACACTACTATTCTAATTAGGAAATTTTTAAAAAAACAGTAAGAGAACATAAATCAAACCAAGGGTGTCTGTGTAGCTCTGCTGCATTGGGAAAAAAATGATTTGATGTTGACAGATTTTACCAGCTATTTACCTGTTTTCTTTCTTTGTGTTTGAAGAGCTCATATCTGCTTTGGCAGATTACTGACTGGCCTCAAGCCTGGGTTAACAGGAGAGGGGTCTCATTTTTGCTGGAGGAGCTCATCTTCAGGGACACAAGCCCAGAGAGGCACCAACTTCCTTCCCTGTGGCCCAACCCAGGTGCCCCTCTCCTGCCTTGGAGCATGGTGGCTCCTGTCCAAGGCTCTGACCTGAGCAAACCAGCACAGCCCGTGCAGTGACTGCCACAGAGCTCACTGCAGCTCTCACCCAGAGCTGGCTGGACAGAGGGCACTAAAGACAACAGCCAGCCAGGCAGCCAGCACCAGCCACAGCTCTCACCCCTGGTTCCTCTGTGAGCTCCTGGTAAGCCACAGCTGACAGTGGCTGCAGGTCTGGCAGGTGATATTTACAGCTGGACTGCTCTGAAGTCAGGAGGTTATGTCAAGCTGCAGCATCCAAGTGATGGCAAATGGAGCCCTGGACCATGAGGAAATGGCTGGAGATTGGTTACAGCCAGGAGAAATTGATCTGTCTGAAAAAACAGCCCAGGAATCACAGGATTAATGTTCAAATTCCAGCTGTGTTGCATTGTTCCCTTTCCTCCAGCTCTCCAACAACAAAGACATGCCTCCTCCTCTGGAGACCAGAAAAGTTTTATTAAAAATCTTCATACAACTGTTGCAGCGGAGGCCCTGTTAAAAGCATCATCGGAGAAAAATGCAGGATTCATAAAGAAACTATCCTACAATTTCCTTTCGATCTGGCATTGATTTCAAAGGGGCTACCTGAGCCAAGTGGCTTTGGCCAGCTCCCCTTGCTGCCCGGGGCAGGCTGAGGCTGAGCCTGGCTGGATGTGGCTGTGGGCACGAGCAGTGCGGGCACCGAGAGCCAGGGGGGAGCACGAGGGGGAAAATAACAAAATGGGAACACTTCCAAACCTGCAGCTGTGCTGGCCCATTAAAAAGCTGAAACTCGTTCTACTGTTCGACCTCATACTTATCACCACATAACTATTCATCAAAGAAATTTCGGTGCAATTAATTAAATTATTCCCCTGCCTGTGCCACAGAGTCGTTATTCCAATATCAGCTTTCACTCGCACTCTCTTAAGCTCGTGTCTCGGTGCCAAGTGACATCTCCAGGGCTGTCCAGCCTCAATAAAGCTCTGCTCCTCACCACTCACACAGCCCATCATTTCTCTCTCTTATTGCCATTTATTTTCCACTAGGATTTTGCTGCCAGTATATTGGCAGGACTTCCAGTAGATGGATGTAATGAAATCTACCACAGACACTTAACATCAGGTCAGGCTGCAGCTCGGCTCATGTGAAGCTGTAATATGATAAACAAATGCTTCCAGGAGGAGGATTTTATCCGCTCCAAAACAGAACGAGGACTCCTTTGGTACCCAGACATGAACTAGGAGGGAGTCATTTCAAAATCCATATGATAATTAGCTTTATAGCCAAAATGTGCTCAACATGAGAAACCTGAGTTACAGCACAGATCAACTTCTTTACAAAAACCCCTCAGTATCACAGTTTGCATATTCCACCCTTTCTGTGTGTGTGTTTTGCTTGGGTTGGATTGTTTTTAACAGCACTGTTAATAGAACTCCACTGGCTCAGCACACCAGTGTGGGGGATTTGGTGGCTACTGCAGGGCCCTGAGTTGACCTACAACAATATCTAAATGTAAATGCCCTGATGTCAACTCCTCCTCAGCTCTTCTGGAATTTATGCAGGACCTGATGGCTCTGACCATGGTCTGTCTGTGTCTACTGCCACAACAACTCATGTGATGGCAGCAGAGCATCATATCTGCATCCCTCTCAGTGCAGGTCAGGACTGCTGCCAATGGGATTAGGCTCTAAAAAGGTGAATTATACAAGATACCCATAGTCATGTCCCAGGCACCTCTAAGGGGACTTGTGGCTGGAGTTGAGAGACAAAAGAAACACAAAAGGAAAATAAAATGTTACTTTTGGAAGGAGAAGGAAAAGAAAATCAAACCTTAGAAGAGTTTGTATCTGGGCACAGTAAGTCTTGCACTACCTGGAAGGCTGTAAATCAATAATGAGGACATTCTATCAGAGAGGCTTTATTTCTAACAGGAGTTAATGGACATCAATCTCCTCCAGGCAATGGATGTAAAACATCAGACTGTGTGATCAAAGGCATGGGGGTTTTAGCCTGGGTTAGTTTTGTGTCTAAAATAATCTCCCAGGAGAAATGGAATTTTGCTGCACTTCCAGGGAGACAGAGAAGTTTGGTTCTGCACCAGCAACTGCCCTTGATGCCTTTTCCAGCTAAGGCTGGAAAGGAATTAGAGGAATTTGTAGCATCTGTGTAAAGGCAGCAGAACCCAAGTGTTGCAAGATAATCAGGGGAACCCAGAACTATCCTGGTAAAGAGGGCCTGAGTAGTGCCTATCTTCAAATCTGTTTGCAAAGGTTTTTTTCTATACACACTGAAATGTAGATGCTTTCCCTGCTTGCCTTGAATGAAGGCAAATAAATCCTGGCTCAAACCAGGTTTGAAGCAAACCTCGTGCATCCTCCACCTCATCCTTCTGCTATCCAGCAGTCCAGGTTACCTGCAAGGACTCTGCTCTTTATCCTGCAGACCACACCAGGTATTTTGCCATTTGGTAAATGAGATCTGGATTTGCCTCCTCAAGCACACATCAATACTTTCCAAATAAATGCAATCTGGTCCTTGGATCTGTTGTTTTCCTTGGATGCTTCATTACAACATGTCCATTCTTTCACAAAAATAGGTGAATGCTTCTGCTGTGGCCTTGTGGCACATTGCTGTACAACTGTGGCCAGCAGTGAAACAAACAGGCTGCCCTAGCAGGAAAAATGAACATTCCAACGTGAGCAGCAGGGGCCAAGGCACTGCCACTGTGAAACCTCCCCCCCATCCCCCCATTCTGTATCAATAATTTAGCTGTAAATATACATTAACTATTGCCTTCAAAGAAAAAAAAAAAAGGGTAGGATTCAAATTTCCAGTGTCACAGATATTAAAGGAAGTTTGCCTGGCACTTTACAGTAATCACAGCAGATACAGTTTTATCACAGTTGCTTTAAATTTTTTGAAACATTTAATCCCTTTCCAAAAGCTATTACAACATCTTGAATCCTTCACTTTCACGTTCATTATCTACCCTAATTTGAATATGGCAAATGGACCATATTGATTTAGCCCAGAACAATGCAGTGTAGGGTAACCTGTCCCCTTCATACCAAGCAACACACATTCAAATATTTTAATAAAAGAAGTAACCACCTAACAAATATAACTCCAGATAATTCTTACCTTCTGTTTTACAAGCACATCTAAGTGCATGTCATTTTGTATTTTTTTATTTTATTTTTTAATAGGGAAAGTATAAAATTAGTATCTTGTGGCAGCAGATCCAATTACCTGCTCCCTCTGACCGACCTCCTTCACCCCCAGATCACACTCCAGCTGGACAGTGCACCCCAGCAAGCTCCCTGGGGCAGGAATTGGGCCAGATCTGGCAGGCTGGGGGAGTGATGCCTTCAGGAAGGCAGCATGGGTGGCAGCACAGGACAGGTCGTGTTCACATCCTTGATTTCAGTCATTTCTTCCCTGCACCAAGACCACTGTGCAGACCTGAACCACCCCAAACACATCAACTTCCATTGCATCTGACAGAGTGGTGATGGTGCCCTGTGCCAGTGGGGTTTGATCCTTCCCCCAGTGCCAGGCAGGACTGCCCAAGGTCATTGTTGCAGCCCTACAGGTAAACCCAGGGCTCTCCCAGGCTGCACAACAGGCTCTGATCACTCTGGGTGGGGAGAAAGGCACCAAAGGCTCTGCCAGGAACATCAGCAATCAAAAGGAAGAGTCTGCAGCACCTGGATTATCCCAGGGATATGAACTGTCTCCAGACCTCTGACATAACAGGTCTTGCACCTTACCACAAACTCTGGTCTCACAGCCTGTGCAGGATATCAGAGAGCAGATGTCCATCCCTGGGCTGTGCTCAGTGGGAAAAGCCCATAATATGTTTGGTTGACTTTCCTGTAAGTTGCTCATGTCAACAAAATTAATATGACATTTACAACTATTTTGAGGATAAAATGAAGTCGCTGAAATTATTCTGAGGAAGCAGCATGAGACAGAATTATTTAGTTGACAAAATCTAATTAGGTGTAAATTATTTCAGGTTATATGAATTATAAAACCTTTCACAGAGAACTCAAACTCCAGGCTCAATGTGATACAGTGAATTAACATGCTGGGCATCTGTTAGCCAGAGTTAGGTTTCAGTTGGGGACAAAGTCACAACTTTTTTAACTCCTTCTTTCCCCCAGGCACTGTGCTCAGGCAGGCAGAGGAAGCCATGCCCACAAAACAGACATTTCACTGCAGCTGGAAGGCTTCTCCTCACAGAAGACTGGAAGAATTTGAGAGCTGGTCAATAGATGCACAAAGCAGCTCTTAGTCTTAACCTTGAGACAGAGCTGAAGTTCCTGATGCCTGGGGATAGCAAGAGGGGAATATATTGGCAGCAAGCTCTCCTTGGAGCCTGGTGTCCAGCTCCATCCTTCATGCAGAGAATTCCTGAGGAGTGACACTGAGAAACATTTCACGTGGTGAAGTTCAATAACCACGCTCACTTTTACAAGTGTACTGTGATGCTCTGCAGGATCAGCATGCCCAGAAACCTAATTACCACAGTGTTTATTTCTCCTGCTAAGTTTAATTTTTACTGTTTGGATGCAGAAATGCCATCATTAACTTCTACAAAGTCAAGCAGGGCATTTCTGAACCCAGACTATTGGGGGTTTTCGTGGCTGAAAAGCAGGATGCTGAGAAGCTCCAAGGATGACAGGGGGTGCTGTGCTGAGGCTGTGGAGGAGAAGGAATGATGAGCAGCTGTGTAATTAGACATTTTGGGTGGGAGAAGACAAGTGCTTTAAGAGCTGAGCATCAGCTTTGCTCACGTGCTGTCAGCCTGGTGCAGAGGGAGGCTCTGGGCACTGTGGGAAAGAAGCAGATCCAGTTCCCACAGGAGGTTTAGAAATACACACTGGGATTTGACATGATCCTGATTTTCCATTTAACTGCACCATGATTCACCATGGATTGCTACATCTCATATGGGACCCAAACCACCTTCTCACACTGCTTTCCAACTCTGTGAACAGCCCACTGCAAGGAGACACAAGTTATTTACTGTCACTCACGCTCCCTCTGCAAGGATCAGAGAAAATCACTGGAAGCAAAGCAGAACATTTGGTCACAAAGCCTTGAGAGGAGCCACGCAAAAACCCCTCAGCCCCGATTTTCTCTTTCTCTTTAAAAAGTTCAGCTGTGCTGCTAAGCTCCAGCTGGGGCCTTTCTCAGTGGATAGACATTGCAGCTTAGTTAGAAATGATATGCAATGCTATCAGCTGCTCTCTTGTTCCATTTCTACACAGAATGCATTTCTTACACATTATTGACCACAATCCCTTGAAAAGACTGGTGAAGATTACATATTTTACATGCTACCTTTTCTGCTACCTCAAACAGCACACAGTAGCAAGGGAATTGGGAAAAAAAACCAGAGTTAAAAACTCAGTTAAAAACTAGCAAAAAAGCAGGCACAGAGAGAACACGTGTACATCAAACATTTAACAATTGTTTGCTGAAACTGACTCTTCATTTGCTTTAGAGATTTAATGAATAAAGCTCGGTTCCTTGCTGCCTCACTCTACCTGGAGCCAGAGGAGCACATGCTGCCATTCCAGGCAGGCAGACACGAGCTGGATCTGGGCTGGGGGATGGACCTCTCCTCAGGAAATCCAGCTGGCTTCCCTGCTTTCTCTGAGGTCCCCACACTGCCAATTTTCGAACTGAAGTCTTAACTACAAAGAGGCTGGAAATACCAACAGTGGCCTCAGATGCATCTGAACACTTAGGCAGTGTCAGTGCCCTTCTGTGTACAGATAAACTGCACACTCAAGAACAGATTAGAATGGAGAGAATCTTGCATTTAGAAGGGGCGCAAAAAGTCATCCAGTCCAACTGCCATGGGCATCTCCTTTTCCTTCCCCCAGTATATACATATATGTGTATGTGCATATATAAATACATATATTTAACAGTCAGTCCTAATTCTACACCAAGATGCCAGGGAAGATAAAGTCAAAGCAAGATAAATCCAGCACTCTTTGTTTCTATCTTTGTAACAAGAGCTGGTGGCAGTGACAGAGATCTGAGGATAAACACGAATCTGCTCCGGTTCACTAACCTTCACTCCATGGTGATTGATAACTGTATTTTTAAGTGCTGCAGGTATCAGGCTCAGCTCTGGGCTCTGTATCTCTCTCTCTATCCTGTTTGTAAGAACATGTTGCAATATACTTAGGACTGAGGGAGCAGACAGCTTCTCCAAGACCTCCCACGTTCATGCCAGGACTGGAGATGGCAATGGAAGAGGCAAACACCAACCCAATTTCCCTGCCTCGGCAAGAGCAGCGCAGCTGATGAGGACAGCAGGGTGAAAAGAAAAGGAAATTAAACCCAAAACAAAGCACAGAGCAGGAAAGGGCGTTTGTAACCACAAAGTGATTCCCTCCCTTCTGCCAACGCTCGCTCCCAGTTGTGGAGGAGCTCAGGCTGCCAGGTAACAGGCAGTGCCGAGCTGTCCCCGGGGTGGCAGCCAAGGCCACTCACCCCACGATTAGAGGCCTGACAAGCTCTGTCAATGCAATCTGCTGAGTGCCGTGAGTGACAAGAGATCAATATTCCCCACTCTCATGGGTCATCACAGGTGACAGAGGTCTAAGTAATAAAACAGCCCTGGCTGCCTCCTCTAACTTAAATGCTTCCCCAGCCACAATATTTCTTTTTTGTCTAAGCGCCTCCAGCTAAATTCCCCGCAGATCGAACCGTGGGATGGGCTGCAGGTTCTGAGCAATTGCAGAGTGCCAGGATTGATGCTGGCCTGGGAAGGCTCAGCAGGCTGGAGACACAGGCTCCAATAAATCACAAACGACGAGCTCAGTGCTGGAATCTGCCAGTGCCAGGCCTGGTGGCAGCCTGGGGACACGAGGAGGGTGTAGGGACCAAGAGTGGCACGGAGCCACCTGCCAGCCCGAATCAGCTCTCTGAAACACTCACCACAACGTCCCTCCTTCCCCTGAGCTGGGAGCTGTTCTAAAAATTACTGGGAGGAACTACATAAATTGGCATTGTGGTGTTAGCAGAAGAGAAAGGTGCTCTGCTGTAAATCCAAGGGAAGTGCTGATGGGAATAAAGCTCATGGGGCTGTTGAAGCAGTGGGAAACACTGGTGGGTCTTTACAGCATGAAAAGACCCTTCTCCCTTCTAAACACTGGAAATGAGGGTGCAGGTTTTAAGGGAATCCCCTGCTCCAACCCAGTCACCTGCCCTTAGCCCTGCCACACCACGAGGCACCTGGTGGGACAAGCAGAGATGGCCTGGATGTGTTCTGTCCAACTGTGCCACAGAGAACAACAACCACAGAGAATCTCCTGTTTTTCTAAACCCACAGACTACCTCACCCTTAAATAACTTGTTTTACAGCTGTGTGCCAAGCAAGAGCTCAAAGGCTTCAAAAAAATCCACTGATTTACAGCTCAGAACCCAAATTTAGGGCAGATGAGGAAAAACCCCATGTTTTAGCCCTCATGAAAACCCTGCCCCAATTCCTGCTGTCAATAACCATTAGAGATGCAAGCCATTGATGTCCATCTGGGATCTGAATGTTGTCCAGTTTTTTCAGATGTTTAGAAGCAGCTTTTATTAGGAATAATCTCTTTAACCAAACAGCTTTGCAAACACCACGTTTCGCTACATTCCTGGGAGACAGGCAAGTGATACACAGCAATTTATAGGGAATAAATGGAGACACAAAGCAGAGCCAGAGGCACAACTGGACATAAAACCCCATGGGAATGTAATTTCACACTTTAAACTTTGGACAACAAATATGTCCTGGAAGAGAGTCCCTTCTAGGGAATGACTGTCAGTTGTGAAATTCTGTTTAAACAGGTGGCAGGATGATGCTGTGTTGTTTGGAAATAATTGGGGTACTGTTTACACACCACTGTCATGATCTAAGCCAGGATAAAAGAAGACTATAATGCTCAAAATCTGTATTTTTACACAAATTCATCCTCTCTCACTATAAAAAGCAAACTAAACAGCTAATTCTGCTTAAAACATGCATTTATTCTGCCAGTTATTTATAATAATTACAGAACTTCCCTAATTCAAAAAAGCAACCCAGTTCACCTATGCCAGTGTGATTCCCCCAGGTAAATGCTGGAGAGCTGAAAGAATGTATCAGCAGCATTTTTTATCTGAGCATGGGACACTTGACCTGGAATGGCTTGAAACAGAGAAAAATAGCCCAGTACAAGGGATTATGTCAGAAACCTTTAAAGGCTATCAATGAAATCATCTTCTGTCCAAGGGAAGCTGGGTTCTTTTTATGGCCAGGGAGAATAAATGGAGATGGGAACTCTGTAGCAACGTCTTTTGGAATACACAAAAAGAGATGAGGAAGCACATTTCCTGAAGAAAATCTGCCCTAACTCTTGGGATAAAATTAGATGTCTAATAAAGAAAAGGTCAGTGTTCTAATGCAGGATTTGGGTCTCTAACACACTTGACTGCTGGCCAACTCAACCAGCTGGACAAGCACTGGAGAAGAGCATGTGGGAAGGATCTATTCCAGACCAAAGTAAGCTTTTTAGTCACTAAATTCAGCTGATTTTCTAAATGATTAGATGAAGGCTTGGCTGTTCCCACATCACTGCTGAGGAGAGGCTGCAGGACAGGAGCTGCATTAGGATGTGAACCAGCAGATGAACACAGCCAGCCTGGGGACAGCCCGTGGCGTTCCCAGGACAGCGTGGTGGCAGTGGTGGCAGCGGAGGGGAGGTCACACTCAGAGCAGAACAAAGCCAGCTCTGCCTGGGGCACAGGGCAGCTGGGAGAGGATTCTGCCAGCAGGTCAGAGAAGGGAGGCCACGGCTCAGGGCACACCTGCCCTCCTGCTGTTCCCAAAAAGCCCATTTTACACTGCACTGTAGGAGCTCAGCAAACCCCACACTGCACGTGGAACAGATTCCTCCTCACACTGGAGTTTAGGTGCAGGTACAATACACAAAAATCAGGTGAGAGAGAAATAAAAACTGTGAAGCTTTATTTCTTCTCTCCAGAAGTTTACTGCTATTCTCTCCCAGTCAGCCATCCAGCTTTTTTTTTCCCCTTTGGCCTCAGAGGCTTTTGACTTTCTCTCGATATGACTCCAGAGTCATTTAAAAATAGAGAATGAAAGCAGTATGGCTACAACGATCTGATAGCATCACATACAGCTCTTAACCTAATTTATTACTGATGATGTAGTCATTAATGTACTCTGAACATGCACTATACACTCCTCTTTAATGAAAAAGTAGCTGGGGAAGCTCATCCAACTTGCTTCAGAAAGTTGAGTCCCTAGAGGCTTACATGTCATCTGCCCTTAGATTTATCCAAGGCTGAAGGAGATATTTTAAAACATATCTTCTTGTTATTCTTTTAAAAGATAGTTCCCTTGATGCTGAGCCTTGAAAGTTTAGCAGATCTTATTACCAGGAGTGAACTAAACTAAAGCAATTGGTGTAATGGTTGTTACACTGTGGGTACAGCTCACTTGCCATGTTCTCTTCTCATCCACTTTCATCTCAGTGTTTATATGAGCAGGAAAAGTTATTGTGATTTTTCTTCTCATCAGCAAGGAGAGAAAAAATCTGGCAAAACTAGACTGGGGAAAGCACAGGAAAAGGAGGTATGGAAATAAAAGTCATTGGGACAAATTCATACAGTAGTCTGGGAAGATGAGAGGAGCCACAGAGACAGAAAGGGAGCACAGCCCCCATCCAGACTCCCAGCAAGGATGGTCTGTAATTGGCCAACACTGACTAACAATGGAAAGGAACTTTCTGAAAGCCATCAGGCTTCTCTCCTCATGACCCCACTGATCTGCTGGAGCCTCTGGCTCCAGAAGCTCCCCAGCAAGGAGAGGTCTGCAGCCATGGCACTGGGATGATCCCATCCTTTAGAAATCCCACAGCAAGCTCAGGGCTCAGGAAATCATGAGCTCCAGGCCGTAACAGTGCAACAGAAACAACTGAGAGGGAAGCATGAGGCTTCCTAAGGTATGAGGTAGGAAAAAAATTTAAAAACTCAACAAACCCAAAAATGCAAGAGAAATATAAACCCTCTACCCCACAACTGATGGTAAATCATGTCTCGTGCAGTGAGAAGGCAAATCATTCTTTTGGAGAAAGACCAACCACAAGGAAAAACAAATGAACAATAGGGAAAATGAACAGGTATGTGAGCCTGGAAAGTGCTCAGTGGGAAGTGCTGTTTTCATGTATCAGGCCTATAAATCATCCCTCTCCTGTCCTACAGGCATGCTAACACCTGTAGAGGAACCAGAGCTTTTCCTGTGAAGGAAAGAGCAGTGGGGATTATCTGGATATGATGTTCCCTTCTGCACGCCAATTATGGTGCTAAAAGGCCAGCAGAAATATTTAAGATGAAGGAAGTCAACACCTCTTCATCCCTGTCTGGTGAGCAGCTCTTCATACTTTTCATGCTTTATCAAATGTGGATCATGTCTGCCCAGGAAGGTTAAGTGCAGTGTTAAAGTTTCCAGGTTAACTGCAGTGTAACTTTGTCAGCATTTCTGACCTGTCTCTTTCTAAAGGATTTAAATACTCAAATCTAAACGTGCAACTCAAAGCCAGTTTCAACCTGCCGGATCCTAGGCTGGAGGCAACTTTTTTCCTTCTGTGGATACAGAGCAAATTCTAACTATTAATTTATTCTAGCAATTCTTTTCTTTCCTCCAAGGTGTAAGGAGCAAAAAGACAAAGATCAGGTTATTTTGAGTGCAGGACATGATACAGTCCAGCCAGACTCCACCCCTGTCTGGAGGCTTTGTCCTTTGCGAAACCCTTCGCTGCGAGTGCAGCCGTGGGAGCTCCAGGCTGGAGGAGGCATCACCCCTGCTGGAATCCTCTCTGCTGACACCAGAAGGACCATTCAATGTGCTGTCAGTCTAAATGTCTTTCAGGTCCGTGTTTACCTAAGATAGCATTATTTGAACGTGTGTATTTGTGATCCAATTCACCTGGAGCGCCGCTCCATCCTACAGGAATAAGACAAGGACGTCCCATATGGTGGCAAGGTAGAAAATCTCCTCCAATGCAAACCACCTCTGACCCCTGGGATAATAAATTCTTCTGCAAATGACTGGGCAAAGTCCTGGAGCCTGTGTGCAGGGAAGATAAACAGCCCTCTTTGTCCTCGGGGCCAGAAGTGGCCATTGTGTGGAGCTGGCCCAAAGGATTAGCAGTGCCATGATTATTTGTGTTATATGAGCTATTTCGGGAGCTAATTGACCCCGGCACAAAAGGCGGGTGAGAAAGGCTTTTGTAGCTAACAGAATGAGCAATACAGAAAAGGGTAAGGTGCTTTGAGCAATTGGGCCACAGTATACAGACACTGAGTCAGTTTTAGCTGACAGCATCAAGCAGGGCAATCTAATCTCCCCAGTTAGCACTAAATCAGCCTGCTATAAATGAGCCCGTGACAGAACACGGGGAAATGGGACTTGCTAAAAGGATAACTGAGGATAACTGCCTTGTGAAGCATAAATATTGAAGATGTTCAGAACCCTTCATTGCTCGAGCTAAGCATGCCTGGCAGGAGCTGTACAGGCAGAGCTGTTGGATACTCAAATCTCTGCTTTTTGAAGGCGTGGTGGTAAATGTCAGTATCTACCTAAGGTATCCTGAAATTACAGATATATGTTCCCTCCTTCCTTCCCTGTCTTGAGTGCTTAATGGCAGGGGAAGGTATTGACACTGAGAAACTGATGGGACACTTCAACATTAAATCATAAAGCAACAACAACAAAAACAAAGCCATTTTCTCCAGGATGACAGGCATGGGGAGGAGGATGGGCTATGGCTATGGTGTACAATCATCCCAAAGTAAATTACTTGCCTCTAAATTCACTTGTGAAGAATCATGGAATCATAATGGTTGGGAAAGACCTCTAAGATACTTGTGAAGAATTATGTATTTAAGGGGAAAAAGTGAAGCTGAATTTAGAACTGAACATATTTTTTTGGCATTTAGTCACAACTCAGCAAAGCTGGTTTTATCTCTAATTCAGAGCTAAACAGAAAAATGGATACAGTGAAAAAATTAAATCACCCTGACCTTTCTAAAGCCACTAGAAAACCTGCTGCAACATAATGCATTACATATTCTGCACTAAATATGGTGCACAAGAGAACACAGCCTTGTAAATATGCAACAGAAGAGAAATAATCATATTCATCATTTATTTATTGAACCTACATGGACCCCTCACTGCACTATCCGAGGCCACCACAAGCATAAAGGAATTAAACAGCACAAAATCCCAGCCAGGAAAAGCAGAATTTATAGGTGTTTCACAAATGGGGTAATGAGGCAGAGAAAAGAGAAGGTCTCTGTGGACAGGCTGAGCCTAAACCAGAGACAAAGTCAAGCCTGTGTCCCCTGAGCTGACACACTTTAGTGCAGGATTATTATTCCCTTCCTGCGTTTCACCAGTGCCCGTGCCAAGAGGAGCTCCCTGCCCAAACGTGTCCCAGCCTTTCCACAAAGCAAAAGCCTTTCCAGACCTTTCTGCAGCCTGACAGGAGCATCCTGAGCACCAGCAGGAGAGGCCGTGGCAGCCCCAGCAGCTCCCATGGCACAGCACATGTCACCGTGTCCCCAGGGTATCCCACTGCACCCTGACACACCTTCAGCCCAGGACACCGCCCCAGGGCTGTCCCAGCCATGCTCCCCAGGGAGGAATGTCCATCCCAAGGTCTGCATCCACAGCTGAGAGGCAGCAAATGGATGCTTTGGCTGTACCCAACACCCCCCACACCTCAGGGGCACCTTCGAGCAGAGCCTGGTGAATGCACAGAGCTGGGGAGGGCTTGGAACACAACCTCAGCCCTTCCTACACCAGCCAGCTCGGCCTGGAGCCCCAGCAGCCAGCACTGACACACCCCAAAAGCTGCTGGGATTTGATTTTAATCACCTTGTACAGAGCCATGGGCTCCAAGCAAAGATCATGTTTAAAAGCCCCCCATGTGGGTGCTGAGCACACCTGCCTTGGCACCCCCAGCTCCCCTGACCTGAATGCCCTGTCTGGGGACAAAGGCAACCACAGATGGCAAGGGTTAAAGTCACTCATTGTTCCTGGGCCTCTGCAAACAATGCAAACCTACTTAGCAGGGGTAATGTTTTAAGCACACTTATTTCCATGAAGCAAATCCAGTGTGTAATTCCAGGATTAGTCCAGAAACTAAGAAGCTTTCAGTTTTCAGCAAAGTTAGTTTCCATTTCAAAGTTTAGTCAGGCCTTAGAAGTTAATCAAAACACAGGATTTCACAGTTTCACATACACTTGTTACAAGCAGAGAGATCACCAAATTAAAATACATACAATTGTAATGCTGAGAGAGGATTTCCTTTATGATTTCCTTTTATTCAAATGGATGAGGAAACAAGAAGAGGAAAGGAGGAGTTAGTACCAACATGTGCAGCTTCACCACTGACACTGCAATCCTTGTGGGAGAGGTTTTATAGGCCATAAGAGTTATAAAGATCAACAAAGATTTAAAAATACCCTATTTATAATGCCTTTGTAGGCATTAATAACTCTACAGACATTAGACAATAATGAGAAAATCCAAGGGGGCTCCTCCAGAGCACCAACATGTGTATGCACCTCAACCTTCAGAAAGAAGAGAAAGAACCAAAGCTGGATTCATCTCAAACTAGGTATGGTCCAAGAAATACCAGAGTTGGTTAGAATAAAAATGTCTAAGATTCAATGTTAAAGTTAGCACTTTGATAAAAATTAAGGGTCTGCTTTTTTTTGTGCATCCTTCTATAATCAAAACCTCAACTTTTAAAAGAATAGCACAGCCATGAACATGTCTTCCAGTCCCTTAAACTTTTCACAGGACTGCTAGAAAGAACTGGAATACTCTGCCTAGATTTAAAAATAGTACTGATGTACTACACACAGTAGTACTGATGTTTCTACACACCCAAAACAACTGGATCACTGCTTACAATCCTACCTTAAACTAAGAAATAATTAATGCTCAAGTGCAAACCCTCCTGGACCAGGGAGGCTGCTGGGAGCAAGGCAGGACCATCAGTATCTGGGACCACGGGCTCTGTGCTCAAGAGGTGACAGTTTAGAAAGGGTTATTCAAGCAGACATAAAGGACAATAAAAATATCACAGATGGAATGTTCACAGGGATAGATGTACTTCTTGTAGTTCTCTTTCTAAAGTGCTCACACACTTTTTAACATCCCATTCTAAACAGTGATAAAATAAACATTGAGCTGAGAGAAGAGATTAAAAAAAAATAATGGAAAGAAAAGAAGCATCTATTCTTGAATCACTTACTGATGTCCTATAGGTCATTTCTTCAGAGAAATTCACATTTATTGGCCTAAAAGAGCAGAGCTGGCAGTGGAAGGAGCCAACTGCTACTGCTCCCTCTGCATTCAGCAGGGAGCTCAGCCGTGCTCTACCACAGCAAATCATGTTCCTTTGCTTGAAAGTTTTCCCTGGAAGCTGCAAAGGACTTTGCTCATTTTGCGCTGCAAACACTGTTAGAATTTGGGAAAGGCCTTTCTGGTCACTGCTGGGGCCTGCAGGCTGCAGCCACTGCACTCTGCATTTTTCTCTGCACGAAGGTGCCTGGTTTCTGAGAAGCTCGAGACCTTAATGGCAGGTTACACGAGGTTACTTAACGATTTTCCATCCTCCTCCCAGCTGTCTCAATTCCACGGGCTAAAGCTCCCTTGGCCCAAAGCAAGGCTCCTCCATGCTCACTTTAATTGTGCTCTGTCCAAGGCACAGCTCGGCTGCCTTACCAACTGCTCACTGTGTGCCTGCAAATCAAAGGTACAAATGCACACTCCACGGAATGGCTTACATTAGTGCCATTAATTCCTACTCTCAGCATAATCCTTCATCTGGGAGTTATTCCAAAACATAGGAGTTAATGACACTAATATAAACCATCCCAATGTAGCATGTGTTTCTTTAGCTTTTATTCCCATGACTAAATGTCTTTTTAATGCACTTTTATTTACCGTGATGGAAATAGTTTTTCCTGCTTTACTCCATCAGAAGTCTGGGTCTGTCACATTAACCCTTTTCTGGGCAAAGCTCTGTAGACGTATTTTCCCATTATGACTCCCAAATGAAAACCTTCTGCTGACATTCCAGCAGTGCACAGAGCCCCTTCAAGAGCTGAGAGTCCTGATGGAGAGCCTGCACAGAGGGATGGTGGTGGCCTCAGCAGGCTCTGCAGCCTCCTGGTGACACAGTGCCCAGGGCTCAGCCAGGCTGGCAATGAGAGCCTGGAAGGCTGGGATTGAGGTGCTTTGGGATGCAGGAACAGCTGCAGAGAGGCTCTGTCCTCCTGGTGCACAGCAGCCCTCCCTCCTGCTCCCTGGGGACACTCTGACCCAGAAGCAGGGAATGCAGTGCCTCTGAGTCTTCTCAGAGGTGTGAAATACAGGCAGAGGGGGGGAAGAGGGATGGAGAAAAATACTGCTACTGCCCAAAGAAGGAATGGAGAAATTCCTGGTGAAAAAATGGTCTTTCTCTGGAGGAAGTGGACGAGGAGGGAAAAAGCACATAAAAAGAGTAATGAAAAGAAAGCAAAGTGCATTATTTCATCTCCATTTTGCTTTCCCTCCACCCCACCAAAGCAAAGCCCATCCTGTTCTTGGCCTTCTAAGCTGGAGTGATTTTGATGTTCACAATATTTTCCTTTTACTTTTTTCAAAATTGTAACTTTTAGAATTAGGGTTAACTTTTCTTTTCTAATTCTTTTGTATTCTTTTATGCACTCCTTCACTGCTCCTGAGCACGGGGCAGGTGAGAAAGAGCAGGTAAGAGAGGAAGGACTGAAAAAGGCTGAAAAGCAAAACAAAAGCAATTTGCCTCTGAACACTGCATCAAGAAACAAAGTTTAAACACTCTGAAATGTTCAGTTCCCAGTTTACCTAATGCTGCTCAGTACGTCATCTCCTTTTTAAAAGCCTTTAAAAGGAAATATAGAGAGCCATCCTTAAACAATCCTCAGGGATTTTCTAGATTGTATCCATGAAGGAAATACCTTCCTGCAGTGACACTGCACTGCATTAACCCAGCAATTCAGCCGACAGCACTTCTCCAGGGTTACACAGTACATAAATACAGGGCATATGAGCAGCATAAACATGGGACACTTGCCAAAAGAAAATTCTGTTTCATAAATCTGAGACTGTATCTGAGATGTTCAAAGAGTCATAAATAATACAGGGGGACCAGCTGCCCCCAGAAGTCAACAGGCTCAGGCCTAATAGATGGGTTTCAATAAATTCAAGATAAATCCTTACCACAGAAGATGTCTATTGATACCTTCTGCTAAGACTTCAAAAAGCACAAAAGTGTTTTGAGGCTCTCACTTTTTATTATCGAAGAGATCCATTTCAAAAAAATTTCTCTATTAAGTAAATTCCTCCATCTGATTAGTTTCTTACAGTAAAGATCATTTACCCGTGGGTTTAGATTTGAAGCATAAGAGGTTGAGCCTGAGATTTTTGTGGGGAACAGGGAGATTAAGGATAAGTACGTTTTTAATTTAAATAGAAAATGTTTTGAGTATTAACTGGTTGATCTGAAGGTTCAACAATGAGTGCTGTAGGCAAAGAGCTTGTTCTTTGGCACGGACACCCCTGAGGGGAGGGGAACTCAGAGGGAGGCCAGGAATGCAAACCTCTCAACATCACAGATCTGTCACCACAACCACCAGAAAAATCAGTTAGCATCAGTATGATTTTAATTTTGGCAGTGAGATAATAAAGCCACAGTGAGGGTGAACATAGTGAATTCTGACAGAAAATGAGAAGAAGAAAGAAAAAGATGTGAAAGTAAATCTAGTTCTTCTAGAAAAGCAATCTTGGCCACAGAAGTTAATGATAAAAACATGCATTTCTACTCAAGTGTTTTTCTCTTACCCATTAGAAGTTAAACTGGAACCTACTCAAAAGAAACAGACCTTGTTAAGAACACCTCCTCATGAACATTCACATGCATTTAGCTTCAGTGAAGTCCCCCTGATTTGGAGAGGGCTCTGGAGCTCCAGGGTCTATCCCTCATTCAAGGCAAGCCTGGCACAAGGGAGAGGCAGTGATTCCTCCTCCACAGGGCCCAGCCTTTGCTGGCAGCTCTTTGTGCAGGCAGAAGCACCAATGAAAAGAGACATAATAAAAACCAGGCTTGAATTATTCCAGCACAAGATATTATCTCTCCTTCCAGCCCTTGCCCCACTGTTTCCTTGGGCCACTGCAGCTCCAACACCAGGACTGCTGGAGCTGTGTGTGGGGCACTGGCTGAGCTGCTCTGCCTGCAGTGGGCAAAGACAAAGAGCTGGTAACCAGAGAGCTGCCAGCACAGAAGGCAGCCTGCAAAGATCCAGGCTAGATTTTTAATGCTTTTTTTTCTGATGCCATAAAAGGAGGATAAAGGATTGAAAACCACCATGAAGTGCAGTTTATTTAACCTGGGGCAGTGCAGCAATGCTTGAGATGCCAAAGCTCCAGGTGGGCAGGCAGAGACAGCTCCTTTTTTGTGAGTGCAAAATGACTTTCTGACTCTTTTTGACCACCAGTCAAATTGTTCTAGCTCTCCTGCTGCTGCAATTTGAGAGTTTGCAGTGCTTCCTTTCCAAGAACCATTTGGGAGCAATATAAATGGTGACCTTCTCTGGAAGGAAGATGCAACCTGTAACAAAGGTCTCATCAAGCTCCAGCAGGGACACACGCTCATGAGCCTCTGTGGGACACTGGAATTCTCTCCCCTAAAAATTAACTAAGAACCTTGTGATGTTGTGGAGTGAATTACACTTCTTCGACTCTTGGGACCACAGTTCTGGACTTTTCAGAAAGAAAAACTTTCAAGAGAATAAATGAAAAGGTTCAACCCAAACTCATGCAAGCACTTGCAGGTTTTCTTTTCAGGGCCAAACACATTTTAATCAAGACTGTATTTGCCTGCTATGCACCAGGAGTCATTTGGAAGGGAAAAGGAGCAGACTGGGAGCTTGGAATATCAGGTGCATGGGTAAGAAATACTCTTTTGGTTTCGCTCACAGCTCAGTATTCTCTCTGGAGAGTGCAATTCCAGCAGTGCTGCACAGCTTTTACACTACCCAGGTGTTATACCAGGTAAGGATGGATCCCTAAAGCAACCAGAAAATGGAGATTATGAGCCTGCTACTACTTCAAATAACACATCCAGCTCTTGATCAAGCAGTACAGACCTAGGCTTGAAGAAGTAGAAATCTTGGAGGTATTCACTTCCCAGGTACAACTCCACCCATGGAAGTGTCACCTCCACAGCTGTGTGACTTTAAATCCCTCTCATTACCTGTCCCCTCTCCCCACATCTTCTTCAAAGTGCCCCTGACATGGCAGTGGAGCGTGGTGCACCTGTGTGACACTGTGGAAACTGACCCCTTCCTTGGGATTTTGGTTCAGTTGGCTCTCTGTGGCAGCACTCACAAGTTCATGTTTCTTTGCAGACTCTCAGGGAAGCACAGCACCTTGGAATCAAAACACAGACTGGCACCCAGCTAAAAAAGGAAAAAAAATGGTAGGAGAGAGAAACAAGGGTGGTAGAATGGAAAGTGGTCATTGTCTTCTCCCTTTTGTCACTGACCTCCCTGTAGAGACAAGATAAATAGCAGCCAGTGAAAAGCCTTACTATCCATTTTCCTTGGTACTGAGATCACAAGAAACCATTTTTTTTTCTAAAAAGACATACTGTAACCTTTACAAAAAAAAAAAAAAAAAAGGAGATGGGATTGCTTTAGGCTTCTCGAGGATTTCCTGCAGGAAGCACCACGGAAAATGACGGAGATGACAACATGTGCTTTTCAAAATATAATGTCTCCATGGACATTGATATTTTACACACCACACTCATATTCTAAAAAGAGATGACTGAAAAACTAAACTTAAAAAAAAAAAAGAAATAGAAGCAGAAATTCCCGCAGTGTTTTCTCCAGCAAGCAGTAAGTGCACAGTCTATCTTTCTTAAGTGCAATACACTCCACTATCAATTTGTGCACTGGACCATTTTTCCTGAAAGCAATATCCCCAAACATAATACAGTGTTTATTTAGCTCTACAATTGCATTACCAGTGTTTCAGAGTTTAAAACAAAATGAAGACAAATCAAAAGACCTTGGTAAAAGAGGGAAAAAACTGTATTACATCAGGTTCAGGAAAAGCCACGGGAGGCAGGGAGCACAAGGGAGCAGGATTTGTATCCAAAGAGGCAACACAGGGAAGGACCAAGCAAAAGGCTGGCCAAGATGTGCAAGCAGCAGACTGAGGCTTCTTTTACTGTGAGAACACATGGACTCCTTGTTGTCCATATGGCAGCTCTGCTTTGCTGAGAACTCTACCTGTTGGCAGATGAGAGATGCTGCTGTTTGCATCTGAGGCAGGCGGGGCTGGAGCTGCATCCCTGGCCCAGGAGCACAGGAATGGTTTGATGCAGAGCAGGGGAACATGATGGAACTCTTAAAGGTGTTGGTTTGATCAAAGCTTCCCTCACCAAAGAGAGATCTCCATTTTACACATGGGAAAAACTGAGACTCATAAAGCAAATTAGAATCAGGTTTAGAGTTTTGAGCTAAGCCCCCAGGACTTGTTTTATGGATAAAATCTGTAGCCATCCCTGTGCTTTGGTTTGATTGTCTACAGGGCTACAAATATCACATAGCCTGAATTTTCACCACTGGTTAGCAAAATTTACACTTCCTTTGAAAAAGGAGGTGAAATGCAATGAGAAATTCTTTTTAGTGAAATATGAACAGCAGGGCTGACTGCTTTCTTACACCACCAAAACTGAGTCCACTCAGGAATGCTCCAACAGAAACCACCAATAATGCTAATAATAATCCAGAGATTCTGTGCACAAACTGTCTAGAGCCCAAAATAACCCAAAGGCATGCTGAAACTGTCAAGTTACAGCAAGTTTATTGGTTTTGCATTGCATGTCTTACAAGACAATTTTACTTGTTAAATATGCTAAATTCCACTTTTAATTTATGTATGACCAAACATCTCTTATAAAGTTTTAAGAATGTCTCCTTCTAATTATGGTCCTATCTTCAGCTAATTTACAAAGTTTGCTTATAGGTCTGTACAGGTTTAAACCATTGTTATTGCAAGGATTATGTTCACCTGGAGGGCAGGTTCTCCACAAAGCAAACCTCCATGTAATTAAAGAACAGCTACTTCACTCCTGCCTAACGTGACTGCAGCAGGCATCAGATACACAAGTGTTAGCAGACACCAGGAATTGATAGAGCTGCTGGAAAATAGCATTTGGCATAGGAAACTGCAGCCCTACAATGCAACTGGAGTTTTTATTGATGTTACCCACAAGGATTCCAGCCAGAGTGATGCTCTCTGTCATCTGAGCACCCTGGTCCTCATGTGACACACATCCTTCTACAAACCCAAATGACAGCTCTGTGAAAACATTGGAAGCTACTTTCTAGGCTTTGAGTCTGCATTTCTGCTTATCAACAAATGTGCTTGAAACAGAAACCATTTGCTANGCTGCCCCAGCCCAGAGCAGGGCAGGACAATCCCCTCCCTGGCCCGACTGCCAGTGCTGGGCATGGTGGCCCCAGGACAGGGATGTCCCTCCTGGCTCCAGGCACTGCTGGCTCAGATCCCACTGGCCATCAACCAGGACCCCCAGGTCCCTTTCTGCTGCACTACTGTTGGCTGAATCTTTTCAAACAAATCATGACACCCAGGAAACATCCTGCATCTCAGCTCAGAAAGCTGGCCAGCACTGTGGAAAACTACATAGACTCATAAGATGCTTTGGGTTGGAAGGGCCCTTCAGGACCATCTACCTTCCACCCCCTGCTATAGGCAGGGACACCTTCCACTAGACCAGTTGTTCACAGCCCCATCCCAAGAGATGTCCTCCTGTTATCCCTCACCCTGATCTGCTGAGATTTTCAAAGATCATCAGATAAAGTCCATTTTAACTCAGAGCAGAGCCACGAGTACTGCTGCACATCCTTGCTGCACCAAACTGTGCATCTGCTGTATCCTCTCAGCAAGGTGTCAGCTGAGAAGGTATCGAGTGATGTGAATGACAGAGCACACTTGGCACCGGGTCCAGCCCTCCAGTGGCCACACACGGCCCGGCCAGCTGGCACACACTGCTCCCAGTGAGCCCTGCCCAGAACACCCGGCTGCTGGGAGCAGCACAAAGGCAGCCGAGCAGAGAGGCTCACAAAGGAGCTCCACGGTGTGTGCACAGGCAGTGCCTGCCAGGCAAGCTGCCCACCGGGCACGGGAACAGGGCAGGGAGCAAGGGAGATGGGCAGGGAGAGCTGGAGATGGGCAGGGAGAGCTGGAGATGGGCAGGGAGAGCAGGAGATGGGCAGGGAGAGCAGGAGATGGGCAGGGAGAGCTGGAGATGGGCAGGGAGAGCAGGAGATGAGCAGGGAGAGCTGGAGCTGGGCAAGGAGAGCAGAAGCTGGGCAGGGAGAGCTGGAGCTGGGCAGGGAGAGCTGGAGATGGGCAGGGAGAGCTGGAGATGGGCAGGGAGAGCTGGAGCTGGGCAGGGAGTGCTGGAGATGGGCAGGAAGAGCTGGAGATGGGCAGGGAGTGCTGGAGATGGGCAGGAAGAGCTGGAGATGGGCAGGGAGCAGCAGAGCCAGGCAGGGAGCAGCAGAGCCAGGCAGGGAGAGCAGGAGATGGGCAGGAAGAGCAGGATATGGGCATGGAGCAGCAGAGCCAGGCAGGGAGCAGCAGAGCCAGGCAGGGAGCAGCAGAGCCAGGTAGGGAGCAGCAGAGCCAGGCAGGGAGAGCAGGAGATGGGCAGGAAGAGCAGGAGATGGGCAGGGAGCAGCAGAGCCAGGCAGGGAGCAGCAGAGCCAGGCAGGGAGCAGCAGAGCCAGGCAGCCGTGGGCAGCCCAGCAGAGCAGCAGGAGTGGCTGTCTGGCCACAGCCACGGTGCCAGCGATTCCTGTCCTTGCTGACAGCATGCAAGGGAGCTCCAGCAAGCCTTGCTTGGAGCACATCTAATCCAAATGGCAGCGTGGAAGTCTGCAAGCTTATCTGGCAATTTTATATCCAGACATTAGACATGATGAAAGCATGGTGGAAGGACAGCATGAGAGAAAAAGTGCCAGATTTTGCAAGTGTGGACATGGCCTTAAATTTGTATTGGCCAGGAAAACACAAACTCTCACCCTTCTAATAAACCCTGCACAAAGCACATCCTTCTGGAAAACGAGCTGGCCAGACATTTATCTCGGCCAGGGCAGAGATGACTTTATTTCTGATGGAAGCTGGCAGGAAGGAAGCCAAGGAGGCTGAGCTGCTACGTGTTTGCAATGAGAGAAGCGACACTGAATGTCCATCTCTCACCCTCTCCCACAGTCCATCAGAGGGGAATGCTGCATCATTCACCCGCACATCAGGACACAGACATGCTTTCCCACACTACACCTCAAGGCCTATAGATCACTTTTAGCTGAAAATTGTTTCCTGGAGCCTGGAAGATCTCAGAACTTTGGAGCAATTAAAATCCACTCCATTTCCTTCACCTGTTCTGTTGTGTAGTCCAAAAAAGTCTGTGCAGTTTATTCAGCGTGGCTTACTTGCCTTAAACACGGAAAGAAGCTGTACAAACAAATCCTTCTAAGGAAATCTATGGGCTTTAAAAGACTGGACTACACTAACCTCTGGAAGAGAACAGTGATAGCTGTAAACTCTTACACTTAGAAAGTAATTAAGACTGAGTAAATGAAAAATGCTCCAAGAGCTCAATACTCCCAGCAGCCAGGCCTTCTTTCTGGCACGAATTCTCCCGTTTTTTCAGTGTGCTGGGAGGAACTGAGGGACTGGAGGGGTTGCAGAGGAGGTGGGGGATGCTGTCAGCACCTCGGTGCAGATCAGGAACCCCTCCATGGGAGAAGCCCGTGCTGGAGCTGCTGCTGTGCCCCGGCACGGGCAGCCAGGCTGCCTGACCCACCTCCCTCCCCACCACGTGCCCATCAATCTGCTCCCCCTCCGCCGTGGTTCTGGGGATTGACTGATTATATTTATCACACTTGTAGTTCACAGGGCAATGGTTTAAATTTCATTCAATACACTCCATCTGGGAGCGCTTTTAAAACACACCCACAAGCACATTTCTCCCTCTCACCCCGCACCCCCGCAGTGATCAGCCATCTGTACTCTGGAAACAAATCCTAAAAAATTATTCTAAATTAAAAACTCATTTTAAAAGAAAAGTAGTATTAAACTGTTTTATAAACATAATAAACCACAGTAAGCCTTGGTTGCAATAAATATCCAACTCTTGCCTACAGCTATTAGAATCCACAAGCGTATTTTTAAGTTTGCTAGCAAACAGTATATTTATTCTGACCATGATTTGTCTTCTGTGGTTTAATGCTCTCTCATGTTTCTTTCATATGTTTACAGAGGTGGGGTGAGAGAAGAGAGAGAGAAAGCAGGCTGTCCTGAAATCTGTTACAGACTCCTGCAAGCCCTGATGGCTCTTGAAGGACTGCCACTTCTGCACCGGGGCTGGCTCGGCCTGGGGACAGCGGTGTCACAAACACATGCACTGTCCCCTCCCCTGCCCCACCTACCTTTGGTTACTTGTGGTCAAATTGGTCACAAAAAACAAAGGAGAACAAGAGCAGCCCATAATGCAGAGAGGCACCACAGTGGGGATTTGCTGCCTCTAGCAGAGGTGCCTATGTACAAAAATAAGGGTATTCGTGGGAGGATGAAAGAAGGTAAGAAAGAGGAGAGGCAGACTGGGGCAGTGACTGAAGACAGAGGCAGACATGGTAAAGAAGTTAACATTAAATAACAGGGTCATATGTGGGGTAGGGGTGGGTTAGGCATGTATCTGAGATAACACCCATGTGTTAGTCTGTAACACCAAAGAAATCAGGATGCTCATTATTTCTGCTGTATGGGAGAAAGTATCATATTTAAACATCTCAGAGTACTCATAATCCAGCAGACTGATGGTTCACCAGAAAACATCACTCACTGTTGGTGAGGAGAAAGCTGCTGCTGCCCCCAGGCTGAGGTGAAGTGGGCAGAGCCTCAGCCCCCTGGGCAGGGGTCAGCACGGGAGCTGCCCCAGCTCAGCCCCTGCCCAGGAGCCCCTGCAGCAGCCCCGGGGTGGAAGGGCTGGCACCATCCCAGCCAGTGCAGAGCATTCCCAGGCACTGGCAGCAGGGGAGGTGCCTCCATCCTCCCCCAGTCCTCGATGGAGCCGTTTCCACTGCAGCCCTGTGGATTTATGTCAAAACACTCTGCATGTGGCCACGCAATGACTTCAGAAGAGAAGTACACTTGATTTTTATCAGATGTTTGAGGCTATGGTTTTATAAACTCATGGAACACGTGTCAGCAAAAGCCCCTAAGCAGTGCTGCTGCCTTCAGAAGTTACTGGCAAAGGTATTGCTTTCAGAGACCTTGTGTGGAAAACCTGTGCTCCACCTTGTGCTTTGTGCCCCCTGAAATCACCAGATTTTGATTGCATTCAATTATTGCTAGTTATCTCATGAGGTGTTACCTGACCAAAACTAAGCAGGTCCACTCAAAGGTTTCCAAAGAAGAGGACACCTTCCATGCAAGACATGCACCAAGGTTTGAGGGATTAGGTACTTCCAAAGTTTCTTCACATGCATTAAAAACAAAATCAATGCAATCAGGTTAACTACAAAGCTATTCCTTCCCATTTTCAAGACAATTATAGCTCATGATGTGTGAGTAACTAATACAAGTTAGGTTTTAATGACTGGAATTTATAATGCTACCAAGTGTTACCCAAAAAAAGAGGAAAGGGAAAGTGAGGGAGGGCAAAGAAGTCCTAAGCAAAGCTCCCACACTAAAGAATTTATAAGCAAGAAGAACATTCTCTTTGGGAATTACTCAAGGCAACATGGCAAAGAATTATAGCACATAAACTAAGGTTACATAAACAGTCTAATAAAATCCTGGGACTGATTTATGGAGCAGAGACATCTTGTAGTGTACTTCCATGGACAGCAGTTTCTGCTCAGAACAACAACCATGTTGTAATTAGTGAAAACCAACCAAGCATCCCATCTAAGAGGGAACAATAATAAAAGCCAAACATATAAATAAATAAATAGCCCAAAACAATGAAATCAGTCAAACTCCTCTTTCTGTAGGCAGATACATAAAGTAATGGCTGGAAAACTTTGATCTGCCCAGAAATAATCTCTGTAAATATGTGCAAACACAGATTTACCTGATTTTCAATGCAAAATTTTGGTTCCCTGGAAATGGTGACCCCTAAAATCAAACACATGGCAGAAAGGATGCCAAGGAGCCACAGCTCAGTGTGTCACATGGGATGGAGCACATTTTCCCAGTCCCAGGGCTGGAACCTGCTTTCCACACAACATTTTTCTCATTACAGAATATTCTGAGTCCAACTCTTCAGTGAATGGCCCATAGAGGAATCAAACCTCACCTTGGTGTTTTTAGCACCAGGCTCTCACCAACTATTCTATTGATGTTTGTGACAAAGCTGGCTTTGGTGCCAAGGTCAGAGACAACATCTCAGCGTACAAAGCCAAGAGAACACCAGCAGTCCCTCCCTGTCCAGCAGCCCAGCCCTTCCAGCCCTCCTTGCCACCACTTCACTTTGCTCTCTCCGCTCAGGTTCCTGACTGACACACCTTACTGTCCCCCCGTCCTGCCCAGCCCAGCCACCAGCTCAGGGAGTCCCTTGTGCAATCTGCCCCACAGCTCTGGTCAGCAGCCCCTCAGGGAGAGGGGCTGGGAGGGTGGCAATGCCCCCAGTGTCCCTGCAGTTTGTGTGACAGGATTCACATCATCCCATGCAGTCGAGGCTCTTGTGCAGTGACTCTGGTTTAAAAATGAGCCTTATTCATGCAGATAAAGTACAATTTTATCTTAAGCCACAGCCTTAAGTGATAGCTCATTTAGGTTGTAGCTACTATTTTTCTCCCCTCCATGACACAGAAAGGCAATGAAACTGGTAGTGGTGGTGGTTGTCCTCACTTTTTAATTCTCTAAGGTAACTGAGACACTATAATGGGTCTGATGTGCAAGGTAGGATGGGAGTGACAATATAAAGGTGGGTCAAGAACACAGAAGGGTTCCCCTTGCCCACTGGATTAAAGAAACCAGAAATGTACTGGAGGAACCAGGTCCCACGTCGGCTTCCTGGAGGGGTTGGTGTTATTGATCCAAGAGCAGAAGGACAAAACCAGCTGGATTTGTGCAGAAGTGCAGCCAACACGTCACTGGGGCCTGGCAGGACCTGCCTGCCACCACCGGATCCCTCCAGAGCCAGCAGCCTTTACAGGCTTCCATGAAGCCTCATGGAGAATAAGGCTGGGAAAGTGCTGAGGCCCCTTTAAAACAGATTCTCCCAGAGAAACTTCCAGAAGGAGAGGGCTTGAAACAGAACTAAAGAGTGCCATCTGCTGCAGAGAGCTGGAGCAACCTCGGGCCGGGCGAGCGAGCGGCCGGGCAGCGGCAGCGCTGGGGTGGCACCGAGCTGGGGCAGGGGACAGGCTCCCAGGGTGTCGGGGAGAGGGGGCCGAGGGTGACTGTGGGGTGACTGCTCCCTCTGTGCTGTCTGCAGTGGCTGCAGCCACATTCCCTGCAGGGCTCTGGGATGCGCCGTGCCCTGCATGAGGATGCTGTGGAGGCCGGGGCACCCTGGTGCACCTGGAGCTGCCAGCAGCCTGGCTGGAGCAAAGCAGGGATGGAGGAAACCCTGCAGCTTCATCTCCCGACCGCAATCTGCTCGTGTTGTCTTTCACTTCAGCTCACAACGTGATACCTCAGAGGCCGCTTGCTGAAGAAAGACTTTTGAAGAGCAAGGTTCCAACTTCAGAGGGTTTCTACAGCAAGCAGGGGAAAAGTCTCCAGTAAAGCAGAGCTCAGAGCAAAGCCAGCCGTTTGGGCCAGCAAAGGGATGTGCTGGCTCAGGGCAGAGGGACAGGCTTAGTGACAAGTTCCAGGCAGTGCCTGAGCTCCAGTGCCCGGCACAGCCCTGGCACAGCCCTGGCACGGCGGCGCTGTCACCGCGCTCCCACCTGTACCTGGCAGCATCCCCGCGGCTCTCCCTCCCGCTGCAGGGTGTGAGAGCACCCACTGAAAATGCTCAACAACCCCCACCAGCACCGGCACAGCCCTTCCCGATCCTGCCTCTCTTGCAGGTGCCTTTTGTCCCTGCTTTTCCCTGCGAGTGCCGGACCGAGCGCCGCCCGCGCTGGTTCGCAGCCTGCAGATGGTGCTACCGACCAGCTTTTCCCCGTACTCAAAGTGCTCCCCTTCAGCCCAAGGAAAAACACCCGTGTGCAGGCAGCACAGCTCCCAGCGAGGGGCTCAGTGCCGTGTCAGGTGTCCCCAGCCCTCCGGACACGGTCACAGCCCCCCGCAGCACCCGCGATGTGGCTGCAGTGGTCCAGGGCAGTTAAGCGCGTTTTTGGAAAGCCCTTTCACAGAGGTGTTATAAAAGGAGTTTAGTTTTCATAATCTTATGTGTTTGATAATGCATTGAAAGTTGTTAATTGTAAGGTTGTTAAATTGCGAGAAGCTTGTTAATTGTAAGTTACAGGAGTTAAGTCACACATATTGCTGTGTACATGTATTATTACTGTGTATGGGATGTCAAGCCTTCGGGGGTGGGGGTTCATAGGGAGAGCAAAAATAGCTGAGTTATGCAGAGGTTTCCCGAAAAAGAAAACATCATCGATGTCAGAAGAACCACCAGTGATGAGAGAACTGTTGGACGCCACCAAAATGGACTGAATGAACCAATTAAATGAAGGGACTGGGTATAAAAGATCTCCCCCAGAGACCCTGAGGGTCCTCCTACGAAGGCTCATGGACTTGTAGGGGTACTGCAGCTCCACCCGGGAGTTGGTTTACGGTCGTTCCTCGGACTCTGCCTTTTGCTGCTTTAATTAGTTCTAATCTCGTTAATAAAACCGTTACTTTGCAAATAAACGGACCCTCTTGGCAGGGCGTTTGTTTCAGTGGCACAGCCGCAGCTGCCTCGGTGGAGCCACAGAGCGAATGATGCCCGTGCTTGCAGGCACTGTCCTCGCCCACCCCGGGGCTCCGAGGGACACCGAGGGGACCCTGTCCTGCCCCTCTCCATCCCTCATCCCAGGAAGCTCGGGCAGCACAAGTAAAAGTGCTCAAAGCTGAGCCAGAGCTCTCTGTATTGCGCCCATCCCTATTAGGAGTAGGATTTAATCCTGTTAAGTCCATGGGGCTTTTGTGACTCCAAGACAGAGTTGCATCTATTTCCTCCCCATCAGCACAACTTTTTATTTTTAATTAATTGAACTCACAAGCCAGAATGTGTGCTAGGCAGAACAGGTGCCAAAAAATCCACAAACAACAAAATGCCCCTCTTGGGTTACAAATTTCAAAGCCGTGACCAGATCACAACACCGATGTTCACAAATAAAAAGAAAAAGCAAGATTCTACTCTAAGGGAAGAAAATGCTCCAAATTTCCAGCACTTAAGACATTATATTTAGATGAAAATCCTCCACCATTTTATTTAAAGTAACTTTTCCTGAAGTACATAACAAAATGTAGGTTTCCCTGAGTGCAGCTGGAATGCCTCTGCAGCAGCAGCCAACACAGTGGATTCCCCAGAAGCAAAGAAAATCACTGTGTTCCAAAATCCTCTTAAAACTAACGACAGCTGAAGAAGCTGAGCTGCCTTAATAAACTGGGCTGGTTTTATGGCTTTATCCTTCAAGATGCCAAGTATTCCTGCTCCAGTTCAGCAGAATCCTTCAGGACAAGCTTAACTTTAAATACAGGGAGAGTTTTGTTGAAGTTAATGGTGCTGCCCAGGGGCTTAAGATTAAGCACATGCTTAAGTACTTTGCTAGGCCTGGACCCACACTTACACAGATCAAGCTCTTAAATTTTAGAGCCTGAGTGTATGTTTAACTGTTTATGTTGAGCCTGTCAAACTTCTGGCTTCTGATTATTCCTGCAAGAGAAATATTATATCAGACATAAAATCCTGAATAATTACTGGTTTGGAAAATCTAGAGACAGGGTGACTGGAAGCAGAGACCTGTTAAGAGTAAATAGAAATTTAATGAAAAGACTTTTAACAAAATTCTGATGGAAGTTTTATAAATGAAACAAATTCTGACTCCTAATGTTCACGGGAGAGGGGCACGGAGAGCTTTGGTAAACTCCTGCTCTAACAGGAGCTGGGCTCAGAGCAACAGAGGAACCCAAGGGCAAAGGGCAACTGAGGGAAAACACCTGAGGGAAAGCCCCAGGCCCAGGACACCACAGGCAGTGCTGACTGTCCCAGGAGGGCAATTTCACACTACCAGACAATCACAGAATCAGTAAGGTCGGGAAAGTCCTCCAAGATCAGTCCAACCACTCCCCAGCGCTGCCAAGACCACCCCTGACCCACGTCCCCAAGTGCCACATCCACACCTCTGTTAATGCCCTGCAGGGATGGGGACTCCACCACTGCCCTGGGCAGCTGGGCCAGGGCTGGACAGCCCATTCCATCAAGATATTTTCCCTAATGTCCAACCTAAACCTCCCCTGGCTCAACTTGAGACCATTTCTTCCTACCCTGACACTTACTACCTGGGAACTTTCCTCCTCCTTCATCTCATGCTTCCAATTCTCCTCCTCCTCCTCCCTCTGCACAAAGATTGCTTTTTTGCTTTTCTCTTACAACCTGTTTTAAGGCTTTGAGGAAAACAGTCTTGTAAAAGAAGTTTATCAAATACTTCATATAATAGAACTAAAAATGTGAGAGGAGCTCTCATGAAATGCTGAAGAAGAAAAACCACTAAATTGCTGTAAAGCAACCGGGACCAAGTGAGATACTACTGGTAATTAAACTGCCACTGGTTTCCTTGCCTCCTTGTAAAACAGCGTTTTTTTCTTAGATTCTTTTAATTTCTTCCTCTTATTTTTTTCCCTCCAATGTACTGAAAAAGGAGGAAAATGCTATCTGTTTATTAATGTTTTTATTTCAGTGACCTATATTATTGTTCATTGATAACCTTTGAAAGGGAATATGAGATTTGATACAGCAAAAAATGTAAGTTCATTCTGAACTGTAAACAGACAAGGCTTATCTCATCTGAATAAGCAGAGTATTCTGGAGCTGGGGTTGACATTCTTAGCATCTTTTCAGATTGAATAAATGCAACAATAAAAGGGACCAGAAAGCAATTTAAATGTATGGGGTTATAGGTTTGCCCAAAATTATTCTTCACAAACTGGGCATCAGCTCTGTGGGCAGATAGAGGCTGGCACTCAGAGCCTTCTTGGCTATCGATGTATGGAGAATCATCATCGATTTTATATAAATTATTTACATTGAACAAAATCTGCTACACTAAAGGCATAAATCCTTTCACCATTGGATGTGACAAATATAAAACCAGGTTTGACACTTTCCAATCTCTTCTCCTCTCTTTAAAGCCAGGCCAGCAGCGAGGGAGGGCAGGTAACAAAACTTCTTTGTCTGCAGCTGAGCCAACCCAGGGCATTTTGTCAGCTTGGAAAACAAGCAAGACATCTATAATCTCTGCAAAAGCTAAGCCAAGGACATCCCTGAAAGGCTGTACTTCCACTCCCATGCCTTTGTCTCACAGGAGAAGGTCTGTAATTATATAAGCATGTAGAAACACTTTAAATGCAACTGTCCTGAGGCTTCAGTCTCAACAAGTTGGATAAAATGAACTAGACTAACTTAAAAAAAAAAAGAAAAGAAAAGGAGGGGGGAGATGGGAGTAAGAAAGAGAGTTAAAGGTATGTGAGAAAATGTTTCTCAGGCTCTTTATGGCTGATTGAGCTAATTTACTGTGGAATGGGCAGCAGCCTATCTTTAGATAAATGCTAATGAGGACGTTAATGCTTTCTTCAGTCTGGCTGCTACTATTATGCTGAAAGGGAAGGTCAACAGCTAATAAACCCAGTTAACAAGCCATTCTGAACTTCACTTTAGCTTAACACTCTTCAAAGTTGCAGTCATTAAATCCATAGGCTATTAGGAGCTGCCCTCCTGTTTTCACTACGAGCAAAGGCAAACTTTCAATGTAGTCATTAACTGAATTAACAGACTCTAATCCAATTTGATGTAGTGTAAATTGAAATGCACATAAGAGTGAAGATGTGTGTAAAGGAGTTCCCCGTTTTCAGGCGGCTTTGTGTCAAACTACTTGTGTTATCACTGCTACATGCCTCCCATGAAGGGTGCTCTCATGTACATAACCCTTAACATTAGCTGCTCTTTGATATGAATATAGTTTGCTATGAGAAGACAGAGGCTGGCAAGACAAAAACATGTCTTACAGCTTATTAAAATCCTCAGCTCAGTGAGACAAACTGGTTAGCAAGGATCTTAAAATACATTGCCACCATTACATTGTGTTACTCTGCTTTGAAGTAGAGAAATATCACACAGGCTTGGCAGACAGGGAACCCGGGGTAGGGAGATGTTAAGTGAAGGAGGCTGGGGTAGACAAGCAGGGAAGGAGAAGCCTGAGCATCTTGTTTGCCAGCAAGAGCCACAGCTCCCCTTTAGGCAGTGTGAAGTGGAACCTACGCTGAGCACACCAGCCTTCAGCCACCAGGAAGGGCTGGTGGAGAGCCCCACAACCACCAAAAAAAATTCTGAATTAAAAAAATAAATAAATAAAATCTAACTTTAAAAGGGCAAAAAGTGCTTTGCTTTCTGAAGTCGTGCATTTGACTCTGTGGTGAGTGGTTGCTCAGCCTGAGCACAGCCCGTGCCACGAGCAGCACCAGGCACGGAGCTGCCACCCCGGTGGGCTGAGGTGGGGACACCACGTCCCAGCACGTCACAGGTGTGGGGGCAGCACAGACCCTCCCCTGGGACTGCCACGGAGCCAAACCCGTGTGTGAACAGCAGGAAATCCATCAATTCCCCTGCTCAGACAAGGCAGAGGGAGCTGCCGGGTGATTCCACAGCTCGCCTCTCCTGCAGGAGCTGCCAGCATGAGCTCACACCCCCAGAGCCCACTGGGGACACTGGGCTCCCTTCAACACAGCCCTTCACTCACCCACCAGGGTGCAGAAAGCACCATCACTGCAAATTTAACAGGGAATTCAGTCCTGGAGAACAAGAACTTCTCTGGTCTCTTACAGAAAGAACTGTGTTACAGGCACTTGAAAATATCTAGGTTACCCATTAATCCAAATAAAACACAAAGGCAAGGAAGCTAAGACAGTTATCCACATACAAAGTACTGGCAAGAGTGAGATAAAGCTATTCTAAGCCTACAGAGACCATTTATAATATTCCTTTAATATTGACCTGCATAATTGGCACACTACTGGAGCAGAAATCCAAGCTTCCATTATTGGAGATATGAAGATATAAAACCACATTCAAGAGGCAATAGGACATCTGGAGAGGAAAATGCATGCGTATCCAAATCATTGTGTTCTTTCAGACACAGAAAAATACAATGGAGCTTTAGAAATAACTAAATATAGTAATTTGAGTTCAGCTGTAATTAAGGAAGAAAAAACCATGACTTCCCTCCATCCTTTTAAGAGTCATTGTTCAACGTCACAGCGATATTCAATTATTCCATATAAAGAGCATTTGCTTTCTTTTCTGCATTATTATTATATTATCCACTATTTGTATGACTACAGAATGAGTAGTAATACAGGCCCCCAGCTGAGACTGACAGCCCCCCTCTGCTCAGCACTGTGAAGACATATGGCACAAAAGCATCCCCGAGCAGCTTTGTATTAGCACAGATAAGAAAGCCTGGAAGAAAGGGAAGGTTGGTATTTTTATTTCATGGGTGGGGAAACGAAGGCAAACTGAGAAAAAAAAGACGTAGGAACTTTATAATAAATGATTTCACACAGGACTGGCTCTGTCTATCATCAGCAGGCAGGGCTTTGTGAGTTTCATGGACACATTTTCAAGGTTTAAGCAAGAATTTAAAGCACACATCAAACAGTGCTCACCAAAGCAGATTTTGGCCACAGACTCCCAGCCAGCCTAGAGGAATCCCCCCACCCACCCCAAGGCTGTGTGAGCACTGGGTGCTCTGCACCAGCGTTTGACTCTGCTGCCATAACAAGGACTGGGAATCCAAAGGGTCTCTGGCTCCAGCTCAGGTGCTGCAAATCCTCCTCTGTCAGTAAAACAAATGAAATACCAACAGGCAAAGAGTAAAACCCCAAGCCTACATATCAGCTGGGCCACACGTCTGTATTTTCTGACTGCAGCAACGTTTCAGCTGTCACTGCCAAGAGAAGTCCAACATGCACCTTTCAAAACGTGAATATTCTGTCACATCTGATAATTCCTCTTTTCAACAGACACTTTTATCAGGAAGATTGCGACATGAAAAAAACACTTTAAAAGGCTAAAGTGACAATGGTGGCAGGAGCTGACACTGGAAAAGCATGTTCATTTCAAATACCAGTGAAAACACAGAGGGAAAAAAAAAATCTCTGCAGCCTTTTCCGAGTTCCGACAGACACGGACACAAACTCGAGCAGGAACTGAAGTGTCCATGTCACTGCCCAGCAGAAGCTCCTAAAGTTCGCATTGTCATCTCTGCCCAGAAGCTTTGCAGCTCTCCATGGCACAGCCCTGCAGCTGCAGGTGGCTCTGCACAGGGGACAGAGCCAGAGCCCAGCCCCAGGGACAGCAGTCTGGGAACAGCAGCAAACCTCAGCCCACAGCTGGCTCTGGAGCNTTTCCTGGGCATGGAGATGCTCCAGGCCCTCCTCATCCTCACAGCCCTCCAGTTTTTGGGAGGTCTATAGAGCTCCTAAGTAGGAAGAAAGCAAGGAGCAAATGCTTTTTCAAGTTCATCTGCCAATTTATTTCTGGGATAACTTAAGGTCATGAAGAATAAGGAATCCACATACCACCCATATCTGCTAAAGCACAACACAGACCTTTGCTAAGGTCACCACTTTTTAAACACAGATTGAGTAAATTTGATGAAAATGTGTTTTTTTAAGTATTTGGGGTACAGAATCTGGTTCTGGCCTTGCACAAGAAGGGTAGTTTCAGTGCAGGTTTGTTAGCACAGGAGTCTGTAATTGCCAGCCACCAAATAACATCCCAGTGCATGAGACCATGAAATGTGTAGTGACAGGCACCTCCTCTTCCTCCCTCTCAAGCATCACTGCTGTTACTGTGCAACACACAGCTACCAAGCCTTTGAGGTTTCTGAGGAGGAGGTAAAAACCCTTTGGTTTGGTTTTTGGGGAGCTCGTTTGGTTTGGTGCCTGAGGGGAAGGCTGTGAGTCCCCAGCTGGCAATGGCACACACTCAGCCAGCAAGGAGATTTCCCTTCTCCCCCAGGTGTCAGTCCCAGGAAAACAGCATCAATATTAACAGAGGACAAAAGGATGCAAGAAGCCCTGCTGAGCATACACCACTGGGATGTACAGCAGCTCACACTGGGAAAACAGATCATTAATGGATCTTTGTGAAATTTGTGTATTGTAGCAATTTGCACCCAAGAACCTTAGAATACATTTCAAATGTGGTCCAACCTCCAGCAATAAAAGCCCCCAAACACATTGCTGTAGTGTTGTATCTATGTGAAAGTGAAAAGAAATGTGGAAATGAAGGCAAACATGGAACAATACCCAAAGAATGGCCTCTCTTGGCATGATAAAATCCAGTGGCTGCAAGCAGAAGTGAGAAAAAAAAGTTGGGTTATAAATAGGATGCTAATTTTTAACTGTGAGGGTAATTAACCACTAGAACAACTTCCTAAGGACTGCAGTGGTTTCTCAATTACTGGCAATTCAAAGTGAAGACCAGATTTTTTTATTTTAAAGATATGCTTGAACAGGAATTAATTACATCAACTCCTGCTTCCCGAGTGCTGCAGAAGCTCACTCAAAATCACCCAAATGATCTTTTTTGGCATTCTGCTCTTGGATCAGATTGGACACCAATCCAGAACAATAGGAGGCACTCACAAGGAAATGCAATTACAACTGCACTGATGCTGGCCTGGAGACACCATCCCTGCTCTCAAAAAGTCAACATCCAAACTGAGCATCAACACAGTGAAAACAGTCCTTGGATAATAATTTATCCTCTAGGGGTGCAGGATTCAAACTCCCCTTTACAGTAACAGAGAACAGAAATTGGGCAGCACCAACTTAAAATTTCATTCTTTTGTAAAAGGCATAGCCATAAAATACCTTCTAGCATACAAGACACATGCGAGGCTCTTCATCCATTTGAGGGGTGTTTTCCTGGGGCTTTGCTGGGTTTCCTATTCCCACACAGGGCTGGTATTCTCTTCCCACATCTCAGAATGTTGTTAACTCATAGACTCCAGTTCACCTTGATCCAGTGGAACACAGGGAATTATCAAAGAACTTACATTTTTTGGGGGAAGGAATAACTGGGTAAGAGCTGGAGTTCAGCAAATGCCCAAACTATGGTGTGAGCCCATGCTGGAAATGTCTCCCCTTTCCTCTCCCATCCATTGGAGGCAGCAGCAGAGCCTAGGCTGTCCCACTGATGGAGCTGGTTTGTGTTTGTAGCTGTGTTTGGTGGTTTTTATTAAATGCTACAACACTCCTTCATGAACAAGCAGCAGGACAGACAGGAGCATCTCCAGCTGAGCATGGCTGGCACACAGGAGGCACACTGCAGACTCCAGAAACCCCAAAACTGAAACCTTCCATTCCAAACCCTTCTGTCCAGCTCATGTGGTGCTTTTAGAGGCTCTGTAATGGCCCAGGGACTGCTGCCTGTGCAGCACCTCCCTGCCAAGGCAGGCAGCAGCTGAAGGGCTCCACGACAGCATGCCAAGGCATTCTGTTTGCATTTCCATTGTCACTTGATGTAATAAGTGTTGATCTCAATTCACTAAACATTTGTGTCAATTTGCCACTCCGTTTGGTTTCCTTTTCAAGGCATTTCTCTTGCATTAAAAAATGGCATTAAACTATAAATTAATTAGTTGGTTTACAAACTTAAGGTACATTATTATCCTTCCAGCTCTCTTCTGAACTGCATCTTCACACTTTTTCAGTGCTGTGCAAGGAACAATTTTTACCATTAAAATGTAACTTTCAGGAGCTCAGAGAGCTGAGGAAAGCCCATCAGAGCCAGCAGGTGCTGGAGCATTCCAAAGTGCATTATGGACTGTATTTATAGGAGCTGTCTAGCCATTTAATGGGTTCTTGAATGATTTGCTTAGGTGTTTACTTTTCCTAAAAGCAGTTTATAACCTCTGCTCTTGTCTCTGAAGTCCCTCTTAAATCACTCTGAAAATGTTGCCCAGGGCAGTGAGAGGGAAGGGCTGCAGTTGCCCACCTTGGGCTCTGTGTTGTGTTTGCCCTCCGGGCTGTGCAGATCTGCTGTCACAGAAATAGGCCATGCCTGACCTCGAAATGGGGCCGTGTAATTCCCAGACAGATTCAGCTCAGTAATCCCCAGAGGAGACATTTTCACTCCATTCAGGGGATGTGCAGTCCTGGACCTCTGCGTTCCCCAGGTCTGGACTGCACAGAAAACCATTCAGCGGAGTCAAATGTTGTCTCTTTGCACCCAGCCTTCAACAGATGCTTTTCTAACTGCGTTTTCTGGATGTGGCACGTTCCATTCTGGTGTCAGCAAGAAGAGTTTGGGGCTGCTCCTCTTCCCACCTCCCTCTCCCCCATCCATTAAGAGTGAGAATCTGGCAACGGCACTGCAGCCTCTGTAATCTATCACCTCGAGGCCCTTTCATATATCAATGTTTGACTGCTTTCTATGTAAAACAGGTCATTAAGTTAATCAGAAATTGACTACTACTACAAACACCTTTTGAATAAGGTCAAATTAAGATAAAAGTCCTTGCTCTTTTCGTCTCTCAGCAACAAAGACTATAACCAGGCTGCTAAACCCACCATTAATGTCAGTGTGCAGATTAAATGTCATTAAAGGCAATTTGTCACTTACATACACACTTATCTCAATCTAATAATTAGCAAAAGGTCAGGCAGATAAACCTGTGTATTTCAATTCACAATAAATTTCAGCTGCAGGAAATGACAAAATAAAAGTCTAACCATAAATATATGTATTTATGTTTGAAATATATGTGCATAATTAAATCCAGGAGGAAAGAATAATCTCTGTTAAAGACCTAACCAGTTTCAAGCCCTACTCTGGCACTTTGCTTAAGCTGTGAGGAAGCCAATTGCATGATCATGGACCAAAGTAATTCCCCACAGGAGCGAGCAGAGCAGCCCTTGCTCGGGGTGTGACAGAGAGGTGGGTCACAGGCACTGACCAGAGCCCAGAACCAGCACCACAACTGGCACCCGGGTTAATCCAGCCAGTGTCAGCTCAGGTGAATAAACCACAGGGACTGAATTACCTCCTGCAAGGTGACTCCTTCCCTTGAGGTGTCAGGAGGCAGCTGGAAAGGACACCCAGGTGAGAAAGCAGCCGGGGATAAAGCAAACCCTTTCATTCCTCAGCCTGCCATCCCCACATCTCCCACAAGGCTCAGGTGTGCCTGAGGAGTGCCACCTGCAGCTCTGCATAGGCAGGGAGGAGCCCAGCATGCCCCATGCTTGTGCCTCCTTTTCCAAGCCAAAATTCCCTGATGAAATTGTACCCAACCTATAGAAAATGGAATTGCCACACCTTGATTTTGGCAGTCATGGCAAATCTCCTTTAAATGATGCCATGGCAGCGTGGTTGGCAGGTTTGGCTCAGTGAGGAGCAGAAGCAGGGAATTGTGCCCCATCAGTCCCACTGCTCCCCAGGGGCATAGCCCTGCTCAGAGCCTGGCACCTGCCAGTGCTGAGGGCACCAGTTCCAGTGTGTGCCAGGCTGGATGGGAAACCATGGGATGTTCCTTTGTGGAAAAGGATGAACTTCAAATCTCTCAACACTCAGCAGACAGAAACCAAACAGCTTCAGAAATACTGAGCTCCCAAACTGGGAACATTTCCAGTGCCTCAGTCCCCACTGCCACTGGATCCTTTTCCTACCCAGGGAACAAATGCCTAAACCCAATCCTTGTTCACAGACCATGCTCCCATTGAATACTTCAGACTTTACTGACTCCAATGACCATTAGAGTACATTTCCAGTTCTTTCCTGTGAGGATACAGCTGGGATATGGATATTAATAACTAAATGACATACAGAGACAGAGCAGCATTTTTCAAAGACATTTTAAATTACTCTGGTCATGTTTTGTTTGTTTTATTTCACATTGGCAGCACTTAACCCATCTTCAGTGTCTAAATAGGTACTTCCTATGGCAGTGCAGTGGCAAATTGTCAGCATTCAGCCTCTCCCTCTGCTTCTAACAGAGCAGGGACAGTTAGTTTAACTCACGGTGATGATGTGTTGTTTTAATCATTCACAGCAAAGAAAGATGGTTTCAAGGAATCAGACAATTTACCCAGCTTCTTGTCACAAAGGTACTTCATGATTAATGGAAGGAGATGTTGGAAACAATATATTACAGCAAAACAGGATTTTTATGTCTCTTAGCTGGAGAAATTTTTGGATACCTTATTCAAAAAAAGAAAAATAAATCACAGCAAGTATGAGTTTTAAAAGCAATGACAAATTCCTCTCAGCACAGGTTTTTAAAGCTTTGTTGGGGATTTTTTTTTTTTGTAAGAGGTTTACATAGGGATGGGACATAGCCTTAAAGAATAACTCAACCTACTGTTTACAGAGAGAGCTGCTGCTCTGACTGTCTGACCATCATCAATCAAGCCCAAAGCCTTGCTGGGTGGAAAACTCTGCTCATCCACTATTCATGTGCTGCACTATACATTCCCAAAAGGTAAACAATTAACAGAGAAAATACAAAGGATGGTAGGGGACAGAAACAAAGTCATCTTCAGATTACAAGATAGAATCTGAAGGAGAAAATGTAAGGAGATGAGGGGAAGAGCTGAGGATAGATCCAAGTCTGACTGCTGGCTAATGAGAGCAGGGAACAGATCCCAGCAGCAAACCACATCCACAGGTGGGCTCTCATCTTGAGTCTTCTCGTTCATGCAGAAGATACTATTCCTATACAGGATCACAGCAAAATATCCCCAAATATTTCTAAAGTAGAAGAAAAATGCAATTTTAAAAGAATCAAATACAAACAGAGCTGCTTGAGCACTGTCTGGTCCATTTAACTTCAGGCTTTGTTCACACTGTGGAAAGAAAACCCATCTGTCCCACCTCTCATTGCGTGACAGGGAGGCCTCTTTTGGCACCCCCAGGGCTGGCTGGAGCAGCTGAAAGCTGCAGGAAAAGGCCTTGGGTTTCAAGAGAAGCCAGTGATTTTGGATTTCTCGGGGGTTTGGCACATTTTATTAGAGGATGGACCTTGGCATCAACACTGCAAAGCAAACACCTGAAGGACACTGTGCTCACAATCCCCCAGCTCCTGAAACCTGAGGCTGGAAGCATATTTAAAACCTCCCTGCTTTTCTCCTTATGCAAGTGCATTAGCTTTCACCACCTGCACAAACTGATCTGCAGGAGACTGAGCTGAGAAAGCACAAGTCATTTTTATCTGCTTTGGTTTTCAAGGTTATCTGTGGGCTGGAGATTCTGCCACTGTGATCTCAGTGTCCTGCAGTACTCAGTGGGGCGTGTGTGCATGCAGCAATGTCCCCTCTGTGCCCACACACGTCTCTGCCAGAGATTCTCACACTCTCTGCTAATGTAAGGAAGAAAAGGAAGCATGTGTAGCCTCCAAGATTACAAGGAAGAGATTAATCCTTTGGTCTGAGGTCCAAAATCCACACCTCAGAGCCAGTGAAGAGCTGTGAGTGGAGGTGGGTCCAGGGTCATTTCCCAGCCCTCAGTAATGAACTGCTCTATCCCAGCACAGAGAAGGCAGTATCCTGACTGACACTGACATTATCATTTGCTCACCACGGGTTTATATCCACAAAGTATGATTTTTTTCCCCCTTTTCTAAGCAGTGGAAGAACGTGAAGGTCAGGCTGAAGCAGCTTGGACTCTGCCCCACTCGTCCTGCTCTGCCTGAGAGTCCCAGTGCCTTGGGAAGGTCAGGAGTCTGGGAGAACAATGTGCTACCCCACAGCTGTGGTCAGGACTGCTATGTTTAAAGGTTACAGTGATTAAGCACTGTGATTAATTTAGTCTCAGCAGAATCAATTCCACTCAACTACTAATCTAATTTACATCCTGGAGAGGACTCTGCTCTTCCCTGGTCGTTGTGGGTTTGAATTTAGATTCATTTTGCCCTAAGAAGTATGTTTTGAGGGATCACACTGCAATTAGCAAATGTTTTGACAAAGCTAATGGGAGAGTTCTGTCTCTGTGTCACTGCTTCCTGTCATCTGCCCTTTCATAAACCACAGTCAGTTCCCAAACCTCCTGAGTGAGGATCTGCATTAAAGGAGAACCTACAGAGGAGCGTGTTGGGCATCACTACCCCACTGTAACTGCTCTATGCCAGGGAAACCAACACCTGTAACTTCATTCAAAATGCCTGGACAGCATGAAAAGCAGCACAGGAGCAGGCCAAGGGTGGGGATTCTGCCCCTCTATCCTGTGGTGTGAGACCCCACCTGGAGTCCTGTGTCCAGCCCTGGTGTCTGCAGCACAAGAAGGACATGGACCTGCTGGAGTGAGTCCAGAGGAGGCCACAAAGATTCTCCAAGGGCTGGAGCCCCTCTGCTGCAAAGGAAAGCCTGAAAGAGGTGGGATTGTCCAACCTGGAGACGAGAAGGCTCTGGGGAGACCTTAGAGCCCCTTTCAGTGCCTAAAGGGCTCAAAGAGAGCTGGAGAGATACTTAGGACAAGGGATGGAGTGCCAGGAGAAGGGATAATGGTTTCCACTGCCAGAGGGCAGGGATGGATGGGAGATTGGGCAGGAATTGTTCCCTGGGAGGGTGGGCAGGCCCTGGCACAGGGTGCCCAGAGAAGCTGTGGCTGCCCCTGGACCCCTGGCAGTGCCCAAGGCCAGGCTGGACATTGGGGCTTGGAGCAGCCTGGGACAGTGGGAGGTGTCCCTGCCCATGGCTGGGGATGGAATGAGATGGGCTTTAAAGTCCCTTCCATGCCAAACCGTCCTGGGATTTTTCCCCAGCTGAAGAGGATCCCTCAAGGAAGATTTATTCCTAAAAAACAAGACAGGTTTGTCAGACTCAGAGAAGTGATGAAGATTACACAGGGGGTGTAAAAGCAGCAAATGCAGGGTAAGTGTAGGCAGATGGGTCTACTAAAGCAGGGCATACGCAGTGAATTCCCACTGAAAACAAACCACCCGACTCTACATTTCAGTTATGTATTGAGTAACAGACAAATTATATCATTATATTCTGAAAACTCAATATTATTGTTTTCTGAAAAATCACAGCGCAAGTTAGAGCAGAGTGCAAGACAGAGCTTAATGCCACTCAGCCAGACATTTAATTGAAAGATCTACAGCTGTCAGGACTGGCAAGGACTCATGATTTTGAGAGAAGCTGCATTCAGGAGACAATACAAAGAAATTACTTGAACAGCTATTATTGGGTCAGTGTATGACTGGAAGTCACTGGAACATGCATACCTGCTAATTTCTCATTTTCTTTCTGAACACTCACTTCCAAAATTTACCAAGAACGTCACTTCTTTAGGTAAGCATGGGAATGGCTGAAAATCACATGAGCATTTCCTCTGAGCAGACCAAGGGGAGAAAACAATTGCCCCTTAAACCCTCAATGGATTTGTTCCACCACAACTGATATAACATTAGGATACCTGCAGCCAGTGCAACCTGAACCCACACAGAACACCCCTGCCGAGCCATCTTTACTGTTACCTCCTTCACCTTTCTGTAGAAATACCTTAAATTATAGATACATCAGAGGAACCTGATCTGCAACGCCCCCACCACATCCTGATCCCCATCACGTCCGTCTCCCTTTCAGCCCAAGCGCTCCTGTCTTTTGTCAATACCAGCCTAGTACAGCTTCAAATATTTAGCTTAACTTGATCTTCCGAGCTGCAGGAGAGAAAAGCCAGAGTCTCCTAACACCATTTGTTGAACAAACAATTGATCCCAGCAGAGGATGGCGGCGGCTGCGCTGCCCCTGGGCCGCGTGCGTTCCGAGCCGTGACAGATGCCGGCGGTGACAGCTCCGTCACTTGGCAGGCGCGGCTGCGCCGGGGCTGACAGCTCCTCTGATTCCTCCATCAGCCGATGTGACTGAGTGACCTTTTCCAGTCTCAGCAGCTGCCTCCCTTCTTTATTCAATCATGGCAGAAAATAAGTCCCTTTGGGGCAATCCTGCCCTTTCCGTAATTCCAAATGACCGCGATTGTCATTAGGCCTTGTTTGCTAAATAACGCTCGCGAGTGGTGGCCAAGTCCTCGGCGAGAGCACGTGCCTGCTGTGCTGCAGGATGGGAGAGCTGGATGCTCCTGGAAAGGCTTGGAAGTGCTCAGGAACTCCCTGGCAATGTTTTGCCTACACTCGAGGGGGTTCCCACGACCGCTGTGGGAGACCCCGGTTGGGGGAGGTACCTGCTAACCTCTGGGTTTGCAGATAGAAGGAACAAAGTGCAGCAACATGAAAAATGGAATGTGTTCATGCAGCTCCACAGACACAGTTTGTTCTTCACGGTGGGAGAAATGCCCTTAATTAATAACAGTGACAGAGTAAGGGGGTTTCAAGTAGCTTTGCCATAAGCCTGCTTTGCATCCCTGCTCATTTATCAGGCTCGCTGTGACTGCAGGCACAGGGAGATTGCCATGGCCCTCATTGCACCCCAGCCATTAGAGAAGGCAAGTAAAAGAAAAGAATATAATAAAGCAAAGTTGCACGCAATGAGCAGTCAGTTTGGAATTACAGTAAGTCTGCTCTGGCTCAGCCTCCGTCTGCTGCACGCCTGCTTTCCGCAGAAAATTGAGCAGTTGAGTCTTACCAGCACAAATGCTTCAGAAAAGGGAATTTCAAAGTTGCTCCCAGTATTAAAAGAATCATTATTTACACTCTTCTTCACAGAATTTCTTCTGCTGAGAAATCACATCCACGCAGCTAATCACTGCACAGATTTATTTTTGGCACAAGGCCTGCCTGTCTTTAGGTATTACCCTGGCTCCCTGTGTGGCACTATGGGAGCCCCTTCCACCCACAATAAACTGCAGTAAGCTTCCTTGTCTCATATGCTGGGCCTGTATAATGCCTGTACAATCACAGAGCTGTCCTACATGACAACACACCTAATGTGACAAGTGAAATTTTAGTATTTGTGATAAACTCACAGATTAAAAAGACATTATTTATAAGACAGTTCAAGCAACAAAGAGGAAATTGCAATCCCTCTGTACATAGTCAGGCTAAGGGGAAAAGAATAGGGTAAAATTATTCAGAGTATTTTTCCTATAAATCACTTACTGCACTCCAGCAGAAAAAACTGTAGTAAGTAGAGTGGGATAGGGCAGGGAATTGCACAGCCACAGGAAGAGCTGCAGGGAGAGAAAGAGCCAGAGGAATGTGCAGTGCCCAGCTCTGCCCTGGCCAAAGCACACTCAGTCATTACTCTGAATGCCATAGGTGCCCCAAGGAATCCAATCTGCTCTCTGCTGAAAGCTGATTTCCCAAAAGCATGATCTGTGTTTCTCTTCTGTAGCCAGAAAATGCATTTCCTTCAGTGCATTTGACACGGAAATGGCAAATGGTGCCCAGTGCCCACCCAGCCTGGGCTGTGCTTGCCTTTAAGCTGCTTCAGGGTCATTCCTGACTCAGCTACAGAATTCTGTGAACTACTGGGCTGCTTCACAGGATTAGAGCTGAAAGCTGCAGTGGCCCAAATGAGAGGGAAAGATGAGAGGGGGGCAGCTGTCAGGCAGAAAGGCAGAGGAGAATTTCCCAGCACAAAGTGCTGGAACCTTTGCTGCACCTTGCCATTATTGAGGGATTACAGGACCTTCTGTGCAGCTGCTGAGCCTGCCAAGTCCCACGAATGCTAACCAAAATCCCACACAAGCTGCTAAAATCTTCAGGGGGTTTTACAAGACAAATTTCAATAATCCTTTTAAGTGCTTCTTTAGAATCTAGCATGAATTTGCCAAATCCAGGGTAGCTTATTCTTCTTAAATTCATAACACAACTAACTAGTGCTGCGTGCCTTACAAGAAACTCGGAGTGCTCCCTTGAATAAATGCTTCAGAATTTTAATATTCTCTAACTACTTGATATGAATAACTGGGCTGGAAATCTTGGGACTGCAGACAGCATGGATGGTGCTGTATTTCCTGACTTTGATCAAACAGAAAAAAACAAGGATATTGATGGACAAGGATTACACTCAAATTCAGTGCTCCCACCTCTTCAAGGAAACCATTAGCACTGATTAACTGCAGACCAGAAAAGTCTAGAGTAACAGAAAGCAGTTATCCGTGAGGTGAATGTTTTTTTTTTCTATTTCAAATTAATAAATGCAAGAGTAGGGAAAATAGGAAGGTATGGTTTCATCAGGCACTAGGAGGAATTCTGAACAGATGAAGGAGAGTGAAGGAGAGCAGGGACCTAAAAAAATAAGGTGGAACAACAACAGAGGCAAAGGAAAATGAAAAAAGGGGGAAAAAAAGGAAAATTAGTTGATGGAATTAAATTTTGTTACACTAAAGGAGAAAGTTAAAAGAAAGTCATCCAAACCTCTCAGCCACTCCTGCAACTCTCCCACCCACATCCTACTGACAAAGTACTCAGAGTCACATTGCATCTCCTTGGACACTGAGGAATAAATGTTCCCCTAAATCCAAACCCCAGAGCACAGAACTCTGTGTGCCCTCCCTACTTAGAGCTGATCCTCCTTGTGCCTGCTGCCAGCACACACACAAATACAAACACACAAAAACACACACACAAAACTAAACACACACACAAACACACAAACACACACAAAAACACAAACACAAAAATAAACACACACACAGACACACACAAACACACACAAAAAGACACACACAAAACTAAACACACAAAAACACACACACAAAACTAAACACACACACAGACAAACAGACACAAACACACACAAAAATAAACACACACAAACAGACACAAACACACACACAAACACACACAAAAATAAACACAAAACCACACAAAAATAAACACACACACAAACACACAAATAAACACACATACACAAAAATTCACACAAAACCACACACACAAACACACACACAAAAACACACACAAACACACAAAAATAAACACACAAAAACACACACACACACAAAAGTAAATACAAAAACACACAGAAACACACAAAAATAAGCACCCAAAAACACAAACACACACACACACATAAATACACACAAACACAAACACACAGACAAAATGCACACAAAAAACCACACACAAAAATAAACACACAAACACACACACAGCAAATACACGTACATTTGATACAGAACAAAGCAAACAAGCCAACCCAGACCCGTATTTCTTTGAGAGCAAAGTTTGATTTGGGGTGGTGGTACAGGCCCTAATCTGGACATTGGGTCCCTCACAGGGAGATCTGACCCCTCACCTGCAGGAATCCTGTCTTTGCCCCAAGTGTATTTTCTGTTTTCCATTTGATGTCCGGACATTATTTTCATCCTGCCTGTCCTTACACAAGCAGCTGGGATTGGAATCTGCCTCTCCTATCACATTTCCAGCACAGGTGAAAAAAACCAGAAAAGGTGGATTGGATCACAAGAAATAAAAAATCAAAATCAAAACATAAGGAGGGAGCCCTGTAGGTGCCCTCAAGAAGCCAAGCACAGTCGTGGTGCGGAGGTGGGAAGCAAAGGGGATGTTTCAGAGTGCTCCAGCTCTGAGCTCTCCAATAACATCACAAACCTGACCCTGTGGGGCTCACAAAACTCTGATTTTCCTGCTGACAGCTGGAGACTGCAGCACTGGTAGCTGAGCTGAGAAAATGTGCTCTAGAAGGTCTCCAAGAGAGGGAGAAAGAGAAGATAAACAGTGAGCCCCATGGTGTCACTTTTACAGTCACTTCTGTGACAGCAGCCACGCTTTTATACATGGCACTCAGTAAACAATTCAGAGCAAATGTTTTTTTGGCTGTGGGAAGAGGATGCTCTTTTCAGCACAGACAAACACAATGCAAAGGCAAACAAAGAACAGAAAACAGGATGGCTCATTACTACCTGTCTTCCTCCAACTACCCTTGTTACTCTGGAGGTGACAGCACCAATGAATGTGCAGCACAGTGCCAATAAAAAAATTACATATTCACTCTGAAGCAGTATTTTCTGAGAGAAATACAGAAACATCCAAAGTACCATGAAATAAACACCACTGATTAGAAAAAGGGGCTCAACCCTACAAATCACAGATCTCATCATCAAAAGGACATTGCTGTTATATCTTTAGTAATAATTATGCATATTGATACCTGCAAAACTACACTGTTAGGATTTAATTTTCAATTTTAAATGCTTTTTAATGCATTATTCCCTTGTCAAAGGAGTTTCTGTGGTGCTCTGCAGCAAAGGGACAAACTTTTGATCCCTGACTGGTGATAATCATAGAATGGTTTGAGTACAAAGGGACCTTAAATCACATCCCATTCCACTTCCCTGCCATGGCAGGGACACCTCCCACTGTCCCAGGCTGCTCCAAGCCCCAATGTCCAGCCTGGCCTTGGGCACTGCCAGGGATCCAGGGGCAGCCACAGCTTCTCTGGGCACCCTGTGCCAGGGCCTGCCCACCCTCCCAGGGAACAATTCCTGTCCAATCTCCCATCCATCCCTGCCCTCTGGCAGTGGGAGCCATTCCCTGGGTCCTGTCCCTCCAGCCCTTGTAAATTGTCTCTCTCCATCTTTTCTGTAAGTTCCCTTCAGGTCCCCCTGAAGCTTCTCCCCTCCAGGCTGGACAATCCCAGCTCTCCCAGACTTTTCCCATTGCAGAGCTGCTCCATCCCTCTGGTACCTTGGTCCTCTGGACTCCTCCAGCAGCTCCAGGTGCTGCCTGTGCTGGGCCCAGGGCTGGGGCAGCTCTGCAGGTGGGGTCTCACCTGAGCACAGGGGCACAATCCCCAACCCAAAATGGACTGGAACACTCCTGCACCAGCTACTGCAGTAGACACCCCATCTCTCAGCCCCCACCCGGGCTTACCCCAGCAGCTTGGCTGCTCAGGATTCATTAATTTTACCAATTCTTCCCACATCTGACACAGCTTTATTTGCACCGTGCTCACAGTTGAACTCTGCGAGGTGGGACTGAGGAGCAGAGTTTGCTGTACAGGAGAAACCACACCAGGGGCTCATCATCAGTTTGCCTCTCCCAGATGAATCCAGGCTGCTTTGCCATCGTGGGGAAGGCAGGGATGGGGATGTGGGGGGATCTGCTCGTTTGCAGCTTCAAAACCTCCAGTTATGTCCAGCCAGCCTCAAAAGCTTTCAACCCTTAGCAATGCAGAACCATCAGAAGAGCCACATTCCAACACTGCAAAGCAGGTGGAAATCAAAGGGAATAAAGTAATTACAAGCATTACAGCCATTTTTGAGATATTAGAAGTCATTTCCATTCCTTTCCACATGTAGCTGTGTTGGAATTATTTGTAACAGTCCAGGTTTGAATTCCAGGAATACAAAGCAAAAATGCAGTTCTGTGCCACAACACCACATTGGAAGGGGACAAAAACCCCTCTAATTACTACAAAGCTGCACCAAATTCACACAAACAGAGGAATCCTACAAAATCCCAGCTGATATTCTGGAATCCCTCACACAGGAATACGGAATGCTCCTGGAAACGTTTGTAACTGCAGCTCCACAGAGTATTTTCAAAGCATGTCAGAACACAAGAGGAGGATTAAATTCCTTACACTGCCACCTCCTCCTCCTCCTCCTCCTCCTTGCAGGGATGACACTGCTAACAGGATAAAGTGAGTGACAGGGTTATATGATCATTACATAAAGGTAGTACACATGAAAAATCCTCAGAACATGGAAAAAAATTATCAAAGAGGTTGCACCATCTGTCTGTGGAGAAAAAAACAACAGCTGGTGCAAGGAGCCGCAAGATGCCAGCCTTGCGAGTGACAAGATGGGAAATGACAGGAAACAGCTTTTCACTCTTCTAACAGCAAAAGAAACGTACAGCCCGTGTTCTCGTGTTTGAAAACCTCCAGATGCTGCCCTCTTCTCACATTTCCATATCTTTGTTCATGCAACATCTGAAAGCTTTTCTATTTTTACAGAGGGAGGGGAAGAAAGCACAAAGCCATCAAATGTATATATATTTTTTTCCCTGCAAGAGGATGTTGAATGAATTTTAATCATGATCACGAGAAAAAAGAAAAAGAAAAATCAGCAGTATTTGATGTGAGAAACCTTTGAAATTTTCTCCTCCTCAGAAGAAATTGCAATGTTTGGCCTTTATGCAGGCTGTGTGTGATAAATATTACCTTATTCTGAGACTGCTTAGGCCTTTAGATTGATTCAGGACAGTGGTAAGGGTCACCATAAATCAGAAAATCATGGAATCCCAGGATGGTTTGGGTTGGAAGGGACCTTAAAGATAATCTAGTTCCAACCCCCTGCCATGGGCAGGGACACCTTCCACCAGACAAATGTTTTGTGGCAGCAGCAGGTTCCCCTTGGGCAGGTAACAATCCCCTGTGCCTGGGGTCCCAGACATGCCAGGCCCTGGGCTGGATGTGCCAACCTTCCCTGGTTGTGCAGAGTGTTTTGCCAAGGTGTTTGCCAACACCAGGCTGAGTGTTCAAGGAAGGGACACCACCCCAACCCATCCCACAGAACCCATGGGCTGCTCCAAGGGCTGGGACTGAGCCGTGGATCCTGGGGGTGGCTGTCACATCTGACCTCGTGTGACCCCACAAACCCAAAGTTATTCACAACTGAGACACACTTTACAACAGAAACACCCTGGAGAGTCAGTGCCCATGAGGAAACACCTGCCATGGGCTGGAACCCGAGGGCACAGCCAGGGAGGGCTCCTTGTCCCCCAGGCAGGACAGGGCAGGGTGCTCCCAGCACAGGGCTCAGGGAGAGCTCAGTGTGAGGACAGCACTGATCTGCACATCAGGGATGGATCTGCACAGCCTCAGACTGATGATTTCTGCCTTCCCAGACAGATTAGTCCTTGGTTCATCCAAGTGTTCTGCAGCAGGAGATAAACTAAGATTATTCACTGCAGAAGGAAGTGAGCAAAAGGAAAGGTAACTACCCACAGCAAAGGACATTTCAGTGCCAGATCTCAGCAGGAATCACCACTTCATCCCTACAGCCACCCTGCAGGACCACTCAGTGTCTGACTCTGGGGTTCACCTCTTACCCTTCATCAACAAAACCCTGCCTTCCTGGGATTTTTTTCTATCCTGAGAGAAACTGGAGATCACTGCTGAGATTTTGGTTATTGCATGCCAAAAAGGCTCTGTCGGAGGCCAGACTAAGGCAGCAATGCACAGATAACTGAGATAACAGCCCAGTAGCTGGTGGAAAATCCAGGTGGAGCAGGTTCGAGATCCTGCTCCAGGTCAGGCAGGATGGGTGTGGAAGGGGCAGAGAACCAGCCCTGTTCTCCTCATCTGACCCTTGAGCTTTTCCCAGCTAATCCCTGTCACAGCAGTAGCTGGTTTTTCGAGCCAGGAGCAAGGTTCCCAAAAGCCATCATGGCATGAACACCAGCCCATGCAGAGCAAGTGATATCATAAAGAAACACTTTAAGCATCATCAAGCTCAGAGAGAATTTACAAGGTGCTGTTTATTTCTACCTTTGATTCTCTACATGGTCTCTACAGATCAGAGTACTTAGAAAACATAATTATTTTAATTAGGAGTAATTCAATTAGAATATCTCATTGCCAATAACATTGCTAATAAGAAATGAACACACTTGACTTTTTTTTTTTTTTAATCTTACCTTTGGGGACTCTCTGAACACTTTCCCAGATGTGGAAATACTGCTTTGATGTTGCATGTCTAATTCTTTCCTCCTGTAGGGTCTGTATGCTTAAGTCCACTCAAGTCTTTCCTGTGCTTCCAGAGGGCACAGGACTGTGCTTTTCCACCCTGCTTTATGCCAGGAGGAAAATGTGCTGGAACTCCCGTGCAGGAGAAGAGCAAAATGAGCACCCTGCCTATGAAAATGGGGATGCCAAATAGACCTGGTGGAGTAACTACATCAGCAAAAGGGTAAAAACCACCCCCTGGAGATCCCTTGCTGATGGGTCTTTGACAATACTTCAGGAATGTGCTTTAGACCTCTTCAATGAGTCCATCACAGTGAGTGACAAGAGCAATAACAGTATTTTGCTCTAGCAGCACAAGCCAGGCCAATTTGGGAACGTGCAGTATCAATCCCACAGTGTTTGGCAAAACAGAGTCCCTGGAAGTGGCTGCAGCCCTGCTGCAGTCACAGGACAGCACCCAGTGGTTTCCAGCTGTACCCAGAGCTGGTTCATCCCCAGGGAGATGGGCACCCTTGAGGCAGGGAGCTGGTCTGCACCTCTCACTGGCGCACTCCAGCTGCTCTGGCAGTCAGGAACCACCAGCCCAGCACTCAGGTGACCTCCCAGTGACACAGATCAGCCTGCTGCACACCCAGTTTGTGCTGGGGGGGACAGGGATGGCTGGCATGTCCTTCCCAGTGCTCACCCTGCAGCCACCTGGGGCTGTTTGTGAATTACAGCCACTGGGAATCAGCTCAGGAAGCAGCAACCTCAGCTCTGTGCTCCCATTTGCACACCCTTAACACCAACAGAAATCACACAGATGGAGAATACTTTACCATTTTTAACCATTCTCTCTGTGACCCAGCCAGCAGGGCTCTGAGGAACTTGCCTTGGCAAGCAGAGCTCAGCTGAGCTGTGGACAATTAGCTGCATTACCCAGTTCAAGCTCATCCTCTTACCAACAGCCAAAGAATATTTTAATGCTGATCTGTCTCAGCCTTAGCTGTGACACTCTCCCAGCACAGTACAGCTTGTTTTAGATTGTACTGAACAATAAAGGGTCCTGTTATCCAAGGGTGGTACTTGAAAGCCTATCTGCAAGAACAGATCTCATTATTTTAATTAAAAGCTTCCACGTATTATTTTCTGAGCTAACAAATATGGCCATAGTTGTAATTATGGAATCACCAAATATAGTCTCAAGATCTTGTTAATAATGATATCCTTTTTAAAATCTCATAATCTTAAAAAAATGTTGTAATTAAGTCACCAAGCAACTATATTTGTCTCCATGAAATAAAGCCAAATCTACAGATAATTGCAAATAACTCATTTCCCAGTGGATTAATTTTTTTGTATGCCAATTAGGCTCACAAATCTCAAGCTGTCACCTTCATCTCCAGACATGCAGCCAGCTGAGAGCACAGCTATAAACAAAACAGCCCAAGTGCCTCTTGTTCCCTCAGTAAGACAGAAAATGAAGTCAGCAACACACATTTGTAGATGTCAGCCCCCCGAGAGCAGAAAAGGGGGAAAAATAATCTTTGGATGTAGGACAATTAAAACACTTTGTCTGGCTTTTGGGAAGTGTTCTGGGAAAGCTCTTGAGAGACTTCTGTGGTTGCAGGTTTGGGGTAACAGCTGCCTGGAGACTCAAACCCACACATGACCCACCATCCCCAGCCATGGGTGGGTTTCTCTATCAGGCCCCAAGTCCTGGGAGCCCCTTCTGAACCTCAGCCAGACACAGGCACTGATCATGTCTGTCCCTGCTCATCCCGTGCCACCTGAGGGCTCCTGGAAACGGGGACTGGGCACAGGCAGGGCACAGCTGGAGCTGCTGCTGCCTCCACTCTGTCCAGCAGTCCTTTGGGGAGGCAAAGCTGCTGTGCCCCATCCTCAGGGATGCCCCTGCACCAGCACCTCCTGCAGTCCCTCACTGGCACCTCTGTCTTCCACAGTGCCCACCAAACGTGGTGCTGGGAGCTGCTGGCACCTGCTTGGGGAATATTCCAGAGCAGTAGCAAACAACCACTCCTTCACAACATGTTCTAAGTCTAAGCAATTGTTCCAATCAAATCAATAACCAGCTTTGCAGCCTAAAAAATTCAGAAGTGTTTTGCAGCTCCTACTTAGGTGCAAGGGAGTCCTTTTGCCTGCCCCTGCTGAACCTGCCTGCCCTCAGACGTGCAACCTGCCCCAACAGCTCAACAACAGGAAAAGTAACTGCCCAGAAGCACAAACTCAGGGTATCTGAGAGGTTACACACTCACAGAGAGGGGGAACAACTCTGACAAGTCTCTGGTTCAAAAAATAATGAGACACAGTTAACAAAACTTGAAATTGAAGCACCAAGATGTGAGCTTGGTGTCCCAAGCTGAACAGCCCTTTACAAGCTGAACTGCTGCTCCTTGGTCCAGTGTTTTCTCCTGGACAGGTGGCCCAAAGCCTTGAAGCTGCTGAGGTGAGTGTCTGGGAAGCCTGGCCTGATGGGCCTTGGGGGACACAGAGGTTCCTCTGACTCACTTTGTCCTTCTCTGGAGTGGAGATTGAGTGCATCCTCCTGAAATTCCCATGCCTGACAAGTAACCAAAGCATTTCCCATCAACACTCTCCCTGCTCCCATCCTCAAGTCACACAAGATTCCCTTCAGCCCATGCAGCTGAATTCTTTTCCCATTCCTTTCAAAAAATCCCTGACTTCACTCCTGCAGGGCAAGGGTGCTCCAGGTAACCTGGACCTCTGCCACCTGCTCTGTTTCTGTACCTAAAACATCCAACTTTTCCATCCTTGTCACTGTCCAACTCCTCCTCTGCCTGCCCAGCTGCATGAGGACATCACCCTCCACACAGCACTGTAAATACTGCTGCAGTTGTGGCCCTGCCTTTTGGTTAGGAAGGGGAAGAGGCCAATTCTTGGGGAGAGCTGCACCCAAGAGACTGAAAGATTGCACAGAAGGGAAAAAAATCCTGTGGAAAGTAAAATTGCTAAAATGGGGTATCTATAGCTATAACCAGAGTTTCAGAAATGCTGATTAATCCCTGCAGCCATAAAGCATTGTACATCTCTGTCACATTCCTGAAACCTTGGCCACAAAGTACCTTTGTAAAGATGCAAACAACAGCCTGAAAAGCACATTCTCCCCTTTGTCAGCATCACTGTAGGAAAAAAACAACCACAAAGTCTTTGTAACAAAACACATTGATAGTCAGGTAGATATTTCATTTTTTCCCTTCCTGAATTTAACAAAAGCCTGGATCTACCACTCAAATTAAACACTGTGCAGTAAAGCATAAAGTCTGCATTCAACAAGTTTAATTACTGTGTAAATGAAAGAAATTATTATTCATTCATGACATTTATTTCAGTTCCAGTGCTAGCTGCCTTTATAAAACTGGGACTGGGGGTGCAGGGGGAGGAGGAGGCTGGGTGTATAATTACTACTATATTTCTTTGCCAAACATTAGTGAACTTAAACAAAAAGTGCTTGTTTTCGTTGGAGAGGAAAAAGCATGTGAGCTATCAATGATGGATCTTAAGGACGCCCACAGCCTTGACACGGTGCCAGGCTCTGCTAGGTACACCAGCACTGGGGAGCCTGATAACAGAGGGCTCATTGAAGGCAGAAGCCCAGATCAGGACTCTGGTGGGTCAAAAGCCACCCAAACGATGGGAACAATCCAAGGCAGCAGCCCCTGGGCAGTAACGGAGCCACTGTGCGACATGAAAGATAAACTGGCAGCTGATGCTATCGGGGCCTATCCAACAATGCATCTTTTCTAATGGATTTTCACAGGGCTTAAACTTCAAACAAAGGAAAGGGAAAATAAAACCCTCTAGGCTGATTCAGATCAGGCATTTTTGGGAGGCTGAAGAAGGCGAGGCAGAGGCTGCAGAAGGGTTCCCTCCTTCCACAATACCATAAACCTGACACACTTATTCTACCATAAACCTGACACACTTACTCTGCCTCATCCATCCCAGGGGAATGGCTGTTACCTGCTCTGATCCACCCAAAACACCTGAGCTTTCCAGAGAGGGCTGTAAACAAATCCTAGTGACTAATCAGAACAGATCTTCCAAAAATGTGCTTTTCCTGGGAGAAGCAATTCCTGTACTTTCCTAACCCTCCAACCACCAGCATTTAATCACTGCAGTACAGGAGAGATGATGCTCTGGCAGAAATGGCCTCAGTTTACTTTAAGGAAGGAAAAGAAAAAAAAAGAAAAAAAAATCAGCACTGGGCCACACAAGTTGTATGTAAGAAATTACAGTTGATGTGTTTAGATAAGTGGAAGGAGCAGGGATGATCCTGGAGGTCAGCCTAAGTAGGGGAATGACTGCATGATGTTTCACATCCACATTTAGACATTCCACTTCTCCTGTTGTGCTAGCCAGGAAATAGATCCTTTTAACAGGGGCTGTACAGAGCTGCCATGGCAGACCAGCACAGCCAAGGCTGTGCAGTGATCCTCTGACAGCCCAGGAGGTGTGTGCACTCAGCTGAGGGAATAAACATGACTAATTTTTTGCATTTCAGAGTAACACATGTCAGAGTCGGCTCTGATCTCATTCCTGATTCAAAATGAGTCTCTCTGAAGTTTGTTCCCAGTTCCTGGCTGAACCTAATCAAGCCAAATGGAACAAGCCATAATCCAAGCAGAATTCAATGAACTGCACCCTTTAAGAAGGCTATTAAAGCTTGTTCTCAGGGTTTAAACCAGGAGAAGATTTGAGGTGGAGAAGAGATTATCCCACATCTGCCTCCCATGACCTCCCTCTGTTGGCACCAGCACTGCCACTGTCAGAGGGAGCAGCTGCCAGGAGGGTGGATCTGAGACACTGACCTTTTCTCTCACATCCCACACACCACTGACATCACAGCTAATTTTTCTGACCCCAGGCTGCATCAGTATCCCCTCAAATGCCTGATCCTGTGGAAATGGCAGGCTCAGAGCTCTCAGAGCTGCTGTTTTGGTTCGAGCACACTGCCCCTGCCATCGGTCTGGAGCGGCCACAGCGCGGCCGCTGCTGCAGCTTGATCCTCCCTCCTGATTAGACCAGGGCTTTGCAGACACAAAGCACTATCTCCTGCCAAAACCTGATTACTGCTGCACCCTGACAACCCCAGTGATAACAGGGAAGGTAATTACACCCAGAAATAGGTTACACACCAAAGCCAAGTACTTTGGCCAAGCCTGCACAACAATATCTGCATTTACTTTTTCACCGGGGCTCAAAATAATAGCTGAATTTATGCCATTAGTAACAGGAGACCAACAGCCACATCATCTTTGGGCATTTCAGCATCACTGAGAGCTGAGGAACAGACAGGGACAGCATTCCTTCCAATATCCATCAGCACATTTCCCCATGGTCAGTCCCCTCTGGCTGGTCCCTGTGCTGGGTGGAAACATCAGCTGTTCACAGGGCAAGGGGGGCTGGGGATGGTCTCCTGCAGGAGCTGAGGAGGCAAATCCACTGCCCCAAGAGTAAATCCACTGCCCCAAGAGCTGAGGAGTGACTGCAACACAGAGCAGCAGCCGAGGGAAGAGAAGCAGCCCATGACAGACAGGCAGCAGAGTCATTCCCATACCACTCCTGGGCACCCGAGCAGGAGCTGCAGGACCCCCAGCAGCTCCCCAGGGAAAACATTCCTTGCACACACCTGCCTGGAACACCTTTGCCAGTGCCACTGACAGCCTCATCTTAGCCAGGCAGGAGCTTGCCACTGCCTACAGAAAGGAGCAGCAATGGGGCAAGGGATCCTCTGTCCATCCATGAAGCACCAACTTCAGCATCATTTCATAGTAAAATGGGCAAGAAAAAATTGTTGCATTGACAACAACAGTGATAATTGTTTATATTACTATTTCTTGCCTAGTAGCCTTGAGCTCCTGTGCTGAGTGCTGCAGGATGCCCCTGACCACAGAGACTTTACCAGAGAGGCCACCAGCACTTCCCTGCAGAAGGGGGTGAGTGCTCAGTGCACATTCCATGGGGAGAGAGAAGTCCTGCACTGACACAGGCACTCCCAGGCACTGGCCAAGCAGCCTGGAAAGCACACTCAGGCTGTCATTGGGCATTTCCACAGCCAGCTGAGATGCACCCACAATTTATATAAGGCAACACCAAAAATAAAGCTAATTACTTCAGGCTTATGATAAGAGAGATCTTTTTCTACAGGCAACTTTGCAAGGTCACCTTCCTTGCTTTAGTCTCTCTCTTCTGTTTTTCTTTTTAAACAAATGACATTGAGCTGCTTTCAAAGCTTATCTAATTCCACCTCAGGGCAGGAAGGGGTTAAGACCTTAAAAAAAGACATAGAGATGAATAGAAAGCCAGGCTGGCAGGGCAATGCTTTTAAAAAGGAAAGGGGGAGAAAAAAGGGGAAAAAAGGAGTATTTTCTTACAGTCAAAACAGAAGCACAACCCCAGAGTTTAAGGTCACTTCCTCTCCTGCAGTGCTGGGAGCAATGCTGTCAGTCAGCAGGGTGTGCTGGTGCTGTCCCTCAGCCGAGGACACGGGGTGGCACAGCACAGGAGTGACATTTACCCGCTGGGAAAGGGGGATGGAGGACGCAGCTTTCAATTGATTCCAAAGGTCCTTTGGGAAAGATGGAGCCTCTGCTTTATTAGCACTGACATTCAGCTCTCAGAGCAGCAGGCTGATACCTCTTTCATTTAATGCCATCTTCCAGCAGGGAAATCTGTTTGTCAGGCTCTTGCCAGGGAAGCCCAGGCAGCACCAACACAGGGCAGAGCTCCTGGTGGCACAGGACACCTCCAGCACACGGCCTCAGCTGCAGGAATGTTTTCATGTCCAACAGGAAAAGAGGGCACTGTGCTCCAGACTGTCTGCTCCTGAGTTTGCTGAAGTGTTGATCTAGTGAGGGGAAAAACAACACCACCAGCACCTTTGTGTTTCTTTTGTGAGGAGAGCCTGCCATGGACAGACACGACCCTGTGTGCCCAGGCAGAGCCTCACCCTTGCCTTCAGTCTGTGACATTTCTGTGTGAAAGTCCCTCAAGGCTTTTAAACTGCTGCTCCTACATGCAAAAGGAGGTATTGACTTCATTTCAGAAATAGCTTAGCTGCATGACAGACTAGGGTCTTTAAGGATAAGATACTTTTATTCTTCCCTTAAAAGTTCCTCCTCAGGTGGCATTGAGCTGCTGCTGCCTGGCTGCCACTGTCTGTGTAACCCTGGGAGTTACACTGGGCTGGGACTGTGTCACAGCTGTGTGTGACCACACCAGTACATGAAAAAATGAGGACAAGGCCTGGGACAGACTCAGGAAAGCCCTGGGAAGTGAACATGGCTTTGGCTCATTAACCAGACTCGAGGTAACACTGCTACAGTGAAGCCAGAGGAACTGCTCAGGAACACCCCACACCAGATCTCCAGTCAGGCTCCAAAAGATGCAAATACCAGCCTGGTGTAACATCCAACATCACGTAAGGAATCTGGGCATCTGCTTCCCACTGATCCCTTAAAGCTTAACTCATTCATCTGCCTTGTGAACTGCAAGGATGTGTCTGCAAGCAAACATCCTGATGAAGCTGCTCCACAATTGTGATTTTAGCTAAGTCCTAATCCAGACTAAGAAGATCTATAGAATGATGCAAAAATTTCCCCATCACAAAACAGAAGCATATCCCAGAGAAGGTTTCCATGGAATTCCCAGGCTGCTCTCTGGTCTCCCAGTGTTTGCAGTGCTCCTGAGGCAGTGACACAAGCACCTAGAAGTGCCACCTCCAGCCAGACACGTTGGCTTTCACTGCATGGATTCTGGGAGTCAGGATTATTGAAAGAGATTAAAGGCCATTGCTGTTTTCTCATATACATCTCAGTGAATTATTCCAAAAATGAAAAACATGAGACTACCTATCAAAATCATGCAGATCCAATCAGTGCTGTACCTATGTCTGTCTGTGTTTAAACCCAGAGGTATTATATGTCTAATGTAATTATGCATTAAGCACTACATGCAACGTTCAGACCTGCAAGTATTACATTACACATATAAACGTGCCCACACACAGACACTTCTACACAAAGCCTTTGAGTTTTGAGTATGGTCCTGATAAAAATCAGTTTGCAGCTGTGCAGGGAACTCTTCCCAGGTCAGTCCTGAGCACTGACTCTGTTCCACATGGGCTCCACTCTTGGATAGAAATGGTTATGGAAACACAGGCTCTATTTTGACTTTTGAAGAGGATGAAGGAAATAACATGACAGCAATGGATATGCTGGACTTCAGAGGTCATACATTTCCTTATATATTTATACCTCTGGTCTCAAAGATGTGCCCTGGTGTGCTGAGTGCCAGGACTGAGCACAGAGAGGGAGGGCAGGATGTGCCCAGCACTGTCCTGCTGCTCCCTGGGTGAGCTGCTGGCACAGCCAGCCTTCCCCCTGCCACTGACCGTGCACTTTGGACAGCAAAGCACACTTGCAGCAGCCACTTCCATCCCTGAGAGACTTTGCTGGTTTGTGTTTGCTCAGTGCTGTCAACAGCCTTGTCCTGTAAGGCCCTTTCAGCTGCCAAGCTCTCAGGGCAGGCCAAGTGTGGCTGCAGGCAGGCTCTGACTTTCCTGGAGTCCTCCAAGTGCTGCTCTGGGTAAAAACAACATATGCAAGTGTGAAGCTGCCAGACTTTGGTCAAAGAACATCTGTAGGTGCTTGTTCATTCTCACTAACAAGGATCACTCAGAATATTTGAACAGACACTTTCCTCCCCATGCTGGAGGCACACAAGAAGCCCACCTGTGCCCCCACAGCAGCTGAGCACCCCAGCACCTCTAACATTCCAAACCTGACCACCCTTCAGAGATGGAGAAATTAAAAAATATTACTTTTACACAGAGATGCAAAATTTTGCCTACCTATAAACAAGTGTGTTTAAATTAGAAAACTAACCTGGAGGCCTCATTGCCTGGGCTGCTGCACTATCAAGGAAAATCAAAAAGACATTCAAGCCCTACAGTGGGCTCATTTCTGTGCTCCTGGACCCAGGGAACCTAAGGAGATGAGATCCCCAATTCAGACATATTTACATGCTTGAAGTTACAGGAGAAAGAATCTAAGTCTGAGTTTCCCAGAATGAGAAGTTTACCCTGATTTTGAACCCACAAATTTTTAAAACAGCTGTCACCATCCCTCCCGTTCTGGTGCAGGACTCCACACGGGTCACTCACTGCCTGGTACCCTGCAGCCATCAGCTCTGGGTACCTCCCAAGGCAGGCAGTCCCATCAAACAGCCAGAACTATGGGTTTAAATATTTCTCATGATCATGCAAGATATCCATGTAATCAGTCCACTGCCTAAGGCCAGGAGAGATGTAGCTTTAACAATGAGGTGTTTTTGAAAGGAGTGAGCTTTGATATTAAACTATATCCCAACCCCACACAAACCTTCAAGGCAAGAAGAATGCAATATAAAATTTCTAGGGCACTATGCCAGGGCACTTTTTGGAACACTTTTCAGCATATCTAGTATTTGTTTTAGATTTATTAGGGATTTAGATTTATAGCTTCTACTGATCTCAGATGTGACCACCAAATGATGTCACGAAAGCAGCACCTCTTTCAGTAATCTCCCTCCACGGACAGTGGAAGGACCCAGATCTCTCTCTGTCATCTTCTGTCTGTGCTGAGGAGAAAAGTGGGATTTTGTGCTCCCAGTTTCTCTCACAAACACACCACAGTGATACTCGAGCACGTTTTTAAAGGCAGAACAGCAAAACTTCAATCTGTACCTTGAGCCAAGGAGGGAGATAATTTTGGCTTATCTTTGATTTCCCCTTTTTATACGTGGAAGC
>VZTZ01028911.1:0-37429 GCA_013400955.1 Drymodes brunneopygia | reverse complement strand
CCACTGCCATCCCACTGCCACTCCCATCCCATTGGCACTGCCATCCCACTGCCATCCCATCCCACTGCCCATCCCACTGCCATTCCCATCCCACTCCCATCCCACTGCCACTCCCATCCCACTGCCACTGCCCGTGGCCTCGCTGCTGCAAACACATTTTCTTTCAGAGGGGACACACATGGAAGCAGAGAACAGAGCAGGTGATGAATGAACCTCAGTGACATTGAGGTCAGGGAATCCAAACCGGGTCACACGAGAGGCAGAATGGAAACAGCACAAAATTCTCTCTGAGCAGTTGATTCTCCCCATCCAGGCAGTGCTGCTAATGTATTCTAACACAGTTTCAGCTTTAACTCTCCTGGATTGACAACAGAATTGAATTACCCTTCCAAATCTCTCTCTTTCAACTTGTCATAAGATGTTTTAATCCAACAAGAAGCACTTCCTTGGCAGAGTTGCCATTGTTATATTTTTTCCAGCTTTTCTGATTTAGGGATTTAATCTTTTTAGCCATGAATTGACTTCTCTGAACTAGCACTCACTGAAAAAAAAAAAATCAGCTCTCGCTTGTCATGCAAGCTGCCAAATTCCTGGGAGCAGATGGAATGGATCCTGGGCTTTCAAAGGAGATCATTGACAATCACAGAGAACACAACAAACACAGGCCAAGTTTCAAGAGGGCTGGACAAAGATTGATCACAACACAGACATGACAGAACACTAAACAAGGAAATAGAAGCACTATCTGTTCATCTCCAACATCTGCACTCTGTAGAACACGGGAAGCTCCAAATCCTGCTTGAATAAAGCTACAGAGTAATGCAACCCACGTGCACCCTGAGATGGGGACCCACTGCCCTGCCCAGCCAGGGCTCAGCCCCACCAGCCCTGGCAGCTCTCACTGCTCAGAATTCATCCCCAAACATGCAGAGCAAAGCAGAAACATCGGCTATAGGGGAAGGCAAACAGAGACATTTAAATCATTGCTGAGACCTGTAGATGATGTTTGCCTTGAAGCATAACTTCAACAAGGTATATTAGAGCTGCCATCAAAGCCACACAACTGAAAAGGGTGGACAGAAAGACCAGTTACAGAATTTTCAGAATATTTCTGTGATTATCACTGAGCTGTAGGCAGCATGTGTGCATAGGCACAGCTTAATTCCCCTTCTTTAAGCTCCTCTGCCTTCTTTTCCAGTTTATATTTGGATGCTCAAGAAAGGAACTATTTAGTTACTGAACTCGAGTTTATGATACAGGCAATGAAATTCAATCCCATCTACACACAGACCTTTGAACCTGCTGTGTTACCGTGTTGGCTTTCACAGCTCATGCCCAAAGGAATAAAATTACTCCATTTAATTAGACTCCAACTCTCCTCATCTGCCCCAGAAGTTTCCTGTCACCTCATTCAATTGTGAATGTAATTTAGGCTTAAAGGTTTGTCCTGATTTTTCACTGGGCTGCTGAATTCACCCATCTTCAGTAATTCACCCATCTTCAAACTTTCCTGGGGACACTGCAATGGAAATGCTGCTTGCTTTCTCTTGGTTCTGTGCCTTGTCCAATGGCCTCAGAGAAATGCATCATAATTCTTTCCAAAATGCTGCATAGACAATACTCCTGATAACACACATGCCTTCACACCCATTTTATGGCTGGAGAAAATGAAGCACAGAGACAAGGCGATGTGCGATTCTCCTTCTCAGACCCAGAGCACTTTCAGTGAAAATCAGGAATCCAGCTATTAACACCACACTGTAATCACTGTGTGACATGCCTTTGTCTGAAGGCAACAACCACAGCCAAATCCAAAGCTGCAGAGCTTGGTGGGTGTTGAAGAATGTGTGTTTTATGCAGCAGTCACCACATGAGACGTTTCAGGAAGAGCTGCCCCAGTGGCACCAGCACAGAGCACGACTGTGCTGGGCCAGATCAAAGGCTCAGCTTGCTCAGCATCCTCTTTCCAACACTGGCCATAAATGGGTGTCCAAAGGAAGAGAATAAAAATAGGGTAAGTACATATAATACTCCTGTCTCTCTATTTATATGCCTACATCTTTCCCCCTTGCTTCCAGAGCCAGTCCCAGCTCCCTGAGCTCCTGGCAGGGTTTCTGCCTGGTCAGTGGCAATCCATGGATTTATTTTCCATTACCTGGTCCACCTTCCCACAAGTGATGTAAACTTTCAACATCTACAGTTTCCTTGACAGCACCCAGCTGCAGTGGCCAACACCCTCCCAAAGAATCACCCACTTCTGATCCCCTTCAGCTGGGCTCTTACCAGCTTCCTTTGGCACCTCCAAGTCCCTGTGTCACAAGGCAATGAACAATTCCCATCCTCCTGGTGCCCTGCCAGATTTCACAGATCTCTGTCACACCTCCCTTCCTCACCCACCCAGCTGAGGGGTTCCAGTTCATTCAGTTCCTCCTCACACAGGCAGTTTGGTACCTCTGAACAGCCCTGCAGCTCTGCTCTGAGCCCTCACAACTAAATCACAACTAAAAATGTGCTGGTGTCTGCCAGTCTTTGGAAGTGGGCTGAGAGCAGCACATGTCCCTGACACAGGTAAATCAGGAATTCCTGTCCCATCACAGCAATGTTCCCTGTTCCATCCTTAGGACACTCCCTTGTCTTTAGCTCGTTAGTCTTTTATACCACTACTGAGCCATGTGCTGATGTTTTGATGGAAATATCCCCTATAACCCCAAAATCTGTGCCTAGAAATGGAGTTAGAACCTCCCTAATTTCACTCTTCCACGGAAATCAGCTCAGAGTCCATAATTTCATTTTTTAAGACTGTTTTAAGGAAGAGTCACCAGAGTCCCTGAAAGCATCACAAGCCACCCATGCTTGGGCACAGGCTTGGTGCTGAGGTGAACCTGGGCACTCCAATCCCACTCAAATCCCCTCTCCACCCCATGCTCTGTCCCTGCACCCACCCCACACCGTAATAAAACAGGATTTTAACAGGCCTGGTGCTGTTTCATACAACCAGTGTCTTCAAATTTGCTAAAAGCACACATAAATATTTCATTGAGCAGACAATGCTGCTCTCACATCTGATTGCAAACAAGATTATTTTTTCTCCCAAACAAATCCAATAACTTGATTATCTGCTCCGGTCTGTTCTTATTTTTTCTGCTATACAATTTTCAAATATTTGCAGTTGTAAGTCTTTCAAAGCTTTAATTTGCTTAAAATGATTCACAAGCACCTTGTTAATCTTTTATCAGTTTTATTACAAACTGTAAACAAAACCCAGTTCTTAAATAATTAAAGGGCAGAACTAGCCCTCAGGCAGATTAAGTCCAGGAGGGGAGAATAAAAAATTTAAAAATCAGAGTAAGCCTGTAATTTTTTTTTCCTTCCCATCTACAGAATTGGTGAATCTAGCTTCAAAACAGAGAGGAATTCAAAAAGAACAGATTGTGTGTGACATCCTACCAGCCAGTTTCTCTCATCTACTGTGTCCTGAATATTAATCCATCAAGTACCTACATGTTCCTGGTTACAGAGCTGAGCACAGGCTCACAAGGCAGGAGCTGGGTCCCAGACAGCAGCTCAAGGGAACTCCTGTGCATTTCTGTGTGCCCAGCAATGCCTGAGGCTGCTTCCTCCTCACCCCAAAGGATCCCTCCCACACAGCAGGCCCGAGGGGAGGCAGCTGGAGCACACTCCTGTCCCTTGGTGACACCACAGCACCTCTCCTGCCACCCCTGGGCAGAAGTGCCTGGGCACAGCTCCTGCCACATCCCTGCAGCCCAAAGCTCCAGTGCCTGCCAGCTCTTGGCACAGGGGTGAAAGCAGCCCCTGCCTGGACAAACCCCACAGAAACCCCCAGAAAGGAGGCTCCAGGATGAGCAGAGGGATGGAGCAGCTCTGCTGGGAGGGAAGGCTGGGAGAGCTGGGACTGTTCAGCTGGAGAGGAGAAGCTTTGGGGTGACCTCACTGTGGCCTTGTAGTGCCTGAAGGAGCCACAGGAAACATGGAGAGAGACAATTTACAAGGGATGTAGTGACAGGACGCAGGGAATGGCTTCCCACTGCCAGAGGGCAGGGGTGGATGGGACACTGGGAAGGAATTCTTCTCTGTACCTGCCCTGAGAAGCTGCCCCACCCCTGCCAGTGTTCAGGAGTTTGGACAGGGCCTGGAGCACCCTGGGACAGTGGGAGGTGTCCCTGCCCATGGCAGGGGGTGGAATGGGATGTGTTTTAAGGTCCCTTTGAACCCAAGGCAGTCTGTGACTTTATCAAAGCATGAAGAACAAGGCAGGTGAGATGTTCTCACTGTGGTGAGTGTTGAACCATGAGCAGTTCCATCACCATGGGCAGGGGTCAGCGAGGTCCAGCCCTCGGGGATGTGGGCAGATGCCAGAGGAGGGTGGGAATCCTGTACTACAGACAGCTTGGGGAGGGAAAACTCCAAACAGGGATGCTGAAACTGAGGAAAAAGCCTGCTTGGAGCCCTGATGTTGCAGCAGCACGAGGGCAGGAGCTGGGTTTGAAATGAGGAGCCCAGGCAGGAGCCCTCATACAGCAGACACACACAGGGTGGGGACAGTGCTGAGTCTGGTCACCTGCAAAAAGGGTCCTGCTACATCCACACCTTGCTATAAAACTCACCTCCAATTATTCAGATCGAGAAGTGCTATAATGATTGAGAACTGAGAATTAATGTAATTATCACTGCTATTAAGACCTCCTCTGTCATCCACCAACGTTTCAGCCCAGCTGTGCTGCAGAACAGTTCACTGTGGCTGTACAAGCATTTCAGAAATGTTGATACAAAACTTCCAGCTTTCTAATGTATTGAGGATTTCCTAAGGTATTCAAATTGCATTTCCTTCTAGTTACAGAAAATACCACTTCTAATGAAGCTTACCAAAGCATTGCAACTGGAAGAAAACCTAAGGAACTATGAAGGCAAGACTGAGCAAATTCTAATTATCTTTTGAAGGCTACACTACCATGCACACAAAAATGGATTTAAATGCATTACAGACCTAAAAACGTGTAATGGATGCATTGCTAGCCTATTACATGCAGTTCATTGTGCAAAGGTTTTTGGTTGTATGTTTTGTGCAGTGGGCTGTAAAAGTTGCTTAACAGAAGAAAATACATTTGATTAAAAATTTACATCAGAAGAATGTAACAAGGTTTTTTTTTTCTTTGCTATTTTATCTGCTACTGACTATTCCCATTAGTATTCAGCTCTTCTCAGTCTCACAAGTATATGCAAAATACAAGGACTAAAGATGGAAAAGTTTGAGGTCCAGATCCCAATCCAAATTAAAGACAAAGCTGTCCAGAAGCTGGCTCCAGGTGGAAAAAAAAAAAAGCACATATTCCCACTTATAAGTGGGAGGACCCTAAAGTGTCATTGAGATGCTTAAATAGTTCTGCTCCAGTGACTCTTTTTGTGAGAAGATCACGGGGAAAGCGGGTGGTGCTTGCACTTCCTGATGCTGTGATCCCACAGGGCTCCCAGCATCTGCCCAGGCAGGAGCAGCCCTTGAGTCATCCTGACACACAGGATGCAACCACTGCCCCAGATCAAGGAAGAAAAAGCCCTTTACACCTCTGCCATATTCCCAGGAAAGCCTAAAAAACTTAGAGGCCTTTAACAATAACCATTTAGAGCAAAAAGCAAACTGCAAACGCTCAATCTGCAGCACAGAAAGAAATCAGTAAGAATTTACAGCTTAGTTAAACACCCTTATCCAAAACCACACAAGAACTGGTCCAACTACCAAAAACTGAGAAAGATCCATTTAAGTCAAAATAAATAAGCAAATACATAAATAAAGCAAAATAAATAAATAAACAAGCACTTCAGTCGGTTCCACAACCCAGGAGCAGATAAAAGCCCCTGAACCCCTGGCAGTGCCCAAGGCCAGGATGGACACTGGGGCTTGGAGCAGCCTGGGACAGTGGAAAGTGTCCCTGCCACCCTGCAGGGGTGGCACTGGATGAGTTTTAAAGACCAAACCACTCTATGATTTTATGATTTGTAGTAATCTGTATTTACAAGTAAATTAAATCCCTGCATCTGTTTTCCTTGATTACACCCAATCTCTGCTCACAAGAATATAAAATGACAAATCTCACTCATTTCCCTAAAATGCTGTCAGTCACAGTGTCAACAGGATTTTAAAAATGCAAACTTGTTCTATTCATAGGCAGAAAAGGAAAAATTGAAAAATTTTAGCATCTAAAAGTGATTAAAATAGCGAACCAGGTGTCTGTGCTGAGTAATTCAGGACAACACATCCCTTTGCTGATCATCCCCATCAGTTTAAGGAGTAACATCTGATTTCACACCTGCAGAAAGCCATCTACAAGGCAATGAGGAAAAGAAGTAGCAAAGATAAATAAATAAAATCAGCACAATTATCTCCAGCAAACACTTTTGGTGAAGAAACAGGTGGGTTCTCACCTCCCAGGCAAGGGTGGTTTGAGTGCCAGTGGAACAGGGAGCAGCCTGGCTGCTTCCCTGCACTCCTCCTGTGCCTCTGGCCATCGCTCTGACCCAGCCAGTCACCCACTCACAGAGTTATCCCTGACTCCACCAAGCCAGGGCTACACAATTCTGAGAGAGTTCATCATCCCAGGCAAAATGAATGCTCCAGTGAGCTCAGGTCATCAGGCTGATTTATCATCTCAGCTGTCAGGCTCTTCAGAGCACTGGATTATGCACACACTGTGCACATTTCAGTATCTGGACTTAGGAAAAGGTGTTCCCTAGCCCAGCAAGGGGAGGAAATGGTTTGGGATGAAAAACCTTGGTGTGGGCAGTGGGAGGGAGAAGAGGTTGTGCCATTCAAGGAGATAAATAACCAAATCTTTGTCAAGTTACTGTTAAAAGGGACAAGACAAATAACGAGCAGAGTCAGGGATGAAAAAAACCTAAACTCTCTAAAAATACAGCCAACTCATGAATTTCCAGCTGCAAAGCAGCCCTTTCAAGTTGCAACTCCCAGTGCTTGTGGAGGAAGATGCTTCCTGCCTCGATCCCCTGCAAGAGCAGCACGGTCTAATGGAAGGCACATTTGATGTGCTCTGTGCAGCTCAGCACAGAGTGCCTGAATTACCGGGTGCACACCTCATCATACTCTTAAAAAGTAATTTGGACCCAGGGCTTTGATTTAGATTGGCTTTATCCTTTACTTTCAAAGTACAACTGGTAATAATGTAGTCTGTGAGTTTAACATTTGAAACAGGGGTTCCATTTACCTCTTTGTACTTACTGGAGGAAAATGACTGTAATTGAAATCTTTCTGCTGGAAATGAAGCCCTTCTAACATTCAAAGTGGTTGCTTGTCCTTCAGGCTTTTTATTTTAGCTGTCAAAACTGTAAACTGCCTTTCAGAGTAGTGAGAGTCTTACAAGAGAGGATGAAATGAATGTACCCTGGATCTAGGTAGTGGGTGTTTTAATCTAATTTTCTAGCTAGAAATACAGCACTTCTCTCCCTTGGGCACTGCTGGGAACAGGAAAATTAAGCTTTGCTTCAGTTCAGCAATATCTATCAATGAACCTCAAACAAGGGACAGGGCTTTTCAAGGACAAAGCAAAACCTTTCAAGTCCTCCATTTTCATCCATAAGCTCCCTCAGATCCAGGCAGCAACATGTGAAGCCAGACTGCCCACTCACGCTGCCTCCCTCCACACGTCTCCCACACTTTCTAGAATTTCACAGATTTTTTCCAAGAGCTTGCCTTTTTTTCTTTCCCCCTCAGATTAAACTGATTTCCTGGTGTCAGCAATATTATTCACATGAAGCCTGTGAATCTTAATTCCAGTGTAAATGCACTCACACTGAATACGGGTATTGTGCCCAAGTGGCTCGTGGCCAAATGACCTTATATTAAATCTTTGAAAGGGTAAACATAAAAACGTTGGGGTTTGTCCTGTAGGCTTCCTTTCAGCCTGTATTATAGCATGTAAGCAATTAACCTGATAATAGACTCAAGATGAAGTTGTGATGCCTTAGATTTCTACTTTAGTTAGTTTTATTAGCTGGTTATTTTAATCACAACTAAAAATGTGCTGCTGGGGAAAGGGTTTATCATGCTTTTCTACACAACTTGAAAAAACTGTTTGGATGACTTGAGCAAACAAACACACCAAAGTACATCAATTTAACCAATGTCTTTCTCTCCTGCTTCCAGTTCCAACATGTCTTTAGGATAAAAGGTGACCATTTTTCAGGCTTTGTGTTGCAGCCACAGATGCATGACTACTTCCTACCAGTACAAACCAGCCACTGAGCAAGCAGGCAGATGACATGAATTAACTGATTAAGAGATGTCAAGGTGCCAGGTGGATGTGATGAGTTTGGAAGCTCCCAGCAGAGCTGTGAGGGTTCAGTCCCTGAGGCTGAGGCCAGTTCCTCCAGCACACCTTGGTTCAGGTCTCCCTGCAGAGAACCCAGCTGGGATGAGCAGCGTTCAAACACAACCAATGGAACAGTTTATGGCAGGAAAGCACAGTGATGCCAAGAGAATAGAACAGGTTGACAGTCTACATGGGAAGGAAGATTTCACAATATACAAGTTTCCTGCAGAGTTACCTCTGATACATATATAAATATATATGCTTTATCAAAGTGGGGTCTTCAGACACCAACATCTTCTGAAGTAAATCAAAAGAGGAAAAAAAAAAAAAAGAAAATATTTGTGATGGCCAGAGGCAAGGATGTCAACTTCAGCAAAGCCAGCCAGCCAGTAAAAATGTCAATGAACTTCTTTACAAGAGAATTAAGAGGGAGCAGTGCAATGTCAGCACACACAGCAAGAGCAGCTCCAGTTCTGATTAACTGAGATACTGCACTGACGGGAGGGCACAGACCCAACCTCTTCCTAACCTAAAATGACCTCCCTTAAACAGAGATTATATAACACTTCCACATGAGGAGAGCAAACTTAAATTAATTTGCTTTTCACAGTCTGCTGCCAGAAGAGACATCACTGTCCTTTCTGCTCATCCAGGTACGCCCCATAGGGCCATACCCTCGCAGTGACCTGGGACACACTGACCTGCCTGGAAACAAAGCCAGTATAAAAAAAGGAATAAAAGCAGCTCAGGTGCAGGTGGGATCCCCTCCCCACGTGGCTGCACTGCTGCTGATAACGCCTGGCTGGGAGTGGAGCACTGGCTCCTGCAGCAGCCCACACTTGTGTCAGCTGAGGAGGGGAAACTGCATCTCCCAGGGAGATTTTAAATCCATTTAGATAAACTACTGTAAAAAGCTGGTTTGAGAATTTCAAAGGTTCTTCAGCTTAGCTCAAATAAACCCAATTTCTAAGACCATGACAACACGGAGGAACTGCAAAAGAATTTGACCTAATTTTTTAAGCCAGGGTGGTTACACTACTGCAGAAACACTTGTTTCATGGAGTGTGTACCCAGAGTGTCCAGCCAGAGAACTGCACCAGTTTAATCAATTCAGCGTCAATTCACACCTAAGGCACGCTAGCACAACTTTCACAGGCAGGCAAGGCTGGGAGCTAAAGCAGAACAAGCCAAGCCCCAACTGCAACAAGAACGTTGACACAAAATGCTGCGTTCAGCAAGGGGGTACAGCCCTCCCTCGTAGCCAAACCCAACATTTCTCAGGAGCCTTCCATTAGGGAACCCCACTTCAACACAAAGGGATAACAGTCTCTTATCACCCATGAAATCCAGTAAAAAACCTGCCATGCACTCGAGTATTTTACCTTCCTACGTGTGTGCATTATGGTTTGGGGCTTTTTCCCCACAACAGATGAATGGACTTGGCACCTTCCCTGGTGGATCGGAAGAAAGTCTTGTAAGGCCCAAGTAACTGTAAGTACACAGATTAAATGGGTTTCCTGGATTTCATCCATGTTCAAATTTCCCAGGTTGTAGATCTCAAAAATATCTGTCTCTGACAAAACTGGTATGACAGGTTATGTAACACTCCCCAGAATCACCCGGTGACAGCAGAGCAGGAACATTATCTGCTCTGCTCAGGGACTCCAGGGCTTTCTGGATCAACTGCAGGGGTGTCAAAAAAAAAAAAAAAAAAAAAAGGAACTGAACCACAAAATGTAGAGGAAAAAGTAATCCCCATGCGTTTTAAATAGCCAGTCTCACCCACTGGCAAGTAACTGGTGATTTCCTCAGATTATTTCCAAGAAGTTCCATATGCTAAATATGCTGAGGTGATTTGCTTTAATGTAGATGTTTACAGGTCTGATATAACTTTAAAGAACACAGAATTATTGCAGAGAAACATCAAGGAGATAATAACTGCCTAATGCAATGATTTTGTAGCCTTTTTAGGACTGCCCAAAACAAATGAAATGGAACAGTTATATCTGAGACTGTTAAATATGCTATTTGCAGCCTAGGATAAATGATAGGACAATCTTGTTAAATTAAATATATATGCTTTTTGTTAAATGAAATATATATGCTTTCAGTGAGTGCAGTATAACTTGAGGCACAAAGACAAGAAATAAATCAATGTGGGACTATTTGCCAGAACAGAAAATTTCAGACTAACAGCACATGCATGGGTTTTCCCTCTGTTCTAAACACAGCAAGTTGCTAACTGCTCAAGGATGTTCAGGGAACACACAGCGAGGCTGCTTAGTATTTTCAGAAAACGTTGCCTTGCCCTTTTCCCTATTTTGTTGGATTAAGGAAACAGCAAAGCTTCATCCACATTCTGCTTGCATCTCAGCACTACTGGCATCCAGATCAGCCTCTAACCCGGGGCAGGAAACCCTCCAGGAGATCTCCAGTGAAAATGCACCACTGTTAAGCAGGTCCCTGCTGCAGTCTTGGTCCATCCTCTCTCCCCATCCCCGTTCCTCTGCCTCCCCCAGGCATCTGGGTACCAAGGCACAGGTGAGATAAAGTGGAAGCTGAGTGTAAGAGGAAAAATCCCACGGAAAACACTTTGTTTTGTGCAATGGGAAATACAGCAAACTCCACAGTACAGCCCCCACCAGAGAATCCTGAATACATCTCGCTACTTTTTGATCAACAGAACTTCTTTCTTCCAGAAATAATTGTGGACAATTAAATGTTTAGCTACAAAAGGAGAAGAAACAACTGATCTCCCTGCAGAAGCAGGTCACAACTCATAATGGGCTCCACAGAACAAGAATATTCCTCCCTTTCAAGCTCCACATGAGGAAAACAAACGCATCTCAACCATCTCTATTTTTTTTTCCCCGACACGGCAGTGAAGGAATCGGAGCTGAGCTTTCCCCCTCCACTCGCACCGTGCTGAAGTTGCGGCCACATCTGCAGCCCGTGCCCAGCTCTGGGCACAGCTTTATCTGCGGAGCCACAGGAAAACCAATCCCGGTGCCACTTCCAGGGGCGCTGCCAGGGAAGGGGAGCAGCAGTGCCCGGGGAAGGGCTGCAGCACCGGCTCTACTCACCTTCTCGGCATGCTTGAACTTGACGTAGAACCAACTCGACTTGATCATTGTGTCACCTCCTGCCCTCGTTCAACGCCAGAGCAGCGAGCCGAGCCTGTGGTGCTGCCGAGCAGCGTGCGGGGGTTCCCGTCGGAGCCGGGAGCGCAGCGCTCAGGTGAGCGGCAGGAGAGCCGAGGGGACGGGCGGGGAAGGCGCTGTGCTGCGGGAGCTCCGCGTGTCCCCCTGCCCGTGTCCCTCCTGCCCGTGTCCCCCTGTCCCCGCTGTCCCCCGGTCGCTGCGCTGCCGAGCGCTCGGCGCCGCTGCCAGCCCGGCTGCCCGACAGCTCCGCTGCTCACGGGGACTTCACCGCCTTCATCACAAATGGCACATGTCAGTAAAGCCAGGAGGCTGGCTCCGGCGCTGGCAGCCGCCCAGCACCGTGACCTCCCCCAGCGGGATGAATAATGAATTCCAGCACTTCCCTCCAGACACAGATTAACACCTGGCTAAACATTATTCTGACAATGAGCTTGTCCACTGCGAGAGCCCCGCACCCCGCGTTAACCCCTCGCTCGCCCACCAGGCAGGGCGGGGATGCTTTGGAGGCTGTCCCGCGATGCCCTCCCCCATCGAAAGTAAGATTACAGGACTAAATATAGTTTAGAAACAATAAAGCCTCTTAAGCACACAGCAAATATCTCCTTTCCGATTCTGCAGCTGCAGTAACGCTGCCGTGGAACCAGAGCGAGTCCTCAGGAGCCAGACTCGCTCCTGGATCTCCTTTTCTCAGCCCCCTCCTCTACACCCTTGGTAAGCTGTGATGCTGTCAGGCTCATGTTTTAAAACAACATCTGCAAAGACATCTGTAAGGAAAAAAAAACAACAAAAACAAAAACAAACCCAACAGAACAACCACCACTACCTAATTAAGCTAATGCATAAAAATCCCGGGAAGTCACTGGTAAGAGTGTTTGTTCTGTCTGTTAGAAACACAGCCCAATTCCCTGGCTGTGCTTTACGGACACATTGATCTGGCTGCAAATCTCCAAGCTCCGTGCATCCGCGGAGCAGTGAATATCAAGTTACAAACTAGAGGATGGATATAATCAGCCTCCTGTGTTTCCGCTGTACTCAGCCAGAGCTATCTGGCCCAGCAGCCTGTGCCCAAACACTTCACCACACACAAGGAAATAATGTCAGGAAGCTGGAATCCTAAGATGTGCCCTTAGTAACACAGATAATAACACAGATGGACAGGAATTTGTCACACTGGTACCTGAACCTCTTCATGTTTCCATACAACGATGAGTGAGCTTCATCATTTCATTACAGAAGTAAAAAAAGTCACCTCATTTTGCTGCTTTAAACAGCTGTCTGGTTATTTAAGTGGGACTCCCACAGTATCCTGTCCCAACAAAAGAAGATAATTTGCTTCTCATCATCTTCATATCATGACTTTACAGATTTTTCTTGTCTCCCTTATATCACACCTCCCAGAATATTAAATTTCTCCTTGTAGGGAGGCTGTGCATGTCTCTACAGATCCTTTTCATCACCCTTTGTACCTTGTCTAGGTATCTTTTTCATGGACAGAGTGAGATGGAATAAATACATTCACCACTGACTCAACATCTACTATATGTACACACAGGAGACACAAAGTAGATGAAACAGACTCTGAGACCTAGTTTGTCAATATTACTCACCTAAAAAGTACTGTCAGTGCTGATAACAGTGTTCAGTGCATTATCTGAAAGTGGTGGCTGTGATAGCCTGGCTACTCATTCACCTGCCAACAGGGGTTTTTAGAACTTTTCATAAACTGGGACTCACTCAAGGGATCCAAACACCAATATTGACCAATAATGGCCACTGCATTGAGGTGGAGTGGAGGCTGCTCAGCCCTGAGACCCCTTCCCTGCTCAGCCACACTCAGTGTTTGGTCCCTGCTCAGACACGGAATTGGGATGAAGCCCTTCCCGAGCCCCTCGCTGCAGTCAGCTGGGCTGGTTCAAATCGTGGCCATCCATGGCCATAGCTGTCAGAAATGACTTTCCATTGATGCCACAGGAAAATATTCCCACTCTCCCTTTAATTCTGCATTCCTGTGGGAGAATTAACCTATGCTAAAGGGTGGTCAAATATCCCAGTCATTTTTTGGAACTGGAGATGTTAAAAATGGATAAGAAGGTCTCCTATAGGGAACAACATTAAAAACAAACAAACAAACAAAAAAAACCCCACCACTGTTTTTTCTCAGCACTTTCTATTTTCTGCACCTTAAAAGCTGTTTTCTGAAGTAGCATATGAATAAACGGGACAGATCTGGCTGTGGATTTGCCTGAGATCAGGTCAGTGCGAGAGCCTCGCTGCCTCCCCAGCTGCTGCTGCTGCTCCAGTCCCTGCGGCAGCGCGTTCCCCGCAGCCCTGCCAGGACTGCTCAGACAGCAGATGAGAGCACAGCCGTGGTGCCGGGAGCAGGGTTCGCCCAGCACGGACACCTCGCTCTCCTGTTCCCGTTCCGGGCAGTTCCCTGCCCGCAGTGCCCCGGGCCCCGCGGGGCAGGAGCAGAGGGCGCAGCCGGGCGGGGGCAGAGCCGGCACCGCGTACCAAGCACAAACAGCTGTGGCTCACAGCAATTACCCGGCCCTGGATGTTTTCCATCGGTTCATGAGCATCTGGCAGGACCTAAAGTTCCAGGGTCACAAAACACAGAGCTGTTATTTTATTTCAGGAAAATGCGCAGCGACGTCCCTCGAGAGCTGTCCTTTTGTAATCAAAGGACAAGTGCAGCGCAGGGAATGGAGACGCGGAATTTCCAGCCGGGCAGGGACGAGCCCATCGACCACAGATTGCTCATTTTGTGTCGCATTGTTGAAAGCCCCCACATCAGCATCCCCGAACAGCCCCCGGCAGCACCGGCAGAGCCCGGTGATTCCTTCCAGCACTGACAGCTGCGTGGCTTTGCACACACACACCAAGTACACACCGGCTTAAGTTTTCAACACTTCATTCATCTTTGCAGTAGGACAAAATACAACACCGCTTATTTTCAAACCTGCAGCGTCAGCACTTTCTCTGAACTGTGCTTGGTTCTCCTGTTTTACAGAGCTCCAGAGTCTTTATGGTGCATGACACAACAGCTTCACTCCTGTTTGCCAATTCACTTCCTAGGGACGTGCTGCCACACCAACACCACAGCGGGTGGGGATCCACCCCTGAAAGTGCTGCACTGACCTCCAAAACCCTGCCAGCCCACACCTTCTCTTTCAATCACCCATCAATAACATAAAATACACACTACTCCTGTTCTGAGTTTGTACAGCCAAAATCCCAACTTGTTTTTATATGACCCCAGAAAGGGAACCATGCTTTGGTAGAATATTCACAATTCTCCCAGAATAATCATACTTTGATTATTCAGCAGGTTTTGCCATACTCTAATAAGTATTTCACATTTTACCTGTGAGGCAGTGTAGAAAGGAATTGAAATAACCTCCTTTTTAACAGACCATTGGTTCTAAGCCTTTTAATACACCCTAATGTATATTTAGATATCGATCCACGTTCATTTCAATTATTCCCCATGACAAAGCTGATCACACACTAATGCAATGTGCAGTGTAACAGTGAGTACTGACTTGGTTTTTAAGTCTCCTAACAGCAGTGGGTGCCTCCTCCTCTACTCTCTGGCTTTGGGTTTGTTGGTAATTCAGACTAACATCTTGGTGCCACACTGGGGGAGGGAGGGGAAGGAGCAAACCAGGCACTATTCACCTATTTTCACTATTTCCTGAGGCAGTAGAAATGCCTTGAAGAACCCACTTGCACAGCAGAGCCAATCCTGGAGGAAGCTAAAGAACCCTGACCCTTATGCCAAGCAAAACCAGCTGTGTATGTGCAGAGGGACTAAAGCTAAAGCAAGATGGTGCATTTGCAGCAGGGACTACATCCAAGATGAATTACAGCCATTCCTGTGCTCTTGGCACTACGAGAGCAGAAAATCATCTCCCTCCCTATTACCATAATAGCTTTCACACTTCCCTACCAGCAGAGTGAAGTGTGGGGATGCCGAAAGAAATAGCACATAAACAACAAGCTGAAAGTTTAGATAAATAGGAAGATCCCATCTCCAGAAAATGTTTACAGCAATTTTTATAATTATCTGGGGGGGAGGGGGGGAGGCAATTTGGAATACGTATAAATAAAAAGGATTTTGAAATGTTTTTCACAGTTCAAAATGGCTCCTAATGTAGCAGCCAAAGCAGGGATCCCTGGGAGATTAAATGAAGCTGAGAGCAAAGCCTGTGGGATCTGCAAGCCTACTAAGAGAGAAAGTTTTTCCCAAATTCAGAAAACTGTAGAGTAACTGGATTCTACAAATGAAGTACAAATGCTGAAGCTCCTGCCTGCCTTCCAACACGCCCAGCACTCTCCCAGCTCTAAACTAGCAAATACCCAGCTCACTTCCAAGCACCCAGATTACACAGCAGCCTTTCTGCTTTAACCCAGAGCCACACCAGCTTTGTATTCCAACACTTTACATCCTAGAAAGCTTCCCAGGGCACGGGCAGTGAGGAAAGGGTCAGAGCTCCCAAACTCAAACAAATCAAGACTACATCTCAGAACCAGCAGAACAAATGAGGCATCCGCAGCCTCCCGAGGCCGGTGCTGCCAGACCTTTGTGGGTCACAGGGAGGTCCCCAGGGAACTCTCATCTTCCAGGCTAATAGAAAGCACTGTGGGATTTGCTGTCTTGTTATTAACATGGTAACAATCCCATCCTGTACCTCAGGACCCCGCTCGCCCATCAACACCATCTGCTCTTTCATCTCGAGCGCTGCCCAGTAATCCCATCATGAACATGCTGCTGTCAATTCGGGCTTCTGTGCACGTCTGCAGAGAAACTCTCCAGGTCACTGCTCTGAGCCCAGAGTGGGCTGGCAGAACTGGGGAGCTCTCATTCCCTCACCCCACTGAGAGCAGGCCCAGGAAGGGCTGCACCCCGTGTCAGGTGCTCCTGGGACTGGCACTATTTCAGTCAGGAGACCAACACCACCACCAGAGTCACCCTTTACAGAAAGATTTTTATTTTTTTTCCCTCCCAGTGACTAAGAAGTGCAAGTGACATTTTCCCTGGCAGCTCTAAGCCCTGTCAGGTCTGTCAGTGCTGTAAGGTCTTACAGCTGCCTTTCCCTTGGAACAGGATAAAGCCTAATAAGTCAGGCTACCTGACTCAAAGAGAAAGAGCACAGATTAACTTGAGAAAACCAGTGTGAGGTACTTGATCTCCCCCAGCAAAGTGCCAGTTTGTAATGAGTTACAGTCAGGGCTAACCCAGCTGGGGCACATGCTCAGCTTTCCAGGTGAAATTATGGCTGTGAGGCACAGCCACAGAACCCTGAAGGATTCAAAGACACCTCAAGACAGTCCAGAGAGGACAAGGAACAGGCATTTGCTAGTGGTATACAATCTGCAGGAGACAGACAGAAGCAGGACAGCCCATGAGCCTGGCACACAAGAGCTGGGCCCGTGATGGCTCACAATCTGCTACTTCTGCCACACTGAGTTAGCTCAGGGTGCAGTAAGGAGAGCTGCTGATGGTATATGATATATATGGAACTGTGCCAGCAAGTCACGTGTGACTGTCTGCAGTAGTGGAAGGCAAAGGTGGCTTAAAATGTCTTTTTGACCTCTCTGAAAAATAAGGTGCAGTACTATAATCTGTAATTTAAAAAGAGAACAATAATTGCCAGCTGGACAAAATGGCTTATGATATTAAGAGATCAAATGATGCTTTTGTAATCCTACACAATGGTTCTCCATTTTTTCCCCTGGCTTTCTGGTTTCTAGAGCTCCAGCACTGTTTGGACAGGGGTTTATTACCTCGAGAAAAAAAAGTCACCTCTGAGACTACACCACTACTCAAAAGTGTTTGAAATGACAGGATTCTCAAATGCAGAGTGATTTCTGTGACTCCATCATTCCCTCCTACTGAACACAGCTCTGCAATACACTACAGAGCTGGGAGTGTGGATCTCCCTCATTGACACATGGAACTGGGATGAGGGAGCAATACATCTGGGGAGAAGGAGGGGCAGAGAAATGCCTGAAAAAACAGGACCTTTGCATGCAATGGATGTATTAACACTGGAGCACTAGCACAAGTTCCCTTTGAACATAAAAAGGGATTAGATGGCACGGCTCTAATGCCCACAGCTAAATCAAGTCCTCTTCAAAACGTTTGACACTAAAAATCCCCAGCAGCACAGATTAGGCTGCAGTGCCAGTAGCTCCTGCACCAGCCACGGACACAGGGCAATTTACACCTCAGCACCGAGTGCTGTAACCCATTTAACACCCACCAAGGCACGGGGCTGGGCACCAGGACAGTGAGCAAGGACCAAGGAAGGAGTTACACACAACTCTGGGGTCCCTGCAGCCATGCCCAGCACCCCAGCAGGTCTCAGATCCCAACCCTGCCCACTCAGGTCCTCACCATGAGCAAAACGACCCATAAACCCGAAGCTACCTCTGGCACGATTCAAAATTCCTCTTGTGTCACACAAAACAGGAAATCCAGCACACTGCAGGAAGGCAGAGATGAAGAAACAGCCATTATCTCCCCAGCCATGGGGCTACACATCCCAGCTCCCCAGCACAAAACACCCTGGAAGGTCCTTGCTGAGGCTGGGCAGGTGCATCATCCGTGTCCCTGGGAAGCTCCAAAGTTCCCATACACCAGGTTTGGATCAGCTCTGAGGATGCTCTGTTCTCCCCAAGCAGAAAAAACACCCTGACAGAGGCAGCCTGGAGCCCACACCCAGAGCACATGTGCTCATGCATGTGCATGGACATCCAGCCAAAACACAGCCAGGCCATTGGGACCCTGTCATTTTCAAAGTAATTCTAACTCTTGTGAAGTTTCCCTTTAAAAATGAGATTTTGTACTTTAATATTCATTGACTTCTAGCTTCCTTCCCACACACACGGCATTATTTACTCTACAGTGGCTCGGTGCATCAATTATGGTAATAGTTTGTGAATAACATTTGCATTATGGGAAAATGAGCCTGGTTATTTAGCACTAGCCGAGCCATCCCTCTGGAAAATTGTCACAAACATACGTATCATATGCCTCCACTTAAACAGATCTGTAATTACTCTAGTTTATTAAATAGAGCCAGCCTTTTTTCTCTCTCTCTCTTTTTTTTTTTTTCTAAATCTTCTTTCTGAGAGCAGACAAACATCCACAGAGCCCCCTCCCTTACTCAGACAGCCAAAGGTAAAGGCTAATGACTGCTGCTACCATGTTCTCTTATCCCACACTGAGATGTTAGGGGTGAAAAGCATCTTCTACGTTAGTTTACTTTAATGCACAAAGTGTGCCTCAGTAATTGATTAATGCTCTGTTTCAGTCCCTTCAGCTAAATTCCAGGCTCAGTTCAACCACTGTAAATTCTGATTAACATCTGTATTACATCAGCAGCCAGGGTTTATATTCCAGGAGCAGCACTGCCTGGTGCAAGGCTCTGAGCACGGAGAGCATCACAGTCTGTGCTTCCTCCAGAGCAACTGCTCTCTCCTTAGAGAGTTGAAAGTAGCAAATAAGGCATTACACCTTGTGTGATGTGTCTATGAGTACCTGCCTAAAGGCTTGTCAACTTTTTTAAGCAGTTGAGAAAAGCTAAGAAATATTACAGGGGGGTTATTTAAAAAAACCCATAAAAGCACCCCAGCAAAATGAACAGCTTTGTGCACTGAGGACCTGTGGCACCCAAATTCACAGTGTTTCTAACTCTCAGACTGCAAAATTCTCACAAATAAGCACTTATGTTTGTGCACAGCAGCTGCTGGCTTGCTTTTACAGTGCCCACTGTCAGCTCAGGTATGTCTGGAGAAGCTAATCAAGGCTTCAGGCTTTCTTGGAGCACCAGGGCTTTCCACAGGGCACCAAGTGCTGTCTTTGTACATAAGAATACACAAAACTGCCCCTTTGCATGGGAAGGAAGAGCAACAGAGCCAGAATGATCCCAGCAAAGGTACTTGGCTTCCAAGGTCACAAACTGTAACATGCACAAGAGAAGCTGTTGATGGCATCAGATCTCCACAGGCAGCCCCACAATCAGAACTGAACTTTCCTAGGGACAGGATGCCACAAAGAGACTTAAAACAAGCAAAATGGAAGTGGGAAGGGAGTGGCACAGGCAGTGTGACACGGTGGGACCTGAGATGCTGCATCCTGTGCTGCACACACCTGAGCTGGAACTGCTCTGTGCCAGCAGCTGCTCCCCAGGAGGAGAGCAGAGTGTGCTCCAGGCCAGTAATGAGACAGGATAGTTGTCACTATTTAGCAGTACGTGGTGATGTCCGGCCAATTCCAAAGTTTCCAGCCAAGAAATCATCCTAATGAGCCATCTCAAAAAGCACTCAAAGGTTACACAGGCTGTTGACACTGAACTGCAGCCTTGTTATTCAGCCAGATGTGAAAACAAAATAACAATGTTGGACAAGCTCAGTTTGCTCTGCCTCTGCAACACCTTCCCCCTGAGCTCTGTGGAAGGTGCACAAGCAACACCAAACCCACTTTACACCAGCACAGCACACCGAGGATTTTTTCCCCTCCTGTGACAAAAGTGAAACTGGTCTTACTCTATACCAGTACATGGTGTGTGCATTTGGAAATTGCTCTAATGCCCATATTTCCAGCTCTGGTATGAAAATCTCCACAGCAAAAGGTCCAGCAGAGGCACAGTGGCATCAAGTGCTGTGTGCTGCACTTCACACACAGGCTTTTCCAAGACAGGTGAGGATGGAAATACAAACCAGAAATTGGTTATTCCTGTGACACATTTGAAATTTAAATACTAGCTTGTATTGAAGCTCTTGACCTAACAAAGTACCATTATAAAATGCACAGCCAAGCCCAAAAGCTCACCCCCACCCTACCTAGGCAATGCTACATTCACAGCAGTTCCAAATGCCACCAAACCTTTTCCCTCTACTCTGGCCAGCTGAACAGCACAGCACCATGCCTGCCACAGGGCTCAAAAGCAGTGCTTTGTGTCCTGCCTCAGCAGGAAAGGTGTGCTTGTTTTAACAGCAAAGGGAACGGGTTGACAGTGCTTGACAAGGCTGAATCAAAGTGTCTGCAAATAGAATGGCAAAGGTCAGGCTGATGCTGTGAGCTGGCACTGCAGCCATGTGCCACGAGCTCTGTCTCTGCTGGAAAAACCTTCAGCTCCTGTCTTTGACACTCCCCCTGCTACACGTTTATCTTCCCCATCCTAAGAGAGGAAAGATTAAAACAGACATGTAAAAAGGATGAGGAAAAGAAAACTGCAGAATAGTCCCCTCCCTCATTTTAATTATTGATGCAGACAGCCTAAGCAATCTGTAAGCCATATACATAATGTATTTACTTGAAAATCCCAGCAAATCCACATGGTATTACAGAACAAACTACAAGCTGATCTGGGAGCACTGTCTTTAAGAACTGGGTAAGCTGTCTCCATGTACTCAAAAATCTGTTTGACAAACGGAAAGATTAGATTAATGTTAATAATGCTAACGTGCTCAGCAGCACTCCCTGCCCCAGCAACAGGGTTTGGGTGCCCAGGGTCTTGTCTTTCATCCACACCAGATCAGTCTGTGCTGCAAACACTGCTTGTTTAGAACGACAAAGGCAGGACTGGCTCACATTGTTGAAGCCCCCCCTCTCCATTTGATTATACACCCCAGCAGTAATGTTTAGGGATCAGCCAGAAAGCAGCAGATGTTTTACATAGCAAAAGACCATGTTAAAAAAAAATCACTTCTTGAAACAGCTGCTTCTAGGTTTGGGGCTGAGGAGGGTGGATAGGGTGAAAAGGAAATGGGGACAAAGAATCAGACTTCAGGTTGAATTAGGTGAGAGATACTGTGTCCCCCTCTGCACTGTCACTGACTGGAACCCCCCAGACAAGAAACAGACTCATTAAAAATAACATTCCCTGCAAAGCTGAACAGACTGTGTAAGCAGCAGCAGGCAGCAGTTTACTACAGCATGAAAACACAGAATCTGTAGCTCATTGAGCCATTCATTCTTTTAATTCCTGAGTTTCATCTCACTCCATAAGAGGCTCTGGACAGCAAAGCTTTCTGCATTTACACCGCACGTCACTGCACGAGCTCGTGTGCCACAGCAGGGCAGAGGATGGGCACTGCCACTGCCACCCCCCAGCTCCGGGAGGTGACACAGGGAGCCTGAGGCCAGGCTGAGCCCTGCAGGTCCTGGTGAGCCCCCCCCACCTCCTCATGGCCCAGATGCTGCAAGCAGAGACCCCTGAGGCAGAGCAGAGCCTGTTTGCAATTTTCTTCTCAACCACCAGTACGAAAACACAAACCTTCAGACAAACGGATCCTTCACTTCCTCCTTGCTGCTTTTAGTGGTTTCTTTAATCTTTTAAGCTTCTGGGTCTAATCCAGCAGCTGCCATCAAAAGTACTTATACAACTGCAGGGGAGGGAGGAGGGAAGGAATGGGATACACCAAATCATGAAAGACATTTGCTGAGCAGCTGCTTTGTTCTTAGCACAAGCGAGTGCCTTTGGAAGGTATCTGTTCACAGCCCAAACACATTTATGTACATCTACCTGTGAAGTCCTCTACTGCCTTATCTGTAAAAACACACTTTGGAGAAATGCTACCAAATGAATCAGATGACACATCTGAGCTGGCACGCTGCAGCACAGCGTGGGCAATGAAACGGGGCATCTCTGCAGTAAGTAGCTCATGCATGAATATGCTATAGGCAGACAGCTCCCAAGATGACAAATGCTGCTCTTTTCTGAAACCTGCAAATATTTAGTGGTGTTCTTCAAGGAGGGCTCCAGCGAGCATGCAGTGAGTCTCTCCCCATTTCAGCAAGAGCAGAAAGTACATTTCAGATCTCCTGGCAGAAAAGTTTAACACATGGTCTGAGAGCACAGAAAAAGTTCAAAAATCATAAACAAAGAGAAGCAAAAATTGTTAAGATTTCATTATTTTAAAAAACCAACCAACCAAACACCCCCAGAGGACTCTTGTATTGAGCACCAGGACCGTGCCATTTCTGCAGGATGCCAACAGTTGTGTCTGTGCTGAATCCCACATTTAAAGGGGCTGGAGGGTTGGAGAGGCACCGGGTGAACAAATTCCAGTTAAGGTTGTGCTTTTGCTCCTGGTGTTCCCAGGACACAGCACACACAAATGCGCTGTTCATGCTGTGAAGTGAATTTGTTGGTCCATCCTTCTCTTTGAGCACAATCTCATCCCCCAGCATAGTGACATCTACGTTAAGTTTCTAAAAATAGCATGTCCTTCTTACATAAACATGACATAAAGGAATTAGGTGACAGCTGACTAAAAGCATCCCTTTAAAAGGCAAACTTTGCTGAGCACCAAATGCAAGCAACACTTCTAAGCAGCCAAGCCTTTTTGTATTAATTGAAGACAGAAGAAAACGTCTAGATAAAGTCACAGTTTGCCTGGAAAGGAAAGGTATTTCCTCTACACACTGACTCAATTACTCCTATTCCCACTTATAAATAAGTTAATGAGTTTTCCAGTACGTTTCTACTCCAGGAAAAGATCTGCCATAAGCACCCTTCCAGGTGCAGGTCCCACAGGAGCTCTGCTATTCCCATTGTGATGAAGAACTTTGTCATTCAGGCAGAGGTATCACTCAGGCTTTAAAAACTTACCTAGAGTTTTCTAGAAGGAAAAGCCTTCAGAATTTCCACAGTCTTTTTATACTATATGACAGCTATCCAAATACAAACCAGAGCAGTATTAACTTCCTGCATCTGCAGATGTTCTGAGTAATTCTTCAGTGTCTCAAAGCTTATCCCTCCTAGCAACAAGATGAACTACACCAGAACCAAATCAGTAATGCACAGGAAAGTTAATATGCAAATGAGTCTGTGGGGGGAAAAAATAGTTTTAGCATAACCTGGCTAATCCCTAAACGTCAGGGAACTGAATTATATATGAATTATTAGATCAGGATCAGTCTCTACGCCAGTGTAGAATACATCAGGGAGGTACAGGGCACCAGGCTGCCAGGAGGTCCCTGTTGCAGGATGGAAAGAGAATTAAACAATCACTCCAGAGATGCAGAACTGAGAAAGCCAACACCAGGCATCCCTGACGCCAGCCAGGAGGGGCCTTGTGCCACTTGCTGCGGAGTCAGGCGGGGAAGCACAAGCCTCAGCTGTCGGGCTGGAGCCGCTGAGGCGCTGCCCGTGCCCTGCACTGCTCTCAAACCCTGCTCTGGCTCCCCGTGACAGCTCACAGGGCTCCATTGCACCCCGGGGGTCCCCTGCAGATGTCCCCAGCCTGCAGGGCCCCAGGGGCGCTCAGGGCTGTCACCAGGGATGCCCGTGGCTCCCCAGGGAGCCTCCTGAGCGTGTTTTCCCTGGCAGCTGTCACACAGCCATTGAGCTCTGCACTGGAAGGCAGCGCTGTGCTGAGGACAACTGAGTGTTTGTAGGCTCAAGCAATCCTCTGTTGATGCCAGGATCACACTCCCTGTTGCCAGGTAACAGGGCCGTGGCAGGATTCCCCCCCTGCTGATGCACAGCCTGCTGTGATGGCCGGGCAGACCCCACACCTCCTGCCCTGCTGCAGGTCCTGTTTAACTGTTCATTGAAATTTAAACAGCATCGACAAATAGACTGAGATCTCTCCTGACTGAAGGGGTATCTAGGCCACATTACTTGGAAAAACTGGTTTGCAAGCCCCTGCAGAGAGAAATTAATTTACCTGGGTGTTCAACATGCAGGTCACCCTCCCCTGCCAGCACATCCTTGTAGACAGGCTGGGCCAGACAGCATCCTGCATCCTTCATCCTCCATCCTCCCTCCTCCCTCCCCCATCCTCCATCCTGCATTCTCTATCCTACATCTTTCACCCTCCATCCTCTGTCCTGCATCCTCCCTCCTCCATCCTGCATTCTCCATCCTCTATCTTCCATCCTGCATCCTCCTTCCTGGCTCTGGTCTCCCAACCAGCACCCTCCTCCTCCTCCTTGCTGCCATTTACACAGGACACAGGTACAGGACACAAAGAATAAGCTACTAAGCCAACAGCTACACCATGATCTGAGGGCATGACCCCAAATGCTCATTGTTAGGGTTAAATGTCTCTCAGTGAAAGTCAGGCATGGAAACAGGATTTTTTTCTCATCCTCAGTAAGTCACGCTCCCAGAGTTCCTGCTTATCTGCAGAATTTCCTACATTCTCCCCATTCCTGAAATTCAATAACATCTAGCTTGACTTGTGAGTGGCATTGGGAGATACCAGAATCAGGTTTCTGGATAAGCCAGGACTTATAGTAACTATACCTCTTAAAGTATCTTTGGAGTTTTGTTTCTCACATGTGCTATTCCTGCAAGTGTTGAAGCCTTTTCTAAGAGGCTCACACTTCCCTCAGACTGTACAAACTCTGTACCAAGGAACTAAACTTCTCTTTCATTGTAGCAGAGCAAATACCAGCCCTCTGTTGTAGGTTTTGTACACTACTTTCTGATAGGTATTAAAAAGCTCTCAGTAGTTCCTAGCTCTGGCCCAGGACAGTCAATGCAGCAGCAAGCTTTGCTATTATTTTTTCCATAACAGAACACACTTCAGATCCAGAAAAATGGAATTCAGAAAAAGGACTGATGTGTTTCAATATCGCTATTGGCCTCCGAGTCTTCTTCAGCCACCCAGCCCTGAAAAGGAGGGGGGCAAAGAGCTCCTCACAAATGACTCTTGTTTCCCCCTGAATGTTTTCATTCATTGGCATCAGCACTGTTGCAAAGCACATGGGAGAGATGGCCTAAAGGAATGGGACAACATCCCCACATAAGCTGCTGCTAATGAAAGCAGCATTCAACAGCATTGCCACTCGCTGGTCACATTTTCCAAGGAGCAAGACAAGAGAAGAGGAGCAGCATTCTGTGTGCATTCAGGCTGTGTGACACACAGCTTCACACCAATTCACAAAGCAGCTCTGACAATCAGGCTCTTTGTGAAGCACAACAGATTTTGGGTACATCTACACACTCGATACACAGCACATATTGTATTGAACCAACAAATTCTACCAGTCATCTGTGAAGTCCAATATGGAAATTACTGAATTACAGCTCCCATTAAGAAAGAAGTATCGAGTCCTCTTACACCTTACCCAGCAGGACTGCAGAGCTCAAGCTGAATTAAAAAAGCAGCAAGGTAAATTACTGGAGATGAACTTCCAAGCTAAACTAGAGAAAATAAAACCATTTTCTGATATAATTTCCACCATTTCTCTCTCATTTTTATACAATTATGCACTGATGGATTTTAGCCAGATAAGAAAGATGATCTAGGTCAATGCTTCTCCACTCCTTTTCCACTGAAGGATGAAGCTGTTTTGGGAGGAAAAAATAAAATATGAGTCCATGTTATATTCCACATTCTCCCTCCAGCTGTGAAGAAAAGGCTGCTACTGGAGCACCTATTGTTTTTTTAAACAGAAGCATATTGCTTTATTTATATAATAACAACCTTAGTGTTATAAATTGGTTTATTTTCATTAGGCACCACTAGCAAGCAAAGGCACATAGCAACATTTCTTCAGGAATGTGTCCACGTGCACAGGGTGAGAGTGTATACAGTTTTGGTTTTTATTAATGAGTTCTTTTGTGGAGCCTCTCTGTTGGCTTAGAATCCCAACAGTTTGAACTAGTTGGAACAAAGCTACTAGTAAAAAACAGACCAGGAACCAGAAACTCCTTTGTTAGAGTCATGCCTACGTTTCCCCAGCTCTAAGACTTTGTTTTAATCCACTTTTAGTTAATTGTCTGCTTTGACCATTAGTGTTTGCTGTGCTCTGAAATGCCCAGACAGCAAAGCCTGATGTCAAGCAGCAGGAGATTCCCATCAGCCTGGCCCAGGTGACTCCCTCAGACACCCCAGGACACAGCTGGAGAATGGGAAAACAGAACATGGATACAGGCTCTCAAAGAAATGGATCTTAAATCCCAGTTTTCACTGTCTAAATGGTCTCTATAAATGGCTGGTGAATCATGACTTTGGTTCCATTTCAAGCAGAAAGGGAAGCAGCACCTTCAGGACCCTGTGCTGCTCAGAGCCCAATTTCTGCATCTCACACCCCCAGCTGTCACACGTGGGGAGTGATGCAAGCAAGGGACTGCTGGTCCCAGCACAAGCAGCTGGGGCTCCTTAAGAAGATTCAGGGGCTAGGAAAGCAGGAGGAGGCCAGCTGACTCAGTTCCATTAGCTCAGCATGCCCCACAGGCAGAACAGGGGGGCGATCCCTCACATTCCGGTTTGCATTAGCAAAGTAAGTGAACACACACGTCCCCTCCAGCAGCCTGAGCTGTGGCTCCCCACAGACCAGAGCAGGGCATGGGGATTTGCTTGTACAGCTCTGCCTTGTGCAAAATCCGTGCCATTCACACTGCCTGGTGAGTGCTTTTCCTCTGGGAGAAGTGTAACATATTCCCCAGAAGATTTGGATGGCTGCCTCGAAATGAGGGTGGGTTTGGGCTCAATCAGGGGATGCAGGCACAGCCATGGGGCTGCAATGACACCTGCTGATGAGGGAGGCTGTGAGAGGGACATGTGAGAGCAGCCAGGACCCAGAGCCCCCAAAGCAGATTACACCTCACTGCGTTCTCCTGGAAACACGAGGCTATGGGTGGACAAACACACCAGGGGATGGAGGAAATGCTGCAAGGTAAAAAAGAGTCAAAACACTGTTTCTAGCTCTTGGGAGCACAACACAAGGGAGCAAAGCAAGGTACCTACAAACCCAAGCAGCTGCACACTCTGTATAATGGCTTGCACCAACACCTGCTCCAGCAAAGAGTATGGTATAGCCAATATTTTGGCAATACTAGGGAAAGAAAATAAAAGCACATATTCTTTTCTTGGTATGATCTCACATGAAATGAGTCTGAAATACTTTCTTCTCTTCCTTCCACATCTGCTGGTCACCTCCTCTAACCATGCACACCAGGAGCCAGGGAAAAGAGAGGCACCATTCACCATTTGGACATGGGCAGACTGTCACTCACATGCCCTGCAGACACACTGCAGGTGAACACAGCAGCTCCAACCCATAATACAACAAGCAGAGCCAAATTCAGATCAATACATCACACTTCTAGCAAGACAGTCTTTATTCCCAAAACACCAACATGCACGGGATACTTAAATCCTTTGTGCTTCCTAAGGATGGCTCCTGTTTTCTCCAAGTGAAGAAGCCAGGATGTAGCTTACAGCTTTTCTGTTAAAAGCAACCAGGACCTCCGTGAGCAGACAGGGGGACAACAGCTGCTGCTCTGCAGCTTGAAAGGATGCCATCATAATGACATTACACTGTCCTTTTTACTCAATAAACACCAAATTTAAAAATAAAAGAGAACTCTCCTTTGATCTGTGGAAGCTCAGGAGGCCGAGGTGGAGGGTGAGCGGAAAGAAGGGAGAAAACGAGCACTTCTGTCAGGCAGTGATCCAGAGCACTTGGCAGGACTGGAGGCAATGAATCCCCACAGCATGCATGGAAACCAGTGTAACACAACAGCAAAACCATGAGAGATGGGGACATAATTTATTTTCTTTTAAATTGTAAAAGCTAATAATAAAAAAAATCTGTACGTCCCAAATACAAGATATTTTCCAGAAGACTCTTGGCCAGGCAATTTGCTCTGGTCATGCACTCCAGGAGGCAAGCATGAAGTGCTTTACACACGTATGCCATATCCTGGCCCAAACTGATTTTCCCTCCCATTGGCCCTGTTGCCCTCAGTGGGGATCAAATACCGGAGAAAAGAGAAAGTAAAGGCAGCCAGTCACACATGAAAACCAACAACAGGAACAGCAGCAAATGCAGAAACTCCCCTGCTCCCAGTCCTGCATGGGAACCTGCCTGCTGCAGGCTCTGCTGCTTTGCATTTGCCCTGAAGCTATAAATGTTACAGTAAGGTCAGTGTGTACACCACCACCTCTCTGACAATAATTCAGGGCACCCAGGGCCTTTGAGCCCCTGTTTGCCTGCTCATGGCCCCTCGTGAAGTGAGGAGCCAGTGGGAGGCGGGGTTGCCTGAGGGACAGCCCTTCACCTTCCCTTCAAGCATCTCCCACCTGCAAACGGGAAAATGCAAACAGACAACATGAACAGGAAAATAGGTCACACTTGAGTGATTTCAAACTTCAAAAATAGGAAGGGATTCAACATAGGAGAAAGGAAAGTGACAGGAGAGCGTATCACACACTCCTGATGAATCCATTTGATCCTGTGACTGATCAGACTTCTTCAGTGAGATTGCTTTCTAATTTATGCCTTTAAATGGAAAGAAAGACCTTGATCTTAGCATTAAATCTATACAGATAGATCCTTGAGGCAATACTTCTAGAGAAAACACTTCTACAAAGTGCAAAGACATTAAATTAATAATGCAAACACTACTGTATGTGTGTCTAGAGTCACTCTGAGGATTCAGCAGCTGTCAAATCCTCCGGTAACTCCTGCTCTGTCATTTTGACTTTAGCAGTAATTGGAGATTTCCTTAAAACCTCCAGCCCAGGTGCCTTACCCTGCATGACGAGGCTGTGTCTGGGATGGCCACGCTGGCAGTGGAAGGTGTGAGCTGTCCCTGTCACTCAGCTGTGCTGGCAGGGAGGCCGGGCAGGCAGCAGACACCTGACGGGCTCCGAGCCGCATCAGCTCCCCCACACAGTGCCACAAAGTGTCAGTGCCAAGGGTTGCTGGAATTAGGATCGCTGTTAGATTAGTTAACAGCTGTATAATTAGCCACGCTAAGCCTAGATGTTTCCCCTTGAAACCCAGTTTTTACAGTTATAAATAGCAGTGTTAATGATCTCCAGCATCACTGCTTACACTCGGAGCCCTCCCTCCTGCACCGGCTCTGGTGTCACTCACTGAATGTCACATTCTCCTGACTTTCTTGTAACAGCTATAGAGGAAGATAAAAAAAGAACTAAAAAAGGCAGAAACCAAAAATAAACCCCAAACTGAAGTGGACCAAGAAGGACTTTTTTCCTTACATGCATTAAAACCTTAGGAAATAACAGCTCCAGCTTGTACTTAAACTGTACTTTCAAGCATTAACTTAATTACATTTCATGAGAGTGGGAGGAGATAGTACCAACATTTCATACCCAGGTAAACTGAGACAAAGGAGTGCAATAGTCTGGAGTCACATAGCAGGATGATGAATGGGACCCAGAATGAAACCTGAGTGCCCAGCACATCACCATGCTATTTACCAAATGGGATAAAACACCCAGGCACTCCAGCACTGAGATGTCTTTCATAAATCTATCATGGCACACTACATGCTAATGAAGGGATATGAAGAGCATTTTTCTTTATTTTGAAGGTATTCAGTGCAGGAAAATTTCAAAAAATAGAGTTCACGCTCTTTAGATAAATTTGATTTGCCAATCTATGAATGCGGCAGAACTCAGATTTGTCACCTCTGAAATTTAAAGTTCAGACAATACAATCCTTAAATCCTTTCCATACTGTTAATTTTTCACCAGTAATATTATCAGCTAAACAAAAGAATCCACCACTTTCACCAATGATTAAAAATATTTCTTTTTAAACATTTAACTCAGCAGAGCTTTCTGAAACTCTGCAGTGCAGCAACACAATCTCTGGAAGTGTCCATAGCACAGATTACAGATGCAGTTACTGTAAAAAATTTATAATACACAGATATTTTCAGCTGTTCCAAATTTTTCACCATAGCTAGCACTACATGTCTGAGAGAAAGAGCATCTTTGGAGGTATAATATAAACAAGTGAGAATTTTAAAAGGCTGTTTCTAGGAACACTGTTAGGGCTTTAATGGGGTTTGAAATGAAAATGTGAGATAAATTGAACAGTGCTGCTCACAGTTCCCTGTGTGGTTACAATTAGAGGTGGTGGCCTGTGCTTTTGCACCCCAGGTTTCCAAAGGGGGTACCTTCCCTCCAGCAGCACAGAGCCCCAGGCTGTCTGAGGAGGGATGGCAGACCCCAAGCAGAGCACTCTGCTTCCAGGACATTCCCTCCACAGTATAGACACAACATCTGCACTATTTCTTGAATCCACTCATTCTTTAATGCAGTGAGGAAACAAATCCCCTGAGGCTGAGGCTGCAGGGAGCTTCTGAGAGCAGTGCAGGACTCTGCCAGCGTCCGGCCACACCACAGCACGTGCTGTCCTTACCTGCTGCTCCTCCTCCTCAGGACACTTCCCATGGGTAGGAAAGAAATCTCAGCATGCTTTTCTTTCAGAGGGGAGAAAGCAGCACTGGCAGGTGAGGTGGCTTTCCCAGAACAGCCTGAGACGCTGCTCACCCAGCCCCTGCTCACCCAGCCCCTGCTTCACCCCGAGGGACACCGCAAGCGCTGCCTTCCCTCCCTGATTAATAAACCAGGAGCCAAATCTTGGACTCGTGTTCCAGGAACAGCGAGGAGCAGCAGTGGCACAGCACTGTGCTAAGAACTCCTCTAACACAGGGCATAAATCCCTGCAATTTGGGATTTATCAGCACCTCTGCGAGCCAGGCTTCCCCCAGCCAGATCTGCTTGGGTATCAATCAGCTGAACGAGGAGACAAGTCTTTACACCAGTAAAATCTGAGAACATGCACTGTAAGCAAATCATCAACCCCAGAAAATAGGTATTCTGTATTTTATCCATTTGGTTGCTTAACAGAATTGTGAAAAACTGAACAAAACCCCCCCAAAACCAATCTTAAGCCCAGTTACTGGCACATGTATTTTAACAGTGGCTCTGCTTTTGCTTTGTTTTCTGGTTTCCCCACTTCACACATACCCCATCCCAACCTTGAAACATTTTCAGACAGAAAACTAAACTGCTTCTGCTGGAGCCTCTTTCAAAGGGTTTCATCACAAGTTCCCACTAGTCCCTTAGCAAAATTTTGCTTATTATTTTGTAGCGAGTGGAAACTTTTCAACTGGGCAACCATGCCCAGACAGTTGATGATATTCCCATATGAAAACTGTGGCTCTAGTGAACACTACTTCTGTGAAGGAAACAAAGAAACAAAACAACAAAAAGAAATTAGGAGATAAAATAAAAAGAAAAAAAATAATAAAAAATAAAACGAGGGGGGGAGGCAATAAATTAGCTTTCTTAATGATCTGAAGGTTCTGGCAGTCCCGAGCAGGATGCAATAACCTCTCCTGCAGTTTCTTCTCTCCTCCCCTCTCAGCTCTCGGTGCCATCCCAGCTCCAAACAGGGAAATCACAAAGGAAAAGCCATTAGAGAGGCAGCAGGCCATTACACTTAGCTGGTCAAGGGTAATTACCCTAATTAAAACACTGGTAGAGCTTGTAAATAGAAACAAGTGACTTGCCAAGGAGAAGTCCCCGAACAACCCCTCTGCTCCCTCTGTCGTGTCACTGGTCAGGGCAGGGCCACTGCCCCAGGTCTGCAGCACCTCTGACTGTGCAGAGCCATCTGCCACGGGAACGCTCCTGCAGCCGCACCAAATGGAAAAATACTGAGTTCTGGAATGGCTTCCCAAGGAAACACTGGAAGAGAATGTCTGAGAGTGCCCAAGAGCTGAGAAGAATCAATTTATGCTCCCATTCAGAGAACTTTGCTGGCCTTAGCAGCTTTGCTCCTGAGCAGGGCCAGGAGCTGGACTTTGATGATCCCTGTGGGTCCCTTCCAACTCAGGATATTCTGTGATTCTCTGATTTGGGTGCTGCCTCCCTTCACCCAGGCCCCAGCCAAGTCATGCCTTTGGTTCTATTTCGAGCATCTGAGTTCCTGGGCTAACTAAGGCAAAACCAACACCTTGAACAAATTTCTGCTGGAGTTTTTGCCCTGTGAAGTCATCATGGATCACCCCCATGCTTTGACAGAGCTGGGGTTTCACACCCAAAGCTGATGAAGGGGCTCATGACTATGGATTTCACTGTGCTCTCAATCCCCTCCGTGCTGTGTGCTGTGGAAACACGAGGCATTACTCCAGCTCTGCAAAGCTCACAAATCCCCGGGACAAACCCTGCAGAACTTGGCTGCGAGTGCCCTGGATCCACTGTTCCTGTGAGAGTTCCTGCATGAATATTTCCCCCTCACACGAAGGAAGGAGGAGCAGAGGGCTCTTTGCCTTGTGGCATCGCTCCAGGCTCTCTCAAAGCCTGCAATGGTGTTGCTAAAGAGCCAGTGATCCAGGGCTGTAAGAGCTCTTGGCAAAAGCCTGCGCTGGATGGTGCTGAGCCAGGGAGAGAGAAGGGACTGCTGCACTAAGCACAGAAGGAGCCAGAGCCCAGCCAGGACAGCTCTGACCTGCGGTTCCTGGGGCGCTGATAGTTCTAGGACAGAAACCTTTCATCAGGGGAAAAACACATTCCTTTTTCTTTACACAGAGGGACCTTTTGTACTGGGAAAACAAGCACAGAAGATGAGAACTCGCTTGACATCGTCACCAGGGCCAACAAAAAGACCGTGTCACCTGAGGCAGATCCGACACTTAAGAGCACATTGAAGTAAGAGGGAAATGTCCGCTCTTGGTGGCTTTAGCGAGGCTGTGCTACAGGAGAGGGTGGCCACAAAATATGAGGTGTGTAAAGCAGAGGGCAGCAGGGAATCGCAGGGCATCCATCGGTCCAGGTGCCCAGAACCAACCCCCAGGGCTCCATCGGGGCAGCGAGGGCTGGATCACTGCTGCGGGGAGCTGCGGGGACACAGCCAGGACAGCGTTTGTTGGGGCTCACACAGACATGGGGACAAGGAGCTGTGCAGGGATGTAACCCGACGCACCCGCCTCTGGCTGGCACACAAACAAGGCGTGCTTTCATCCCCGCGGGCAGGCCTGCAATCGCTGCTGCCTATTTTTAACATTTTCAATTGCTCGCAAAGCCGAGGGGGCTGCAAGGCAGGAGCCAGCCCCTGCTCTGCTCACAGAGACTGCGCCCAGTCATTGTCCCCAAACAATGAACCTCCCCGAGCCAAGCTGCCTCCCAGGCTCCATCAGTGCTGCCGATCGCTGCAGAAACCCGGGATCCTCGGGCGAGTGACTCAGGGAACAGCCGGGATGAGGGCAGCCAGTGTGCTGGGATTTACAGAGATAACGAGCAACGTGTTACCTTTATCCAGGGACAATCCCCCTGGAGTTTCGGAATTTGTGCCTGTGAGGCAGATTCAGGCCACTGAGTTGAGAACTCACTTCATGCCATTCTGTCTCCCAGTTTGTTTTACCATCGCTGCCATACACTGACACTCCTGGGAGAGCAGGGGTGGTGGGAGGGCAAAACGCACAAACAGGGCATTTCCTTATAAGAGGGAAAAAATTCAGCTGTCACTCCAAATGGACCAACATTTGCTGGCATCTGTTGCCATAACGAGTGGACAGTTGGAGCAATGATGTATCCAAACTATGAAACAGTTGGTAGGATGAAAAAAGCTCCCAGGCCACTTGATGTAGAAGATGCATACCCTCAAAAGAAATCAATTTCTGCTCAATAAAAGCACTCCACCAAAGCAGGAGATAGCAGGAGCTGTACTAAACCACAGCAGCACAGTCAGGCTCACACCTATTGCTACAGAGGGACCAGCCACACTACAGTCCTAGACCAAACCAAGCTGCTGGGCACCAAGCCTGGACAGCAGCCACTCCACCAGCCAAGCTGCAGAAGTGAAATTCTGGAAGCACCAGAATTCACCTAAAAAAGTTAAGCTGCATCAGAGCAGCAATGTTACCCAGCATTTTCCTACACAAACCTGTGCTCCATCCCCTGCCACATGAAATTGCAAGTGAGTGTTTAAATACACAGGCATATGTGATCCCTTACTTGAATCACACAAGGCATCAGTTACTGATGAAGGAAATGGCTGATGCAGAAAACCCAAACCCACGGCGCTCACCATCAGAAATGGTGTGATACAAGCTGGCCTCATCCCATTGATTTTAAGGCAAGTAATTCTCTCTTTCAGCGAGGACTGATCTGTGATACTTCACAGGAATGCGCTTCCCAAAGTGGATGAGCATTTGCACAATCAATAAAATGCACACATTCAATATCTCCCCAAAAGAGGGTCAATAACTGAAACAGGTATTAAGTTAGCAGTCACTCCCACAACAACACTGAAAGGATTAAAACGTTATTCCTCTTATCCCTGTATTCTTTTCCTTCTCACATCACAGCAAGCAACTAACCTTCAGAGACCAAAGCAGAAATAAATAAAGAAGCTCAGACCAAAGATCAACTGAGAGTTTGACTTTGCAAATTCACAGTATTGACAGCACTGCCCTTGAGCACAAGCCCTGAAGTTGGGAGGGATGGGTTTATATCTAGCCTCTACAGAAACCCTCTCTGAACCTTACACTCTAAGCTCTGCAGAGAGCAGGAATGAAGGACCCTTAGTAAAATGAGAAGCTAGCACTTAGGACTGGTAGTAAGTACAAATTTAGTACTCTTAGTAAATACAAATCCATAATAAAATGCCATAATAATAACAGCAGATTAATTCACAACATCCGTTTCTTTTGATCATGATTTGTATTTTCACACAGTTCCTAAGACCAAGACAGATTTCCCTCTAACACCTTGGTATTTCCATTGAAACTGCTGTGAAATGCCACTACACCTTTTTTTCCAGAAATAAACCCTAATGAATCAAAACAGGAATCTTTCTGCACACTGGAACACCAAACAAGATTTCAGTGTTTGCCAGCAGGAACACACTACAGTGTCTTAGTTCAGATAAAACCTACAAATGGAACACTTCTAGATTGATACCAACATGTCCCACACTCACACTGCTGCATTTTGTGTTATTAATAAAAGACTGTTATTCATACTTACGAATCTGTCCCACACTATTTCACCTAAAAGATCATTTGGGTGTTGCAAATTGCTTGTCTCTTTTTAGAGCACAACTTGCTTCCATTTCACACTGATTTGCAGTATATGGAAACCACAGGACATGTTTGAGAGATAAGGCAGAACAAATTGTAAATCTAGGAGTATTTATCACAAACCCCACATTATCTACTGCTGTAGCCACTGCCTTTTTTCTCCATAGTTGTTATTATTTGCCCATATGTAATGGAAAGCTAAATACCCCCATTTTCTACTAGGCTAGTATCCTGCCTTGGCATATTTAACCTGACAAAGAACAGCATGAGCTGGTCATAAGTGTGTGGAAGAAACAACTAATTATTTAAAAGCAGGTTTTCAGTGGAGAGCCCTGGCCCATTCATAAATTCAGTTCTACTTATTCTGCTGAAAATTATGCTTTCTATTAACATCCATGCCAGAGGGGCACACACTGCAGCTCACGCTCTGAAATGGCTGGACAGGGCTGTCTCAGGTGTGTCTTGCAGCACAACATTCAGAAAACCCACCTTTTCTCATGATTTTCTGAAGATAACACACATAAAACACACATACAAATGTGCAACACTACCTTTGTCAAGACAGCCCTTGAATAACTCTGTTAGAAATACACATTAAGCACTCCTATCAAATGACCACCATATCAAACCCCCTCATCTTTAACTCATTTAACCCAGCGTGGCCATGGCAAATTACTCTCATACACACTTTTAAAGGCATGTTACAAACCCCCAGCATGAGGCAGTTCACATTGGATCCTCCAAACTTAATTCTGAGCCACAAGACGAACACTTTCAACATAATTATCACTACCATATGGGCAGCTCTGCTATTGTGCTGGTTCTAATTAGCATTGTATATGTTACACATGTTGAAAGAGTTTGCAAATATGTTTTGTGGTTGACAGTTAAGCTCAGTATTTAAAGTAATGTGAACTTTTGTATGTTTACATTGCATTTGCTGTAACAAATACATCATGTGCATAATAAACATACATATGTGCACCCATACATGCATACACACTACTTTGTTTTAGCAAAATAAACATAAAACAGGTGTCAGAAATGTTAAAACTCATAACTGGAATAAACATATTCACCAAAAATTTAAATCCAGTGCAGTCCTACTAAGCTATTGGCTTCTACAGACAGGATCCAGAAGTATTTCCACTTTCTTACTAACATGCTTTATTCATTGGATATTGGTATTTACATCTGTAATCTTATATATGCTACTCAAAATTTAGAATTAACTTCTCCAAGAAGTTATCTGTGTATCTCTCTATTGAGATGTAATTTTTTCCACCAAAAGAATGGTATAAGCAATTCAAAGATAGAAAATAAAATTTGAGTTAAAATTGTGGAATGGTACAGCACAAAAGCCACTGGAGTGGAGGCATAGAAAGGCAAAGTATCAACAGCACACAGGTAAAGAACAAAAATCAATCCTTTACAAGTACAAAGCCTGGGGCAATTAATTTAATTCTAAAACCTTATACAAATATGCCAGGCATGCAGCTGCTGTCTGCAAATTGCAAGCAGGGCTTGGAACTCTGCTTTCCCAATCATTATTTTATTAGACGTTTGTACCGCTCCCTTTTGATTTGCGAGAGCCTTACAAGATGTAAGAGTAGTACACAGACACATTTAATTGCTAATGATACTGTGCTCTGTTTCAAGTTTCAGCATTAGCATCTCAAGGTAGAAGAGCATTACAACCCTTTCAAAGCTTTAAAACCCACTTTTCACGTAAACACATTACAGCCCGAGCTTCCCTTTTGAGTCTTTTGTCTTGCTCTCACCCTTCAGTTCAAAGTCGTAAAATAACAAGGTATCTCAATATTAGATAACTCCTGATATTGCTTTGAAGCAAGAGGACAGCAAAGCACCAGTCTCTATCAATAACACACAGGCATCCCTGAGCAGGACCTGCCTGCCTGCACAGGGGTAAGACACCACAATTTTCACATATTCAAAGAGACTTTTAAAGGCTCAGGCCACTTAAAAATGGATGGAATCATTTGTTGTAATGCTCCTTGTCCGGGGCAGGCTGCAGAGGGCAGGTGTAAGAGCTTTACATCATCTCTGCCCAGACACATTCCATTGTCCTGCTGGGGATGGGATGGGATGG
>VZTZ01028908.1:0-15813 GCA_013400955.1 Drymodes brunneopygia | reverse complement strand
TTATCCTACCATGAAGAGAGCTGGCAAATTCAGACCTAACAGCCGCAGACTACTTAAAAGAGAGAGGAAGAGGAAGGGATGAACTTTACAGAAAAAAAACCTATTAAAGGATCTTAAGCAGGAGACTGAAATAGGTATTATTGACCACTTCATGCTTGATATTGAACAAACAAAGAATACGCTATGTCCTTGCTGTTTCATTTGAGCTAGACAGGGTAAGACTAGCATATTTCCCTGGGCTATTACTGCATCTCCATTTCAATACTTCAATAGCTCCCCAATCTTAAATAAACACACCCCAAAACCAAAGAAAGATCAAAGACAACTGACTTCATGTCAGCTTTCTGCTTAAATCACTGCAAATTCTGCTGGGAATTTCTTAGTATGCAGCAGATGCACACAGAGCTGAACCATTCAAATGATTCATGGCCTCATTAATCTAACTGTTGTTATTTAATTATGAAACAAAGTTTCTCACTTCCTGCTATTCTAAGAATAACATCTGGGCTTTCTTGACAGAGGGAAAACCCAATGTCTTCAGGGGACAAAACTGTCTCAGTTCTGCATGAGTTTCAGCTGATGTCATTTACTGAGATGTTGGAGGCACTGTAGGTCACAAGTTGTGAGAAGCCCATGGCCTTATGAGTTAAGAAAGACAAGCTCAAATCCATCACCACAAGGGGAACCATACAGTCTTATCAAGGATATGTGAAATGTGCTCACAGAAGGAAGAAGGAACTGGCCCTGCCAGCCAAGGTGAAGTTTCCCATTCATTGAAAAGGCATGAAATACACACTGCAAAGCAGCCTGGGTCTGCATTCCTGACCATCCTGAGCTCCAAGTTTGCCACATCTTGCTAGGGATTGACTACGGATTAAAAAAAAAACAAACCAAAAAGAAAACCCAAAGAAATTTAAAAAAATAAATAAAAAACCAAGTAGATACCATTTTCTTATTTCTAGCCAGTAGATCAAGGTAAAGTTAGTCTGCTGATAAATATTTTTCATGTATATATTTGAAAGGTGCATCAACTATATATTTTAAAGATATATCACCCACTTCAGTACCATCAAGTCACAGGGCATGAGTGACACACTGGAGATGCCTGGCATATGTGGACAGTTGATCCTAAATGAACATGTTATTTTCTGAAAGGCCTGTTAGTCACCTGAATGCAGGAGAGATATGTATTAAATTCCTTACAGAATAAAGACATGGAGTCCTCTTTACTTTTTACAGGATTAAGCATGTTCCACAGTTTTAGACTGCATAACTAATGAGTCCTCTCAACAGGATGTCCTTTTAGACCTTAGTTTCTCCAAGATGTTATAGCATTAACTGCTTTAACTGCCTTTTTATTTCTTAGCAGATCAAAAAAGTATTATGTTGGAACACTTTATGCAGAGCCTGCACTTCAAAGACACATTACTTCTTTCTCTTTTTGAATTCTCCCAGCAATACTTCTGCTTAATAAGNGTTATGAAACAAAGTTTCTCACTTCCTGCTATTCTAAGAATAACATCTGGGCTTTCTTGACAGAGGGAAAACCCAATGTCTTCAGGGGACAAAACTGTCTCAGTTCTGCATGAGTTTCAGCTGATGTCATTTACTGAGATGTTGGAGGCACTGTAGGTCACAAGTTGTGAGAAGCCCATGGCCTTATGAGTTAAGAAAGACAAGCTCAAATCCATCACCACAAGGGGAACCATACAGTCTTATCAAGGATATGTGAAATGTGCTCACAGAAGGAAGAAGGAACTGGCCCTGCCAGCCAAGGTGAAGTTTCCCATTCATTGAAAAGGCATGAAATACACACTGCAAAGCAGCCTGGGTCTGCGTTCCTGACCATCCTGAGCTCCAGGTTTGCCACATCTTGCTAGGGATTGACTACGGATTAAAAAAAAAACAAACCAAAAAGAAAACCCAAAGAAATTTAAAAAAATAAATAAAAAACCAAGTAGATACCATTTTCTTATTTCTAGCCAGTAGATCAAGGTAAAGTTAGTCTGCTGATAAATATTTTTCATGTATATATTTGAAAGGTGCATCAACTATATATTTTAAAGATATATCACCCACTTCAGTACCATCAAGTCACAGGGCATGAGTGACACACTGGAGATGCCTGGCATATGTGGACAGTTGATCCTAAATGAACATGTTATTTTCTGAAAGGCCTGTTAGTCACCTGAATGCAGGAGAGATATGTATTAAATTCCTTACAGAATAAAGACATGGAGTCCTCTTTACTTTTTACAGGATTAAGCATGTTCCACAGTTTTAGACTGCATAACTAATGAGTCCTCTCAACAGGATGTCCTTTTAGACCTTAGTTTCTCCAAGATGTTATAGCATTAACTGCTTTAACTGCCTTTTTATTTCTTAGCAGATCAAAAAAGTATTATGTTGGAACACTTTATGCAGAGCCTGCACTTCAAAGACACATTACTTCTTTCTCTTTTTGAATTCTCCCAGCAATACTTCTGCTTAATAAGACCTCCCTCTATTAGAAACCCTATTTGTATGTGCATGTCTATATCTATTCTCAGAGAGAGATGATCAAAATACTCCAAGGTCATATGACAGACTATTCAATAGGTCAGGTAACTGACAGGAATGTCAGCTAAGTTAGGATCAGCAACATAATTAACAACAGTACTCAAGCAATGAGGCTCAACACAAGTGAAAATAGACTTTTTGCACCACTTTTCTGTGATCATTGCATATGAAACATGAAACCAAGAGATCATTTGCATAAGTATTTACCTAATTAACACTATGGCCAAAAGTGGAAGTACCTGAACTCTCCTGACTGTTTTGGGTTTTTTAGAGTTAATATCACATTTTACGAGTAAAAATTTAGTCTAAGTTTGCAAACCAACAAAACAAAAAAAGCAGAATTAATTCATCAAAGACCTGTTTTTGATGGATCACTAAGAAAATCTATGCAGCTTTCAAAGTGCCTGGAGCCACTAACATGGATTTAAAAGTTCAGCGAAAACACACATGCACCACTGCTACTGAATTTTTGGCAGAAGAGTAGGTAAAATGTAATGCCTTTTGGGCCAAATGTCAAAGACAAAATGAAACTAAACAAACAATTTCAAAATATATTTCAGTCCCAAAACAGAGAATTTACCATTTAAAACTTCAACCAGCTCATCATTTGGCCTCAGTTTTTCATGTCATTATCTTCTGACTGTGGGGAGCTGTAAAATAAAAGTCTTTTGTGTTTCAGCTAGACAAAAAATTTAGGACTGTTACCAACCATCTATTAAGCCCACACCACTCAGAGGCACTAACTAAATGCACTGCCATATCTTCTATCACAGTGAACAATAAATTACAGAAATACTGGCACAGAGACAAAGGAGGCACTTTGAGGCCTGAGCAAGGTTAGGTGAAGTGTCATGTCAATAAATAACGTTTACACTCACACCCAACTGTGCTTTCCATGCCTGGCCACTTCTGCAAGTGGTGGGCACCAAAGTTCACCTGTCTGAATGCCCATGTCAAGCCAGGTACAGGTCACTGCAGCACATGTGTGTTCTGCACTTTGATCTTCAACTCGGAGTTGTGACACCAGTTTTGAAACAGGGGTCAAGGCTGGGAAGAACACAAGTTGCTCCTTGTGGCTAAAAAGTCATACTACCTTCCCTTCCACGAAAGAAAAAAATCCTTGAGGCTGAGGAACTTGCACTGCTTGGAATACACAGGAGAGTGAGTGAGGCTGTCAGCTCATTTTCACACTTGGTGAAAAAGATAATCAGCTGCCACCTCACACTCCATTTTGAACATCTGCAAACAAATGCTAAATCAGCAGGGTACCTTCCCTTCTGCTGCCAGTGCTTTGCCTCATGCTCTCCCTGTCCCTTTTTCAAGAAGTGCCACTTCAGTGAAGAGACCCCTTGGAAACCCCCACATTTCCTGACACCTCTGAGAGCACTTAGGAAGTGGTCGTGTGATACAGGGGCAAAGGCTTCAGCTGCAAATCTGCCTCATCTGCCTCAGCCCCCAGCAGCTGCAAAATTAAAAATAGCTGCCACAGGCAAACCACGACTGAAGATGAGAACGTTTGTTCCTTTATTTCAGGCTGATAATGGTGTCACTGTTGACATGTTTGGGCTCTGAAAGGAGCACTAATGAGGAAATGGACAAAATTATAAAGGCAGAATAAGGAACATTCTAAAATAGAAATGGGAAAATTACCCTCCTTTTAAATTTACATGGAAAATTTGACTAGCCACGACAAAATTATATGCTTATTTGGCTCTTTTGGATGAATTTCTTGCTAACTACAAGCTGAGCAATCATTTAAGGCAGAATTCTCAGCTCTTAAAATTGATTCTCACCCTGACCAAATGAGACAATTTTATCAGATATCAAAATTATATGCACCATCACTGCCTCCTCATGACTTGAGAAAAACATGGTCCATAAGGAATGGAACCTTATTATTGTAGAATTTACTCTCCAGCTTTTAGCCACTTTCTGGCAAACCCCAACATTTACAGGATAATTTAGGTTTACAGAAAAGGAGCCTTCTGCAAGAATAAGAAATTACATTTCATCCAGTGTAGCAGGAGTATTACCTGTGTGTGTATATTACCTACGTATTACCTGTGTATTTTTGCTTATATTGTCTACAAAACCACTGAAATGTAATCCTAATTTTGTGAGCCAAATGAGGGGTCAGGTGTGTATACAAAGACTGCTGTGCAATCCACTTGCTTTGCTCACAAAACAGCAGTAGTTCCTACATAATTCAGTGTTGCAAGGGAGCTATTTGGGAAGGAGAAAGTGTTGTTTTTATTAGGTAAACCCCTGTGCATTAGTCACATATTTGTCAGATTCCCTCTATCACTAATTAGCCCTGTTGTCAAACACTGGGTAACCCAAGGTCAGTCCTCCCTCTTGGGGCTGCAAGCCAGGTTTCTTAAAAATCTCAGCATGGTAAAGAGCCATCAGCACCACTGAAATCTCCAAATCATTTCTGAGCTACAGCTTCTACCGCTGTGCCACAGGGAACAGCTACCTCTGAAAGGGCCAGGTTCACTGAACCTGACATCCAGGAGCAGGAAAATTGCCAACTTTCAATTATCTGCATCCAACCATGAAAGGCATCTCTGGAGGCCTTTGGATAAACATCCAAAATATGCAAAATCAGATGCAGCTAAACAGAAAAGCATCAGGCACAGTNGGTAGCTTCCAGGGCAACAACACTCATAGATACATTTAATGATGTAATGAGGCATTGCACCATGGCAGTGGCCATTGACAATGTGCCCGTTCAAATGGGATCCCTGTCTGGTCTGCAAAGAGCTCAAACACTGATACAGCTGTGGATTGTGGAGGGGAAATTCTCCCACTAGTCAGTGACGGCAGCCGTTAGGGCTGTGCCCTCTGTGCATGGGGCAAACCCAATGCAAGGTCTGCACTCAGCCTCAAATTTAAACTGAAACCACAAATACAAACTCTAAATATGAAACTACCTTCTTTTTCTGCACATTGCCAGATCCCAGAATAACCCCAGAACTGGCACTTGGACTACAGCATACCATATATGATTAAATAAAAACTTGCCACTGACATTTTTCAGTCACTTCTGAGAGGATGTTCTTTTGAGTTTCATCACTGTATGCTTATGCTTAAACTGCATTTGAAGAGCAGATTCTAAAATAGGTCAGAAATAAGCAAGAACATTATGGAGACATACTTGCTCTGTATTCAGAGTTCAAAGAGCCTTGGTTTAGGATGAGAAGTCCTTTAAGATACTTGACTTTTGGTCTAGTCTCTGTCACTCCTTTGTTAATTACATTTAGGTGCAACTGCCCCAGAAGCAAGAAGCTATGCAAGAATGAATTTTAAGAACTTTATGGAGAATAACCAAGATTTGCATACACTGCCTACCTAAGTCCTCATGTGAATGTTCCTCGTTCTCAGGATTATAAAATGCACACTGGCAACCTGGCTATTTGTACACGAAGTATCTGACTCATGGAAATCACATATCCCACTTCTCTACCCAGAAAAAAGTGTTTTCAACTATCACATTTACACAAAGTTTTTACACGTTTAGACACAAAGCCAGTACATTTCCCTCTTCTTGGTCATTGTTTATTATGCCTGTTTCAACCTGCTGTGATGAAGACAGAAGGCAGAGCAAATCTGGTAGGAGCAGTCTCAGAGCAGAAATGTCTTGCTTGTTCATGGGGAAGATGAAGCACTTTCTGTGCTTTTTACAAATGTGCTTGCCCCTTCTCCTTCGTTGCAGCTGTTGTGAACCAACCCAGTGAGGAAGGCAGAGGTTCTGCACATGCTGGAGTCTTTCGCTTATTTACAGACCACTGCTCCTCTTGTGCAATGCAGCTTGTGGTGCTCTGCTCTGAATTATTACAGACTCCATCCCCTTTCTGTTGAGCACTGACTTGCATGAGGCAGAGTTGTTCCAGTTTGATTACCATGAAGAACAGCAGCACCAATGCATGACAGGAAAGCTGAGAGTACCCTTAAGATGACTTTGTTTTACCAAAACCACAACATGGCAAAGTGTTGGTCTAAGATGGAAGAGAAAGCACAAATCCTGAAGTGCAAGAGATGCTGAGCTTGCTGAAGGCATCCAGTCAATATTAATATAAAACTAAAGCAGGTTTGGGAGAACACAAGTAAGGACACTGAGAAGAAGACACTAAAATCAGACAGGTCAGACTAGATGAGTTATAAAAGAATGCCTGATAACTACTACCCTCACAAAAATATTAGAGATTCTAACTGCTTGACATTCAGATCAAAGGCTCAGCTGTACATTTGCTAAAATTATTAATTGGGCCATCTTATACCCTCTGAAAAGGCATTTATCAGCATCTCAGATTGTTCCTTGTGCCCTGCAGAGAAATCTGTTCCCCCTCTATTCAGGAGTGATCCATCTTACTGCAACTCATCTGTCACCAAATGGTTTCATGCGAACAGCTGTATCAACTTCCCTGTCACTTCTCTGCCACTCTGCCTGTCCAAAATACACAGAATAATGCACCTGAACTTTTTAACAGTGAATCATACTGACAAAACTAGGAAGATCATCCAATTCAGCTACACCCAACATTTTTCAGTGAGCAGGATGGATAAGTAGTGCGGATATTACAGAGAAAATCAAGGCTGACTTGACTTAGCAGTTCCCTTGGAACCCCACATTAAAAATGGACTTGAGAATCTCTCTTACTTTAAGCATCCCTCAGATTCTTCAGAAAAAAGCAAAAGGGAGTGAGACAACTAAAAACTATTTTACCCCCTCCTTAAAATGGCCACAAATTGGGGGAATCTCAGAACCAGACCCAGAAATACTGAAAAATATTTTTTATTATATTCTAGACTGGCAGCCTAGCCTTCTAGGGAAAGGGGATTTAACATTATTTTCATTCAACTATTAAAATGATTGTAATGTGGAGAGAAAAAACTCTAAGTTATTGCACTGTAGTCCTGGAACATGAATGAAAAAGAGACAAATAACTTTCAGATGTCATTCCTGTACATCTGTTTTTACATCTTTGAGACATATCAATCTGTATGTAAATGGTCCACAAAGCTGGGTCAATACATCACATATATGTACAAACTTATCCAGTTGCTTCCTCTAAGGGTTGAAGTATTAAATGCCTGATTCTGACATGAGAATTTACAACTCTAGAATGAAGGAGCTGCAATCTGGATGGAAAGTAGGAAGCAACTGAGGAGTACTACCATATAATCATCCTGCACCACCAGAAAATGAAAAGAGTAAAGCTTCAAAAAAGAATACTCAAAGACAGTGATCAATCTGATACACCACAGTGAGCCTGATTACCATCCACTGCGATGAAATTCAGCCTGCCTTAAGAAGCTGGGTGCTCAAAGACATGTATGTACAAAACATTACTAATCTTAAAATAACTCTCAAAATCTTGGCTGAAATCACTCAAATTCCACACAAGTGCCCCTTATCTCATTTATAATGAAAGTGAACACCAGAAACATTCCAGAGCAGAAAGATGACACAGGTTCACTAGCTCTGAAAGAGTTCAGTATTAAAGTAATAGATACATTTATAAACTGATGGCAGCTGACTGGACTGGAAGTGAGTGAAGTTCATTTTCAGGGAAACTCACTCATCACAGTTCCATGGGAGCTTTTTGGATATTGTGCTTGCTAGGGACAGCCTGATAGCTGAACTCCAGCTCTTCCAAGCCATGGAACAGCTTTAAAAAAACAGAAATAATTTTTTTAAATTCCAAGAAAGATGGATCATTGCACCATGCAATACAAACTTAACTTTCCCACTGTATACTAAAGGATCACATGGTTTTCCATTTGCTTCAGCATAGTTTTTCTATACTTAGGGATAGATAACGTACCCATTAGATCAGCCTCAAGCTGAGAGGGAAAAAGGTAATTAGATGGAAGCAACTTCTGCTTAGCATTTGTTTGCTTAAATTAAGGGAACAAAACTAATTTTTTTTTCTGTGTCTCAAAATGCCTTTCACTTTCATGCACAGAATAACAAACAGAGGTATGTTATACTATAGAAGGCATTTATTCACCGAGTTACAGCTCGGCAGTTCTGCAGCATCATCAACATTTTACCATCTTGGCCAGCTGTTTAACAACTTAAAATTTGATTAAGGCCCAACTTCAAGTTTAATTCTTCTAGCCAGCACTAATGCAGCTTAGTAGACTATTTTACAGTGCTGTATAACAGATTGGAAATGAGCTCTTCACAGGATAAAATACTTGCTTTGTGCCTTGCAATTCTTTGTGGAGCCAGTACAGACATTCCCCTGGATAAAGCAGTGAAGCTGGACTTCAGACAAGTTGTATCTACATAGTTCTCACCTATTTAATCTTTTTCTTACCCGTCCTACACTTTTGCAAGGAGATCAGAAAATTCTGACTTAGAATTTTTGCTTAGGTTTTAGGGTTGAGGAGAGAAGCACATATCCCAAGACTTTACACTGAACAGTAAAGCTTGCTTGCAGACAGCCAAGGAATGAGGATTTAGAAAACCCTGTTAACAGAGGAAATTAAAACCATCTAATTTGTGGCCACATGAACCCCAACAAATGTGTGCTGAGGGTAATCGGGAGTGCCCAAAGCAGCAGGGAGTGAGGCATGGTTACTCAAGCAGGACCTCATGGTTTTAGTTCCCCTGGACATTCAGCACTCTGACCTGTGGAGCCTGAAGGTTCAGCACCTCCAGCAGATAAAGTCCTGTTCATTTCTGCTGCCCTTGCCACAAACAGTCAACCAAATTCCAGCTATAAAGAATGCATAAGCGCATTTACTACCATTATTTTGTAAGTGACTGCACATCAAACCAAACTATCAAAAGCAGTCCTGGAGTTCTCAAATCCTTAAGTGTCCCAGGCAGAGATCACCAGCTGCAGACCTAAGGGTGAAACTCGGCACATTCGTTTCCAGCCAAGACAATTACCAAGTTTGAGCTCCAGCCCTGGGGACTTCCATGAATGCACACAGTCCCCGTAATAATACAAGTTTATCATTCTTAAGGCTTTAACTGCTCACACTGAATTTGCAAGTCAGCATCAGGCAGAAGCAACCACAAGACCTTTGCAGAGGGAAACAATCCTCAAAGTTAGTAAGCAATAGCTTCACAAAGCATAAGAAAACTAATAGCTGGGAAATACAGGAAAAGCACAGTTTCTGAAGCAGGATATTTCAAAATGAGGTACATTTTGTACTTCAGAAGACTTGGACAGCATCCACTGCAATTATGATACTTCACTGGTAGCTACCGTAATTACCTTGAGAGGAAGAAAACCACCAACCCCACTCTCGTTTGATTTCCGGCATTTAATTCACTTCCTGGGGAATCTCTTTGCTTAATAGGTATTTATGCTATTTTCCTTGCAAAGCACATGTTGTCATGGAGCACTGATCACAGGCAGAAGCAAGTGATTCTGCTTTTTTCAACCACACAGCCTTCACTTGAGGGACTCTATCTTACTACCTGTCAGCCTTAACCTTTTGCTAAGTACACNGCTATCCACCGGCGGGGTCATACCTGAACCCCCCTGGTGCCACCACCCCTCGAAGCGGTTAGGGGCACTGGGGTCACGCCGGCTCTGGGTTGCCTTACATCGGGGTAGGCATTCCAAGTTGAGCACGAGCAGCGACAAGCTGTGGTTATATTTGTTTTGATTTTAGTGAATGGTCTCATTCAAAAGCTGCTCTCAAAAGTCTTCCCCATTTTTCACTGGCACTTCGCTTTGACAGAATGGAGTTTCCTTTCCTCAGAGTGAGAAGGTGGCAGATGGGAGAAGGAGGATCCAAGCAGACAGAGAAGTATTGCACAAGACACATGCTGAACTTGTCAACAGAACAAGATTTCTTTACTACAGAGCTTAAAAAAATTAAAGTGCCTGCTTCTTTGCTCAACAAATCTACAGAGCTATACAATAGCATTCAAGCTTTTTTATTTTAGGGTACCCAGAATTTACCTAGGATGAATCTTGCCTTGCAGTTAACTTGATCAACAATGTAGTAGCAAGACTGAAGGAATCTGAGTTACATCTGAGTGACAGCAAACCATCATACTACTCCTGCTATAAATGGCAGGCAACACAAGGTTTGCATGTAAGCAGAATACATTTGGATTCCTGCCTCCTTTTATTGGTAGGTGGCAAGATGAGTCTTGGGGCCAGAAAAAAAACCCTTAAAAATAGGGTGCATGGTCTCAGAACAGCAAGGATACCAAATCCTGATACCTTTAACATTTTTTTCTCTTTTGGGCCTACAGAAAAAAATTAATGTGAGCTTTAAGCTTATGGTGGGCAGATGGACAGAAAAAAGTAGCACAGACTAACCTGATCCTGTCTCCAATTTGGCACAGGGAGAGTCACAGCTGCTTCCTGCCTGGTATTTCTCTGTGGGGGAGGAACAGAACTGCACTACTGGGACTAAAGGAAGACACCAGCTTAAATAAACATACCTAAAAGCTGCCTCCAGTATGAAACCTTTCAATATTCACCAAGAAGTCCCATAATTAAGGAGACTAAAGTCATGCTCAGTGACCATAAATCAGATGATGAGTCCAACGACTGATGGCAGAGCACAGACACTGGTGACAATTTTCCCCTTTTCTGTACAGAGGTAACATAAATAAAGTAATCACTTTTCTTGCCTAAGCAAATATCTGCTTCTCAAAAAGTGCCAGAATCATCGATGCATTGGGTCTGCATCACAGAGAACTAGTGAGTGCTACAAATTTGTCATACATCACACATGCTCAATGTGAACCACACATTAACATGATAAACTCATATGCAACTACTATTTCTGAAATAATCCCTTTTGGAGGCCTCAGTGATGGAGCTTCCCTTGAAGTAAAGGTCACAGATTTGATCTACTATCAGCAGGGAACAGTAACAAATTATGAATTATTCCTATGAAAACTAGGGAACAATTTATTTTGCAGGAGTTGCAAGAAAGCATTTATTAAATCAATATCACTAAAAATACGCATCTTGAAAAACGTAGCAGCTACCAAGATTCTGTTAATAGAACAAAATTCAGCAGGCTACACTGGAAAAAAGTTCTTACCCCTTGAGCATACATACATCTTTCACCACTACCACATCACTCACCCAGGGTCCCATGTGCTCATTTAGAAGTACATGTTGCAAGGTTTTAAGAGATACACCTTTCATCTCATTCAATTTTAAAAGATCTTGAAATGTTCACAACTCAAAAAAACCCAAAAAACCCAAGAAAAAGCACATGGGAGGAAACAGTTCAGGGGGAAAAAATAGGAAGTTTGGAAAGCCAAAGCAAACTATCTTTCAAGGCAAGTAAGCTTCCTACTCAGAATTATATGATTTGTGCTGCTTGTCATCCTGCCCATTTTCTGAGATGTCTCAACTCAGCAAGATAGCAGCTGGTGTCACTGAAAACCAAAGGCATAGGGAAGCCAACCTCCAGTTTAATATCAGACATTCACAGCAAACAGCTGCTTACTTGTTCAATCTCTTGGCAACTCAGATTTGTCATCAAGGTCATGGCAGTTTAATTTTTTTTAAAAATTAATATTAAAATGCCTAAAGGAGGGGAAGGGGAGAAGATTAATGATGTATCCTGATAAAATAATTCTCCTATGTTTGAATGAATTGTTGTTCTGAGCATCACCCACAAGGAAGAAAAAAGAAAACTCATCAAGTTCAGAATCCACTCCATTCAAAATTCTTAATCAACAGAAACTCATTCCTACTGAGAAAAATGGAAACTGAAATCTTCTAGCCATGTACATCCTTCACTCATCAGAAAAGGACTGTGTCTGGCATTGCAGAACATGTCATGGGCAGTGGCACTCCGGGGGATTCAGAACAGCCTGATTCTCTTTTACAAGGTGAATAACAGGAGATCTGTGAACAGCTTATAGTGTTTTGAGTCACCAGCACTGCAGGTCACATAACATCCAACCTGACAATGTGCTACATCTTTGCAAAATTCCCCAGAGGAACAGGGGTCTGGAAAGGCCAAAGGTGGGCACTGGAAATCTCCTTGTGGTACAGCATGCCCTGAGCTGCCTGAAGGTATTTCAAAAAAAGGTGTACAAAAGAGCAAATATGGTTGCCAGTCTCCCTGGGTGTAACCTCGCACTCACTGAACAGCTCACATAAAAATTAAATAGCAAGTGACTATGACCTGTGAGTAAGAGCAGAGTTAAAACTGGATTTCATGTTTGTTATGGGCTGGTTTGGAAGCTTCACCTCTTCTACCTACTGCCTTGGGCTGGTGCTCCCCACCATAATCCCTTCCCAGTAATCCAGCCATTTGTTCCAATACAAGGATACAGAGCAGGGATGTAATAAGATGCTAAATCTCAACAAAGGAAGATAGAGCCTATGACATCAATTCCTGGCACCATGTGAAGGTCCTCCTAGACAACATTTAATTTAGCAAATCAGGGCTAGAATAAATACAAAGTTTATACCGGGATAAATACATCGTATATTATCTTCTCAAAGTAATTATTCCATTAGATTTGTAGAGGGGACGAGGATGTAGGCCAGAACTAAGCTAGGGAAAATGTCACTATCTCATCTGAAAAATCTACCAGGAAGGACTCTGCATACTGGTTTTTAAAATCATTACAGTTTGTGTGTGTGGTTGCTGGTGGTGGTGGTTGGGTTTCTTTGGTTTTGAGAACACCAATAAATGTGCTGCCATCCTAACAAGTTCAGAGCTATCAAACACTCAGGCAATAGAGGCATTTTGCTCCTTAAAGACTGATGGGCACCAAGACCTGTATATGTGTCAGTATTCCCTCACTTCATTCAGCTTCCTGCTAACCACAGGTATGTTTGAAGCTTTGCCATAAACAAGTACAACATGCTTGACATGAGTCCTGTGTGATTTACTTGATCACCAGGAATATATCAACCCTTCTCACTGCTCCATGAGAAATGTTAAATGTTCTATGCTAATTATCTCTTAAAACCCTATTCATATAGCTTTCAGTCCTTCTCACAGTTCAAATAAGCCCAATCTAAAAATAAAATGTGAAGAAATTTCTCAGAAATAACAGAAGTCCCAGTTTAGCCTGGTTGCTCCTCACAGACTCTGAAAAAAAGCACAGGAAAAAGCACAATAGTGAAATGAGTCTCAAAAGCATTTTTAATTTTAATTACTTTGTTACCTACCTTCTATAAAGCAGCACTTGAGTGAAACAAGTTCAAAAAGCAAGGACAAGTAAAGGGTATTTTTTATAAATATGCCAACTTTTAATCTCTTTTCATTCGACTTTTTCCCCTAATGTTTTTCTTAAATATTTATCTCTCTAAAGCCAATGATTTTTAGTAAAATTCTTTATTCTTACCCTGAAAGCTTGCTATAGGCTTGCAAGCTTGAACAGCTTCTTCTTTGTTATTAGCAGGTAAAATAATCTTGCCTGCCAGCTAATACCTCAAGATTTTCTCCACTGCATTTGCCACTGATTTCAAATTCCAAGTCTTAAATCCTGAAGTGGGAAAAGAAGATCTGCTCTTTTGGAAAGGCATAGAAACAATTCCCCACCCCACCCTGGTTTACAAAAGCTTCAGGAAGCTGCTTTGATGTGTGCATTTAGTCCTGTGCAGTTATAGCCAAACAGAGCAGTGTTGGCCCACAAGTGTCCCTGTTTCACCACCAGCCTGGCAATATTTCCCATATATCTTTACAAAACTATCTCTCAGACTTAGGTCCCTGTCAGCATTCCTGCTTTCAGCTTTGGTTCTTGAAAGATTTGTCTGACCTTCATAACTGAAAGAGAACAGTAGAACAGTATGACCAAAACACACTGTAAAATCCAAAAACTGGGCAGCAAAGATGGCTTTTAAACGTGCATTTGTGAAAAAACCCAACTCAACCTGAAAATCCCTACTTCAACCTTTTTATTGTGCAGAAAGCTACCAAGAGTATTTAAGATGGTGTTAGTAAAACACACACACACAAATAAAAAATATCAAAGGGAAAAAGCTTCAGAGATTATTCACTCAGAGCATGTAACAAACTAAGCTGGTCACAAATATCTACTTGTGTGCTGACAGAAAAATTTCATAATGCTCCATAAAGGATCTGGATAGTGACTACACACAAACACAGGGGTGTCAACTCAAGGTTCTGTAGCAAGATATTCCCTCCTGGAGAGCCACAGATCTCACAGCATGGTCAGGGCACTCCTCATGCCAGCTTTCTAAATATAAACTTCCTTGCCCTCCTGCCAGCCAGCCATTTAGCTGCAAAATTTCTACTCAGTGATACACTTCGAAGGTAAAGTGTGGAGGTTGCTGCATGTACAGAACTCAGAATTACCAGCACAGCTCACTGCAGAACATCACTGAAGCCTTAATTTGTTGCCCTTCCAAGTGCTTTGAGCTGCTTTGCTGGCCTTGTGCTTTGACTTGGGTGAGCATCTCTCCTACATGCTCTAGATGACTCCCTGAAGCCAGACATTTGTTCTTCCTTTTATTTCATTTTATAGCCACCAAACACTTAATCTCTCTTTGGTGAGCAAGGGTGACTATTTCTGTGACTCTTGTTTGCTTCCTTGAAAATTCAGATAAATATGCCTTAGGTATATGGATGTATTTTTCTTCTATTTCAAAATCACTGCTCCACTTAGAGCCTGTGAGTCAACAAATATGATAAAATCTGACTTGTTTTCTAAATACTCAGTATCCATCCGGTGAACCCTCTGACAAAGGACTGCACCTGTACTGCTGCTCCCACCCTTAAGAGTGTTCTCATCCTCCGTGATTTTCTAAAACCAGGTGGAAGGACTTTTCCTTTCCACGAATACCTGCAAGGAAGGGCTCCCTGCTCATCCTACTCCAAGCAAAAATTCTTGCTTGGTAGCATTTGCTGGTTGTTTGCTGTCTTCCCATGACAATTATCTCCTCTAGCTGCCACTCACAGCTCCAGCTGGATGGGTTTAGCTGTCACCAGAGGTGAATATTGCTGGCTTGCCTCTTTCCCATCTTTGGGAGGGTTCTTGACACAGCAGATTTATCCCTGTGGATGTGATGCAGTGTCTCACAGGAAACAGACTGACAGCACACAGGAGCTCCACTCCAGACAAACTCCAAGCTGACACCACGGTGATATGTAAAGTTCAGTGAAAAATTTTACAGGAACCATGAGCTTTTTGTACAGAAGAAAATAACAGCTTTTATCTTCAGGGCCTAAGCAGCTCTGCATCTGGTAACAGCAGGAAACCACACTGTAAACAGTATGACAAGTACTGCATTATTACCTGTTTATATGCTAAATGATATAAATTAAGAT
>VZTZ01028907.1:226204-272629 GCA_013400955.1 Drymodes brunneopygia | reverse complement strand
GCTTTTCAAACCACAACAGGGTGGATGGCACAGATGTTTTTTGGAAGCAGAAGTTTATCTGATCTGAAGAAGTAAGAATGGCCAATATTGCAACTGTTAGGGCTACTGACTGAGCTAAATTTTTCTGCTTTAAATTCCACTTCTTTTCACTCCTTTACTAATATGTAGCAGGACAGCACTGAAGAGATTCACTGCTAGAGCTTTCTTCTGGTCAGCATAGGACCCACGTTAAGTGCGTATCCTTTGCCATGCTGTAGAGTTGATAAATCATAGATCACAGAATCGTAGAATGGTTTGGCCTGGAAGGAACCCTAAAGATAATCTAGTTCCAACCCTCCTGCTATGGGTCTGGACACCTTTCACTAGACCCAGTAGCTCAGAGCTCAGTCCAGCCAGACCTTAACTGAAGTTTTCCAGCATTCAGCCTAGGAATAAAGTCACTGATTGCAGTCCAAAGTTTGAATGTTGTATGCACAGGTGCATTCTTCTTCATGTATTTTCTAGGTCAATTAACACATTCTTTCCTTTGCTTTTAATTTGGATCCATTCCTTTGTAAGAGTTCTTGCAAGGTAGTATGTTCTTTGAACCTACAACCTGAAAAAACTTGTGCTATACCTTCATTTATGTTTATAGTCTCTCAAATAAGGGCAGCTATAACAGCCAGATGTATTATATTTCAAAGAAATGAGTTTTCAGCCTGACCAGGCATATTCTTGAAGATAAAGCAAGTAGCTGTAGGAAAGAGGAAAAGATGAAAAGGAGGGGAAAAAAGAAAATGAAAGAATAAAAAATAAAATAAAACAGTTAATTTTAAACAAGGGAGCATGACAGGAGGAGAAAGGAAAAAATATAAAAAAGGAGCAAATTTTTTTATATTTCCAAACAGAAATACTCTGACTTTTTGCTAAATGAAGAAAAAAGTCTTTGTTTTGGAATGTTCTGAAATACACTTTCTGTGTTTTAGAAAGTAAATAATCTCCCAACGAAAAAAGTTTGACTTTGAGTCGAATCTATTTCTTGGTGGATCAGAAAAAATTACTCTTTTATTTCATTTAGCCAAGGAAAATGTAACTTCAGGAGGAATAAAAAGTAATTCTTCAGGCAGGGCAGAGAAGGGGAGACAGTTATTTTCACTTGTTTAACTACTAACCTTTTAAAAACACTCTTCTGTATTCAGTCTTACACATCTCGGCTGTAAACAGCATATTTACAAAGCAGTCTGAATTTTTTCTTTCTTTCAATCAATCCCCTTGCCATGGAAGTTTCTAGTAATCTTTTTTCACATTCTCATTTAATCTTCATCTCACTCCCTACAGATTGGAACTTTTCCCTTTGTCATTACTAGTACCTTCTGCACCAAGTCTTCTTCTGGTGAGCATGAATATGCAAAAGCAGCTTCTCTCACTTTTCTGGCCAGTGTTTCGTAGTAGCCTCCTTGCCTTCCCTTTCAACTTCTCTTGGGATGAAAGGTCTCTTTCTCCCAAAGTCCTGGGGGCTGAGGTGATCAGACAGCTTCTTTTCTCCAGCAACATGGATCCTTTCTAACACCCTTTTAATTTCCTGTGGGACAACTCTCCAGAGATATCTCCTAGTTTATACCTGTCACTGAATGGGTGTCTTCCTCCTGCCCGTGGGAGAGCAGGGGGCTCTGCTCTTGTCACAAGAAGAGCCTGTCAGATGTGGGGGCAGCTGCATGACAGGAGGCTTCACAAGGAGATTATGAGCTGTAGGACTTTATTCATAGAGTTTTAGACCAATACAGAGTCATAAAACAACCCATCTGAACATACACAGAACTGTGTAAAACATACACTACTGAGATTTTTGCAATGATCTGCTGCTGTTACTTCATCAAGATGTCAAGTACCAGCTTTTCCAGGTTACACCATACACTACATCTTGGGCAAAATCAGAGAAGTCTAATTAATGTAACAATTCTTTGTTATGAACACGGTGGTGGTGCAGCACGTGAGGAGAACATCATTAAGAAGGAATGATGCAAGTAGGTCCGGTTATCATAGTGGTGTTCAATGCTTGACTTGTGCAGGGGGGCCATAGATGTGTCACAGCTGCCAGGATGAATCTGCATTGTGGCAATAACTACACAAACATGAAACAATACAGGATGGGCTAACATACTCCACTTTAAAAAGCAAAGCAAAAAGTGACCTTATGGCAGCAAAACACATACACATACCGCCCAACAACATCTTTTAAACAGAATGAATAGCCCTGGAAAAATATTCGCATAAAGCACTGATGAGGTAAAAATTCCTATGGTTCCTACAGTGAACAACAGCACTGCTGATCTTAGTTACTGATTAAAAAAAACTTCATAGTAAATGTTTTTCTGATCAAAAGTCTGGCAAATTGTATCTGACAACACTGGCTTTTTCCCTTCTATTTTTATTCCTAAGCTCTCCTCGTTTGTTCAGTTATGCAAGGTGCTCTGCAGAATGCTGGGCTTCTAAAAGTGCAGCCCATGCACCATTTAAATTTCTGATACTGAATTCTACATTGCAATTTTGCTTTTAAGAAGCTGAAAAAAACCAAGGTCGGTGGTAATAAAGAACCACATTACATAGTGAAAATTGCCAAATTTTTAATATTAACAAACCCTAACAGCATTCTTTGCTTCCTATTTATTTTGACAATACACATTTTAAAGGGGAACACTTCTATTTCACCAGTTCCAGTATCTCATAACACTGTGTACATTTAGATCACCAGTAAGATGAAAGCATGACAGATGAAGAAAGGAAAGGGAATGGAGGAGCTGGGAATAGGAAAATCAAGGCTTAGATCCAGTCTGAGTTAACAAAATAATTTGTGAATTATTTTCACAGGCATTTCAACATAAAACGCTTACTAACTTAAGGTAAAATATCAGCACTTCTTTAGTTGGTGCAGTGTTTTAATTTCATATCTCTTTGATTACCTCACAGCATTATGATATGTGTGTAATAAAAGTAAACTCTTTAATATCCTTATCCACCTCCAAGAGCAATATAATTTCCTACTGCCTTCACAGTGCTCAAAAATAAAACAGCATCTTTTTCCTGCTCGTTAAAGCAGCGTTTATGAAGAGTGGGGACTGTTTATCAACATCTCCTGCTAGTTCCTACACACAGGTGATATCATTTTTCTGCAAGATGTCTGCCACGCTCACAGGAAAGCTGCTCGTGTGCAAAATGGCTGACAAGGGATTCAGGGGTGGGTTCAGAAGTGGCATTTGCTGCCTTGGAGTACATTTTGTAGAATATGCACGCTAAGAAATGCTTCCTACATTTCCAGCTTCCATAATTCTGGGCTGAGCAGGAGGTTTATCTCTCCTTAAAATGAGGAGTGTGTCACTAACTGAGACTTTTGCCTTTATTCCTTTAAACATTGAATTAAGGTCATGATCTTAAAAAAGGTATTAATAAAGTAACTATATAATAGAGATGAGAGCTTAAATAACACAGTGACTTTATAGCTGGAAATCAGTTTTGCTCTTCAGCGCTAGCAACCACAGATTCAATGGGGGAAAAAAAAAAGTTGGAAATTTAAAGGAAATCTTCAGATCATGTAACTTCAATTGTAATATTGAAAGGAAATGGTACAGGCAACACTACAGAGAGTGAGAGCTTAGCTCTTCCTCTTTTGTCTCTGTGCTCTGCTTGCTCCTGGTGTTAAATAATCCTCAGTACGGTGGATACAATCTATTGGAGTAAAAGAGGTCAGTTTAACTTTAAACCCTACACAGACATTATATGAAATCATGTGGTGGGAGTGTGCCATTGTGGACACACATACAGAAAGGAATTCGAGCAACTATTTAGTTCATGGTAAAAAGTGTTGTCACTTACATAAGGAACACCTCTTTAGAAACACTGAAAAAAATTCCTGAAATAATTGTGCTGCTATTCAGGTATCTGAGGAAATGGTATAAAAAATGAAACATGAACAGGATTTTTTTAAAAAGGCATTAATTAATAGAGTAAGAGACATTTTTCAGTCTCAGACCATCAAACGGACTTAATTTTTTGCCTATGATTCAAATTACCTGGGAGACTTATCTCCTGAAGACAGACCTGATCAGAACAAATGGCAAAAACTCATGAGGTTTCAGAAGCCGATATGCAAAGATGTCTGGTATTCAAATGTTAGCTACTGCCAAGGGTATTGCACAAGGCTTTCAAAATACAAATTAACCCATTTACTACATTTTAGATAATCAAAGTAGTATGTTTTGCTTTTATGAAATTTCCCATAGTTACTTATACCCTGCCTTAAAATCAATGAATGGATTAAAAATTAGTTGCTCAGGTTATCAATGTTTCTGAAAACTAAACATTACTCTTGGCTTTTTTCCCAAATGCAATATGTAACTTAGTTATCACCTTCTAAATACTTTTGAACTTGGACAGAACTCTGAAATAATACACAATTCCCATAAATAGGATTAGATATGCAGTAGTATCTGTTCTGGACAGATTTCTCAATGAGACATGTCCAATCTGCTGTGTGTCACCACCACACTCTGAAGTTTGCTGCTCTACTTTTCAAGGAGAAACAGATTCAAATTAAGTGTAAATAAATTAAGTGTAATAAAATTAAAAATTAAAAAAAAAAAAGCTGAGCCTATGAAAGCAAGTTAAAAAAAAGGGCAAGCCAGTGCTCAACAGCTATATACAGGCCAACTTTGGTGACTTATTTGGACTTCTTATTGCCACAATTTTTCAAATCCAGAAGTTGTAGATTTAAGTCCCAGATTCTGAACAATGGCTCCTATCCAGAGCAGGTGATGAAGCAGTGCATCCTGACTTAATGAGAGAGCAGAAGAGATGCACGATGCTCCACCCAGGGAGGAGTCTGAAGCCATCCAGATGTGATGGGTTGGGGCTAGACAGAACTTGAGTATAGGCAACCTTGCAGTGTGACCACACTACTGCTACAGGTGACCTGGCCAGGAAAAATTAGATTATGTCTTTTTCAAACAACTGGAAGAGGCCTCATTTTGATAGATATCTGTCTTCTTGAGTGACCTAACCACCCCAGAACCTTGGGAAGGGAAACAGCACGTGGAGCAAGCATTATAGGAGGTGGTGGAATCCAGGGTCCTGAGGGGAAGAAGGAGAGTAAAAAATTGTGACTTATCATCAACTGCAATTTAATGAGGTTAGGAAACATTTAAACAAACTGTACAGACAAAAATTCATCATGTGTCACAGGATGCAAACACTAGTGCATTTTGAGGCAATTCTTGATCACTTTTGTTTGCCTCACATTGAGCAGAATAGTTCCAAAGGACTGGGAGAAAACAAATAGCACTCCTGTCTCTGGGAACAAAAAAGAGGAAGAGAAGAAGGTAATTAAACAGCTGGGCTCAGAGGGTTGGGACCAGTGGCACAAAAACTTCAGCTGGAGGGGTGTCACCAATGGTGTATCCAGTGGTCAAAAAGACTACTTGGATCAATAGTGTTTTACCTCTTTCCAGAGACCAGGATGCCAGAATGGAACAGATACTTAACAAGCCTGCAGATAACACAAAACAGGGAGGAGGGGCTGGTTGCCTGACTGGCTGGGCTGCCATCCAGAGGGACATGGATAGGCTGGAGAAATGGGCCAATATGAACTTCTTGAAGTTCATTTTCTTGGAAATGCCGAATTCCGCACCTGGGAAGGAATGACTCTGGGTATCAGTACACACTGGGAGCCAGCTAGTTGGGAAATAACAACACAGAAAAGGACTTGGNCTTTCTTTCTGTCTTTCTTTCTCTTTCTTTCTGTCTTTCTTCTTTTTTTTTTGTCATGACCCACAGTGTACTCTGGTATCAAAGAAGACCTGTGGGTATCCTGGGCTGCAACAGAAGACTGTCAGTGGACCAAGGAAGGTTATCTTCCCTCTCTGTTTAAGCTCTGGTGAAACATATCTAGTTGTGATCCTCCCAGTACCAGAGAGACATGGACATCCTGCAGTGAGTCCAGCAAAGACCCACAGAGCAGACAGGGCAGTGAAGCAAGGCTTACACAAACTGAGGGTAGAGAGCTGAGGCTGTTCAGGTTGGCATTTTATCCGTGCGTGTAAACATCTGACAGCAGGGTGTAGCAGTCAAAGGGGATGGTTTCTGGAAGTGTTTGCCAGACTCAGAAAATTGATGATTGTGTAGGTCTGAATATTTGTATAAGATGTAAAGAAAAAATTGTGCATAACTTTAAAAGATGTGTAAATAGTCTCTTTGTTCTTGTAAATAAGGTCTTAGCTGATGAGTGACTCAGCACTTATTTAGATTAAAAGGAGTTTTTCTACTTATTTAAAAGGGATTAGAAACAAACCCTTCAAGGATCTATAATCAAAACTTCTGAAAATTATAAGGTTACTTTATTTGCTTTAAAGTTATTCAAATTACCACTTACTTATTACCTGTAGTTACTTCAGATATTTGAAGTAGCTTGAAAAGTTAATGTTCACACACAATTATACACTTATTCTCTGATGATTTTTAAAGGCAGTTTATATTGATATTAATGGTCACAAGCAAACTATCTATACTAGAGGACTCTGTTCACAGAATCTTGAAATCATTAAGATTGGAAAAGAATTCTAAAATCACCAAGTTCAACCTTTGATCAATCCCTGTCACGTTAACTAGACCATGGAACTAAGTGCCATGTCCAGTGATTTCTTGCACACTTCCAGGGATGTTGACTCCACAGCTTCCCTGGGCAGTCAATTCCAAAGCTGAATAACCCTCTCCGTGAAGAACTTTTTGCTAATGTCCAGCCTGAACTTCCTTTGGTGCAGCCTCAGACCATTTCCTCTTGTCCTGATGCCAGATGCCTGGCATCACCCTCCTTTCAGGGATTTGTAGAGAGTCTCCCCTGAGCCTTCTTTTCTCAAGACAAAACAACCCCAGCTCTCTTAACTTCTTCTCATAGGACTTGACCCCTAGACCCTTCATCAGCTCCTTTGCCCTTCTCTGGACATGCTCCAGCCCCTAAAAGTCATTCTTGCAGTGAGTGCCCCAAAACTGGGCGGAGCACTTGAGGTGTGGCCTCAGCAGTGCCAGGTACAGTGGGATGGTCACTGCCCTGGTCTCACCAGACTCACAATTGCTGATACAAACCAGGATGCCCTTGGCCTTCTCGGCCACCTCAGCACACACTGGCTCGTGTTCAGATGTTGTTCACCAGCACTCCCAGGTCCTTTTCCACCAGGCAGTTTTCCAGCCACTGCCCCAGTCTGCAGCATCTGCAGCACTGCACAAGGTTGTTGTGACTGAAGACTGGGGCCCAGCACTTCACCTTGTTGGACCTCGTACCATTGGCTTCAGCCCATCAGTCCAGCCTGTCCATATCCCACTGCAGACCGTTCCTGCCCTCCAGATAAACACTCCCACCCAGCTCCACAAACTGACTGTTGGTGCACTCAAACACCTCATCCAGATCATCAGTGAAGATATTAAACAGGGTTGGACACAAAGTTGAGCCCTGTAATGACTGGGCACTAACTGAAGGCAACTCCATTCCCCATCACTCTCTGGGCCTGGTTGATAATCCACTTCTTTACCAAAAGAGAGCACTTGTCCAAGCCAAGGACTTCAGCTTCCCCAGGAGAATGCCATGGGAAATAGTATCAAAGTCTCTGTTGGAAAGTGTAAAACCATGCAGGATGTGGCTGCTCTGAGTTTATTTTTGGACAGTCAAAAGCAATGCTTGCTGTGTCCTTTTTGCCTGCAGCATGAAAATGTTTGGCCTTAATTTTGGTACTAAGATTTTCAACTACGGACTCAAATTTATTTGGTCCTGGATCTGTGCTCTCAAAAGAAAAGAGAGGAGCACACTTCCCCTCTTTCCAGAAAATCACTGCTCTTCCGAAAAGAATCCACTCAGGCCTTTTCTTAGAAGTCTGTCTATGAAAGAAATGAGAATGAGTAGTTATCTTCCCAGAATCTTCCTGAGATGTGTGTGAGAATAGGTTAAATATCACTCCTGAGGAGCTCTGCTGTAAGCTACTGGATCAAAACATGACCTAAAACCAAGCATGGTTGGTTTAGTGGTAGGCATTCAAATCTCATGCACTACTTGCACTAATGTCCTCATAGCTCCTGTTCATGTATTCATTTTCCCCATCAAATACACAGAAAAGCCTAATCAACCTACAGAAAGAAGCATTCTAACAGTACTGTCATTGGAATGGCTACCTCAATGCCACAACTGCAAAGAAAATACCATGACCAATGTGTTGTTCTGTGCTCCTTGTGAAGATCAAGCAACCTTTTCAGTACCCAAAAACTCCTTCCTGGTCTGAGGATCAACTTCCTAGCAAGTGAGAAGTTCCACTTGATTGTGGAAAATCAAAACGTTCTAAGACTGTTGGAGTATAACTAAATCATGTCCTTAGTGCCCACAGAGTTTTAATTTAATGGTTTTTTGACTACTGTGATCCCATAGAAATGTAATGTTGCATTGAAAACATCCAGCATTAACTGACATTTCCTGTTCATATCTTAATAGCTTCAATTTACATTTATTTTATCTGCACTGGATGAAAGACATTTCTGAGTTCATTACTACCTCCTTGGTTTTAAAATTCCTGGGAGCTAATTTTTCAATATGATGTCAGAATTAATGAAAAAAAAAAACCCTTCCTTTCAAGCTCTGATTTCTGTCTTTCAGGCAGAAGTACTGTTACTGCATGTATTGTTTATAGACCATATCCACCATATTCATATCCTGAAATAAACAGGTACATTGCTCAGTTGCTCTCAGTTATGGGTTCTCCGGTGCATCCATGTAGATTGCTTTCTCACTTTCCTGTACATAGATAAAATATACTGTTTTCCTCAAGACCCATTTTCATATGGTTGTTAAGAGAAAATTAGCAGATCATAACACTTGGATAGAGAAGAAGCACATTATATTAAGTCAGTTCATGACAAAGAACTAGAGTTGATGTTTCCCTCCCTTTTCTTCCTCCAGTCCTCACAGATTTGTGCATCTTCCCTATGAACTCTCTGGAGTAAGTCATGCATTTTAGTACCTGTGTGTACAGAACTGATCACACAAATCTCCAATTATGGTGTCCTGCCCTAACCTTCTATTTAAGAAAAAGCAGGTAATGAAACAGTGTGCTTCAGGATTCATCTCAAGAAGAGGGAAGGCAACAGTAGTTTCACATTGCACAAGCTCTATTACAGTGAATCTATAAAAGGAAGAACAGCACCTTAGAAATTAGACATTTCATTGCGTAATTCACATGATATAGTCAATTGCTCTGTGCCACATGACTGCCCTTTCTACTCCTTTCTGTTGCTTACATTGTGTGTTACAGGCTGTGATAGTATGACAATAAAAACAGTTTTATGAGCAACTACATCCCAATGCAGGATAATTAGAAGTCTAATATAGGATTGCTTTTACCTCTTTTTTTGGGGAAGGATCATTTGCTATTTTACTGTAAAACTGCCTGCCTACTCAAAATGTCTGAAGAGCAAAATTACAAATCTGGATTGCCAGATAAGCCAAGGACCTGCTCCAAATTCCAGGCACAAGTCCTGGCAAACAGTCCTCAGTTGGTACTGCAGGACGCACAGACACATACCTCTCAGAGCAGAACAGCCCTGCAGACCTCAGACATGGCATTCAAGTTTCTATCCTCAGCTTAGGCTGCACAACAACCACCTTACAGCTTGGAGGGCTGACATGGAGAGCTACAGAATACTGAAGCTTAAAGAGCTAGTTTGATTGTTTTCATTCCTTTTCAAACCACTATTGCAAGATACAAGCAGCGAAAATGGTCACCTTTTAATGCAGGAGAAAAACACAGTTAATGGATGGTGACAAATTGGAAAACAGGAAAGAATGAAGCTAAAATATTACATGAGAAAGGTAAGTAAAATGGCTGAAATATTGACAGATCTCTGCATTGTGTTCTAGAAGCGCGCAGAAGTAATCCTAAAGCAGATTGTGCTCTGCAGCTTACCCAAAATGCTAATTGATTATCATTTATTAATGAGTCTTCAAGAATCTGGGCTACCACGTTGAGAAGTGTATACAATACACTTCCCTATCACTCATCTGTGGTCTTCACTCTGTTAATGGCTTTCCCAGACGGGATTTTCATACCTTGGACTGATCTCTCTTGATACACTTCTGCAGCATTTGAGGGCCTGATGAATGCATATCTCAGTGTCTGCTAGCCCTTGATCTTAGGAGAACAAAGGCAGCAGAGTCACTGTTGGACCTATTGGCTACTTCTCCCAAACTGGAAGGTCCTCTTGCCTGGCCTTTTCAGCTGCCCCTGAGCCCCTTTGCATCCCCAGCTTCTTCCCCATCACCTTGGCCAGACCCAAACAATCAAACTGTGGCAGCAGCTGGGTCTGGCACAAACACAAAGGAAATATGAAGAGCAACTTTGATCTCTGCCAGATAGTACACTGGGGCTGTACCGTGGGAGAGTGAATCCTCCTCCAATGCAGCAAGGGAGGGGTGAATGCCCCGTGTAACTCCTACCAGAGGTGGCCACCACACAAATGCTTACATTTGCTGCAGAGTCTCATGACAAAGAAAATTTTGAAAATTTTTGAAGGTTACTGGCAGTCTGAACAGGTATCTAAACACATTTTTAAAAAATGCCAGTCTTAGAGACCATAAAGAAATTAATATAGAAATACTAGTGAGGGGATTATTAACTTTTAATTCACTAAGGTTTCCTGTTGTATGCATTGAGGCCTGAGGCCTTTCCAGTGAGGATAAAAGGGAATACCAAATGACTACCCTTCCCTGACTGAGTCAGGCACCCCGTGGAACAGCTTGTGTTCTGTTATGTAAGAAAGGATTGCAAGGTAATGCATATGCATAAGGAGGGTGAATGCAAATATCAGGGACAACTTTATTCTGGTAGCTCCTCATTTTCTGAACTCTAGACTTCACAACCTTAGTGGTCTTTCATTGTCAGTTTTAGATAGGTTATGGGTTCAAGACTATTGTTTGGAACTCTGAACATTGTGGTAAGTCAAAAACTACTAAAATTTTACTTTATTTGATTAGAAAACTGAGCCAGTAAACTGTTGAGGGAGTAATGTCTCAGTGCAGTTTACTAATTCAGGTGGGTGTTTTTCTTGCTGCCTTTGAGATGGGAAAACTCAAACTTATGAGAGTTTCATACATCTATCTACATCTGAAAGGCTAAATGCAGTTAGGAATAAATGTATCTGTTTCAAATCCAGAGCTAAGGGAACCATTCCTTCTGCAGGTGTTGGCCAGAACCCCAGTTTTATTTCTCCTCTATAGAGTGGAATTTTCTATTGTGGGCAACACTATTTTCCTTACTCAGAATGTATCTTTCCTCCCAACACTGAATAATTTTCCTCATAATATTTAGGTTAATTAGTTTAACTTGAAATTAATTCTAAAATGCATCAGTTTGGAAGTACTGATCATCTTATTATACTACTTTTTTCCACCTTTTTACTAGGGCAACTTTCATCTGAGACTGAAACTCAACTAGGATCCTGTTTGTAGCACATACCTGTAAACATCAAATTTAAATTTAGATAATTATGGCTTCCAATTATTTTGCATAGTAATGTACAGGTTATAGATCTTGTCAGTTCAAGTGAGGCTTGTACTGACTACATAATGTAACCAAATAAATAGGCTTGAAGGTGGTATACTCTTTATGGTCTCCACAATAGGTCCATTGATGTTTAAAGAAATAATTCTTTCTCTCATTTATTTTTCTTTTTCAGACATAGTAACAGAATATATTAGACTTGATATCCAAGATGCCTAAATGTGCTTTGAACTTATTTGGGGTTAATTTAAGCACAACTTTGAGTCTGCTTCCAGAATAATTTAGAAATGTATTTGTCCAAAGTTTACTGAAATATTAATGAGTTTGAGTGCTCACAGAAGTGCTTCACTAAAATGCAGCTCATGGGAGGTGTCACTGCTGAACACTGACTCATTCACGGACAATTTATATGAGTAAACGTCAAAGTGAACAAATGTTGTGAAGACAGTGCAGGAAAGGGGCTAGGAATCCTGGTGGCTGCTCAGGGGGCTAGCACTGTGTACTATAGTGTCTTCAGCTTGCAGTGCTTTTCTTTGGTGGCTGTACATAAAGGCAGTCAAAAGCAAGCAACGTTTTGTATTTTTGGACATGATCCAGCAGCGTGCTGAGGTGGCCAAGAAGGTCAAGGGCATCCTGACCTGTAGCAGCAATATTGTGGCCAGGACAGTGACTGTCCCCCTGTACTGGGCACTGATGAGGCCACACCTCGAGTGCTGTGTTCAGCTCTGGGCTCCTGTCGACTGGAAAGACACTGAGGTGCTGAAGAGGGTCCAGAGAAGGGCAAAGGAGGGTGAAGGGTCTGCGGCACAAGTCTGGTGAGAAGCAGTGGAGGGAGGTGGGGTTGTTCAGCCTGGAGAAGAGGAGGCTCAGGGGAGACAAGTTATCAGTCTCCACAACTCCCTGGAAGGAGGGTGTAGCCAGGTGGGGGTCAGTTTCTCTCCCAGGCAGCAAATGATAGGATAATTTGAAAAGCTGAACTACTCAGTATACAAGATAACTGATGGAGGGAGCATAAAGGAATATGCATGATAAAGGATTCAGGCTTATGAAAAAGGTAGCTGCAATTTCACCAAGTGAAAAAGGAATAAAGTTTTGTTTCACACTGAGGCAATGCTCTATTTTTGTTTGCTTCTGGGGATTTCAGATGAGCTCTTCTCTTGTGGAAAACTTTTGACAAAATCAGAGTGCCCTGTTTAATACTTGTACTGAGGTCTCAAGCCACAAGTTGTTGTTTGCATATATAAAACTGAAAACACAAAAAGAGGATGCTGGTGACTAAATATGTGCAATTACTTGGCACACTGCAATAAGTCCTTGTACTTTTTCTCACTGGCAGGAATGCAAAATTCTTCACTCAAGACTTCAGCAATATGCTACTCTTTCTCTCTGACTCTGTCTTTTTTCTCTTGTCATGAAATTGCTTCTCCTTCTTCTTTTCTCCTTTTCTCTTTTTGTTTCTTCTCTTCTAGTAGTCACTTGATACTTCCTCTTCTTGTTTGGATTTATTACAGTGTCAATATTCAACCCTAAACTAGAAATACATAAAAAATAATTTATCTTGGCCCTGGCCCTGGCCTGCAGAGCCTTTATTATTTGCCTGATTTGTTATTATAGTTAATAGTATTACTACTTATGCCTGCTAAAACAGCACAAAAGTAAAATGAATTGATAGTAATGAGAAGCCTTTAGAGGCAATGTTTAAGCAGTAATGACCCTTGAGTCAAACATTTCCTGGCAGCTAATGACTGGCTGGAAGAGTAAAAGGTCTAAGATAAACCCAGGGGCTCTTTACCCAGCCCACTGTTAGATGCCAGGAAATGCCTGACTTAAAGAGCACTAATGCTATTATACATCATAAAAACATAGAGAAAATCTAATTGCTTTTCTGCATGTTCGAGAGCTAAAAACTGAGTATCAAGTTGCCATGGATTGTTCCCTGCACTTGTGTTTTCGTAGGTGTTAATCACCAAAGTAATTATCAAAATAGAAACTAAAAATAATTCATTTGGTGTCACTAATGTTATTTGAAGCTGATTATTCACTCTAATGTGTAAGCCCAGGGAAGTCTTTATTGCATCACACTAAATCATTATATAAATTTAAATCATGATAAGCATGAATATCTGTGGGATCTCAAAAGATAAGTTTCACATTGACTGTAGACTAATTTTTACAGCTTTATACATCTTTGTGCTGATACAAAAACTGCAAACATTTGGAAAAGAATAAAAGTAGTTGTCATCCTCCAACACATACAAGCTGGAAGTAAATATTTTTGCATCTTCTTTTGCTGAAAAGATAAGAAAATTTTCTCCAAGCCAGATCAGTTGCTATTCTAGAATAAAACTGAAGTTTCTCACTATTTCATGACTTAGTGATTCATATGATTTATTGGATGTAGTTTCTCATATTTCAAATGCCTCTGACTTTTCCCCTGAAATGTGCCCTATGGTTTTGTTGAATTGTACATTAGCCTTTAGATACCACACTTCCTTTTCTCACTGCTCCTGCCTCATCCATTTACATCTCCTTGTTCTCTTTGTAAACAAATCTCACCTCTTTTGACAGTTGTCCTGGTGTTCTTTGAGACAAAGCTTTGGTTTATTATTTATAAAGGGAATTTGTTGCAACAAATTTCCCCTAGCATTGTGTTTGGATGGGAACCACAGCTGGACAAGCAGAGAGAAGGAGCTATCACCTGCAAAATGGAAGGCAGTTTGAATAAAGAAGTAGCCCATTTGGAAAATGTTACTCTTTTCCCTAGGCATTGCAATATTTATACTGTTTCATCTAGAGTACAGGTTACGTAGTGCAGCTATTGCCGTCGTTTCGCTATTAAAACAAGAACTTCTACCCACCACGGATCAGCTTCACTGTGAAATTTCATGTGTCCTTCTTTTCTGAATATTATCCAAGGGCTTTATTTTTGTACACATACATTTTTATTCCAGTGAGCTCAAAATTTGTTCATATTTTTTTTGTGATTTGTATATCCCCTGGTGATTTAAAGTCCTAGGGAAAATAGAAAGTTAATAAATCACAGCAAATCCAGGAGGAGTTATGCAACTTAGATAACACATGCTTAGGGAAGGACTCAGTTGAAATGAAGAGACATTGCAATGTACACGTTCACACCTATAAAAGACAAAGAAACAAAGAAAATTCTAGCTGTAGACTTTTCCTACTTGGTTCCCTATCCTTACAACCATATTTAGTAGCTGTATGCAAATGTAACACTACAGAAATGTCTGTTTACCAAAAACTGATTGAGCCCAAAAATCCTGATATTCTTTGATACCTGCCAAGCTACAAAATCTACCATATATAAATCCCATGGCCAGTTCTATGCTTGAACATCTGGGAATGCATAGCTTGGCTCATTAGCAATTAACAACTATGCAGATGCTGCTACTCAGTGACTTTTTAGTACAAACACTTAACCTGCAATTCATTTGAGGATGTTCCAACTGTCACAGAAAGTTACATTTAATACCTACTTTCCAACATGCCATATTTGCTCTGAAACCCAGTCAGCATTTTGATTGTTCAGCACCACAGGGCACAGGGTAGAAACTCTTCTGTCACCATATGGATTTGTAAATGTGTCCCAAAAAGTACCATTAACACAGACAGCACAAATGATCTTTAAGTGCATCTGTCACGTGAGACAACCCAAGCTGTTGCCAGCCACAGGAGTTCAAGGGCAAAACATGGCCCAGAGCCCATCCCCTCTCTGCCCCTCCTTCTCTTTGCCACAATAATCTTCTAAATCAAATGCTCGAAGAGCACTATTAATAATTTCTCAACATGGTTCTTTCTTGACCTGGTAAAACCATAAAGAAACAATTGTCCAGTATTATTTTTGTTTTATATTCAAGTTTCCTTTACTACCTATGTTGCTAACTCTTTTTAGATAAGTGAGGAAAATCACTGAACTCAGATCAAAAAGAATATTTTTGCACACAGACTTAAAAGTCAAGTCTTATACAAAAATTGTTTCTTTGAACATGGTGTTCTTTACTTATTTTGGATTAGTATAAAGGCCTGGAACTGAGTCCTATTGAGTTGAGTTATCTACTTTTGATCACTGTTTCTTAAATCACGATGACATTTTCTCTAGTTCCAACTCCAAGGACACAAACCTGCTTCTTGCTTGGAATGACAGGTTCTGCATAAGAAATCACTAGCACGAGGTGTCAGTGCAAGGTCTGCCTAGTGCAGTGGGGTAATGAACTAGCATTGTACCCTGGGGGACAGTGAAATTGTAGCTAGTTTTGATCACAAATGAAAGACTAGTAATTCTGCATTGGTTCTCTTTTTTCGTCTTGTTGCATGCCGTGCAACATCCTTGTGGTATTTCTGTAGGAACAGTTTGAAATTATTATAATGATTTAGTTATTATTTACCAGATTTCAGTCAGCACCTCACAAGCAGACATTGAGTCCACCAGGAGTTTGCAGGAAGTCTCAAGCTGGTGACATGTTGATGGGTCCAAGGACAGCGGTGCATCCAAAGCATCTCCCTTTTCATCTTTCTGGTGAAGTCACACACCACACCAGGACATAGAACTGTCCTATTTGCACCTGCTGGAAAAACTTTACTCCTGATGAAGCTTAGCTAAGATGGAATTGAGCATGAAGGAGACCTTTCCTTTGAAAAAAAAGTTAGCTAAGCACTACACAATTAAAAGGAACTAGGATGATTGGAGATGCTGGAAATATAAATACCTCTCTGACACCAATGTACTAGCATTTATTTGAAACACCAGTGATTGCTAATCAAGTGCCTGAGAAATATTTTCATAGATCATTTCCCCATCTGGATAGCTGTTGCACAAGCACAAATGAAGAAAAAGAATGCTGTTCCATTACTAACTTACTAATATTTGACAGTGTAAGAATGAAAATGCCTTGGGGACAAGAATACACGGCCCATAGTCTTGTCCCTGAGAGTAGCCAGAAGCGAGGCGAGCCTAAGAAACGGTATATGTACACAGAATGATCTTTGTCCTGAAAGACTTTTACAGGTTCTAATAACCCAGGCAGAGACTGGGAGATGACAACAGACAAGACAGGCAGTGGTTTCAGATATTAAATTTTTATTTACCTGCTGTAGACCTCGATATAAAGGATATTCTTAAGGAGGTTGTGTAATTCCCCCTTGTTCAAGGCGGGAAAGGAGGGCTAACTTCATAGAACAAAAGAGGCCAACCAAACCAAATCCTATTGTTCTCACTATGGCTGGTGTAGGACTTCCAGAGAAGCTGGCTACCTGCAGAACACTCATGCCTCCAGTTCTTCCTTTGCTCCCCTAGCTTTCACTCTCTACAGATCCTAGAGGACAAAAGACTGCTCACAGCTATAACTTACGATATTGCAGAAGTCAAGCCACGCTCCTTGACCTTGTCTCAAAATATGAAAAGATGTGCAGAGGTTCTTTGCTTCTGATAGCTTTGCACATGCAGATTAAACCTTTCTTTCTGCTAAGTATGTAAGTTGTGACTCAGATGTGTTGCATATGAGGAAGCAAAATGCTTAATGAAACTCTGCAAAAGGGTAGAGATTAGAAGTAAAAAGTCAGGATAAAAACACCTTTAAGAAAACCATAGCAACAAGTTATCTTTCTATTCCTAAACTAGCATAAGTCGGTTTTCAGACTACACTAGAGAAATAGTCTTGCTTTTGTTGAAAGAATAAAGATCTAGCTAAATAAGTTTCACCTGTTTTTCATAGTGAAAGGAAATACAATGCCTGGGTTTTAGCATCAATCAATAAACATAACTACAGCTTAATAAAAATGTTGCTTTTCATTACTTTATCCTATGACAACTTAATTTGATGTGAGAGCTGAAAAAATCAAGAATCAAAACTCCTGTAAGTCACCAGATATTTAACATGAGTTCTCTTCAGGCTCACTGCTGCAAAAATGCATGAAAAAGAAAGTTCCCATGTGTGGTATGTTGGAAAGCAGTAGATAACTGAATGAATAAAATTAACTCAATTTCATGGTATTGAAATTTACACTAGGATAGAACTACCTACAGTCGAATAAAGACCCTGGGGTGTGTCTTGCCTTAATATTCTATTATTTAAAGGAATAGGCAGTAGAAACCTTAGGCTTTTAGTAATAGTAAACACTACATAAAAATGAATGCACACACTTACAACTTCCAATTCAGTGCCATAAAATAAGATGTTCCCCTTTTTATTTTTTCTATATTTTCCCCCCACAATTATTTCAAGCAGGATATTCACTTCAAATTACACTTCCCATTTACTGTTACTATCCTCTCATTTAAACATGTATTTATATCAGTGACAAAAGTATGCTAATGTGTATTTCCTCATCTCTTTTTAAGGAAGGAAATTATGGGCAAATCTTCTGCATGAAAGTTAATTCTCCATGTCTTATCATTTTCTAATAATGTTTACCCAAGTGCAAGTGCAAGACAAATTCAAAGTTGCGGTTGATTTGGATTCTTGACCCCTAGCAGCAGAAGATTAATTTCCTGGGACATGAATGGAGATCTGCTGGATAACTGCTTCATCTATTGGAGCTGCAAGTATGAAACATTTCTGAAGGTGAGAGCTTTGGAAGTTAAGGCAACTGTAGCTAATATGCTGATAGCATGCAGGTGGTTCTGTCAATGTCGTTGAAGGACACCTTTCATAGATTTTATACAAAGTTGTGTTAATTGAAACTGCTTTCCTTTGTTCTCTTCTTATCAGTGTAGCAGTAGGAACTTCATTACTGATGTCTCCTAAAACTACTCGTTCTGTCTTCTGGTCAAGAGTAGTTTGTACTAGGATAATTGCCCGTGCAGAGTAAACTAATTTAATCTCAACAGCCTTGGAGCTTTACATCCAGCTGGTGCCCTTGAACAAGACTCAAGTCTGTGTCTTAGAGGTGTTCTGTGGATGCTGAAGTTTGAATCAGTTTTTGAAACAGATTTTGTCTTTTAGCTTGTGCTTTCAGAAACACTAAGGTAACAATGAAACAGGGTTTACTCACAGAGATTTTTTTAAGAAGTTACAGCTCTGCAAATAATGTCATATGCCTATGGCTTAGACTGCAGGGTAGATACAAGTGGAGGATGCATGCTTTATTTCAATAGAGGGCTTAGAGAATTCATTATATTTAACTATTATTTTGGAGTCAGAGGGAGTTTTGTACTTTATATTGTCCACAATTGCAGGAGGACATCAAATGTGATAAACGGGCAGTTGAAAACCTATGAGGACAATAAGTAATGGGGAAACTGAGGCAAGGAACCAAACATGAATGCAACAACAGATCTACAGCAAATTTCAGAAAGCCCAAATTGTTAAGCTGAAAATTAACTTCACCTCAGGGAGACAATGGCTAATCCCCTTTTGAAATATTTTAGACAACTGGCTGAGAAAATGGCTAAGGCTCTCCGATAAAGGATAACAAAACATATTTCTTTAGAGACAGTAAAATATCAGTGTATGAATATTACATACTACAAATGAAAATATAATTATACAATAAAGTTATAAACCTTAGCAAAGAGAAAAATATTTCACAACTAAAACTAAGTGCATTGTCTCCCTTGTTGCTTGACTGCCCTTCAGGAAGCAGCCAGCCACTTTGGGGAGATTATCAGCTGTTGTCAATGAACTCCTCTTAAACTCCTTTGAGATACTTCCAAGGACCTGGAAAACATGAAGTTTCTGATCCCTGAAATCTGCTTCAAGTGTGTCTATCACTGACACTGGAAAGCTCCCAGGGCTCAGGAGCTGATCAGCAAAGAAAGCTACCCCTGTGTGGGAGGGGATGGCCCTCCACCTGCACCCAGAGCCATGGCAGAGCTGGCCAAGCACAGCCAGAGAACAACCCCGGAGCCCTGCAGGGCACCTGTGTCCACCCAGGAGGAGAGGAGGGGAGGGAAGCCAATAGTCAGTATCCTGATTTGGGCATAGCAAGCTCCAGGTGAAGGAATGTGGGAAACAGGGCTGTATGCCATACATCATTTAAACACTTCCATGTACATCTTGAGTGCCAGTGGGATGCTTTGCACCCCCAGTCAGTCATCCCTAGATAACTTCTTTAGGGTGCAAAATAACCATCCCATATGAGCTTAGAAGACCAGGTGACTTGGGTCCACTATTTATCCAGGGCATTTTGGTGGTAACCACAGCTACACACAACTTGAGTGTTTCAGTACCCACCTCTCTGTATGCCAGATTATTTTACAGTGCAGGTGGAATTCACTAAATTCAACACTGATAACAAAAAATCTCTGAGAATAAAGAGGTCCCCCTCCCTATCCATCCAAATATCATGGCAGTGCCAGACAATTCAAAAGCCTCTGCTAAATAGGATGGAAAATATAAAATGAGAAACACAGTAAAACAAAACTAAATCCAAAGAACTTATCAAGCTGATACATTCAGGATACAAGCAGAAAACAAATCCACTGATCTAAAAGCTCCAGCTCCTTCTTCTACATATCAGAGTCCTTGCAGGGGCCCCTCAACACTTCATGAAAGGAATCTTCCACTCACAAATCAACAGAAATTTCAAAGACAGAGGAAAAAAAGTGAATTTTAAAGCAGTCAATACAAAACAGGCTTTGTTTCACCTTAAGAGCTCCACCACAACTGTTGTACAGAGCTGCTGGCAGTCAGGAACAGGCAAGTCCAGGTTCATCATTTAGGGTGAACCACTATATGCTGCTGAAGGTAATGTAAAACAGGCAGTTGGTGTATCTTCTGTATAGATGGCAATGACTGATTGCAGGGAAAATGATGGGACATCACGCCAGATCAATGTGATCAAAAGTGAAGCCGTTTACTGTCAGACAGTGAGCATACTTATGTTCTACACAGTGCTAAAAATAAAGCTACGTGATAAATTTTTCTTCTGCAGTTCACACAGTGTTTTTCTCATACAGAGGTTTCACATGGGATCTTCTCTACTCTAATTAGAGCACTAAGTTGTTATCAGAAGGCTACAAGAACAGTTTCTTCTGCCAAGTTAATCTTCAGACACCTGGAGCTTGTCCTCAGCCCTCGCATCTCCCTTTCTCACAGCTGTCTTTTGAATAGCTTTGAACAGAGGCCTATTTCTCATCTAAGGGGCCTGCATTGCTCACTTATGCTTTATGTCCATGCAGACAGAGATAGTTATTCTCCACAACTGATGTACCATGATCAACAGCACATGAAAATGATATAAACCAGGTATTATGAGTTATACTATAATGAATGGGAAATACTGAGAAGTATTTCAAACTACACAATTTTTCTTTCTGTTCTTCAGAGGATGGTATGAAACATTTGTTACTGAAACTATGCACTGAAGGAAATACAGTGTAATTTAGGGCAGTGTTTGCACTCCAGTAAGAGGAAATTAGAATGCTTTAAGAATTGTTTGTTTGCTTGTTTCTATGTCAAATATTTTCTTTCCTAGTATCTTCCCTGTTGTGAGTTTTGTATATAAATTGTGTGGAGACTGTCATTAACTGTCACTATAATATGGACTTTAGTCACCAGATGTCACTTATATTATCAGGAAAAATCTGTATCAGGTGTCAATCTGAAAAATTGAAAGGAACCACTTCTATTTAGATGCATATATCGCTGCTAGTCTGAAGTTTGGAAACTGGTACCCTGGGAACAGGGTCTGTTAGATCTGACTGGATTTGTACTGCCAGTGTGAAAACAATGATGTGTCAAGGACCATTAGGTCAATACAATTTTTGCAATCACAGAGAGTCTTATATTGTGGTGTATCTTGTACCTGCAGAAATCCTTTTGCCTACAAAGTTTTGCCACTGCTGTTACACAGCTCTGCCAGTTGTTCATAGATTTTTAAATACTGAGATTGTCCAGAGATTTTTCAGGACTGAGTTTGTACAGAGATTTTTTAGCACTTTAGGAAGTGTGAATTTCATTACTGTACAGTTAGAGAAACTGAGGCATGGGTAAAATAAATAATGTGTAGAGTGATAAGATACAAAGGAGACAAAGGAGATTAGGTAAGGAAAAGAGCCTGCAATAAAAACATTTATTATGACTTTCTGGTTCACACATCAGTCATCCTGCTCACTGAACCATATATTCAACGTTTTTATTGCAGATGTTGTGTGGTATGTGTGCTACAGGAGATTAAGCACAACCCCATGAAATTTCCCTGAAAGTTTATCCCATAGGGTTTTCTCTACTACATATACTACAAAATCAAGTTTTTTGGCACGGGCTGTTGCAATTAAATGGCTTGAGCATAATACCCTGTAATAGTTTTATTTCTGGCTTATATCATGTAACTCAGTGACATTCAAAGACTACATGAAGAAGCTACCATCCTCTGCAGGAGCTGAGAAGGGCTGCAGGGACCGCAGTTGTTTGAAGGAGGGGCATTACTCCCATTGATCGCTGGAGCACTGGCTGTCTCTGTTTTGCAAAAGGACTCCCAGGAGGGATGTCGGTGTCTAGGGCACGGTGGAGCAGTGGTCAGGGTGCTCAGCCAGCCTGGTGGCCAGGATGCAGTGGGAGGGATCTGCTGGAGTTTGGGACTAGCTTTATTTTGTGCAGAACCTTGTGGCAGGCAGCTGGGGACTAAGCCAGAGTGAAATTGCTGGCTGTGTAAACATGCCTGGCTGCAGAAAAGGCTGTGTGAGGACAACTTCAAGTAGAACCAAGCCCCAGACATTTCTACTCCTGCACCTGCTCCTACAAAAAGGCTGCTGTTTCTCTGCCTGGCCCATGTCAATGTTTTAACATGTACCAAATATCACTTAATGCTTGAAGAAACCTTTGAAGAGGAAAAGTGTTTCCTGAGGTGCTTAAGTGTCATAATTAGTAAGGAAAGTACCGAATTGCTCCGTCAAGAAGGCAAGGAAAGGACAGTTGTCAAAAAACTAAACATATGAGGGGTTTTTGCATGAACTGTATTTTGATAATACTGTGGTAAAATTCCTTGTCACAAGTGAAAGAGCTCATACTATTGCACTGGTACTGTGATTAAAACTTAGGAGGATTTCATAGCCAGGTGCTCACTGCAAGATTTAAAACTTTTGGCTAAAAGGTTTTATTCTCTGAAACTAACAAGATTGAAAGCACCTAAAAACCTGTTAGAACAAAACTTTAAAGAAAGAATCATAGTAGAGAATACACACATGTGGGCTTTTACTAATCTTTTCTAAATTAGTCCTTGGAGAGACAGAGTGGCACAGTAAGAAATTTGTAGTTTCACATAACTTTGGTGTGAAGCCCAGCAAAACTTGGCAGATATAAAAATGGATTTGTATTATTTAAATGAAAGTGGCTTGGCATTTTTCCTTGGCTTTTTCAGAGTAGGCTAGTTTGATAGTAAAGCTGTTTGATAAATGGAAATACTTTGCTCAAAATATCCAGAGAAAAAGGTGAAATTATCTCTGAATTTTAATTCTACATTTTTATTTAAATTAAAAAAAATTGTATTCCATGCAGCTTTTCTCAGAGAGGGCAATAATCTCTTCTGGAGGCAGAAATGTCTTCTTGCTCTGTCTTTTTATGGAACCTCATGAAGTTTTTACGTATCTCAGTTGAATTTCTTCAACTTGTAAGCACTAATTAAAAATGTGGAGCCTCTCAATCAGAGGAAGATAGATCTTGGAAAAACCTCAGATCTACTCAAAGTTAGATTAAAATTCTGAGAATACCTGAAGGAGAGAGAAAACATTTTACTTCAGCTGTAAACTGAAAGTCAAACAGAACTGTTAAATCTATTGTAATATGAACTTAAATTTTTTTCCTCCTTCTTTTGTTTGAGCTATTTGTAAAACTTCTAATTTATAAAGTAATGAAAGAGTACTGATATCTCTATTCCTTGTTTGTGCTCAGAGATGCTTGTAGCACTATGTGAACAAAATAGTTTTATTCTTTTCCAATGAGGATATGAAAAGAGCTGGGAGAATGGATCAGATCTTTTTCTGATCTATTATCAAGAGAACAGCTGAAAAACTAATGATCTCAGAATCTTTGTTTCTGGTGAAATGTAAACGGCAAACTTACACTTTCCAGTTCCAAGGTCTGTTTAGAGCCAGATACCATGAAGTATTTTGGTGCTACATGTAAATGGCCCAAACTAAGAGATGCTGAGCTAAATAAAATGTCCACAAAATAATGTACTTTATTTAGTTTTCAAACTTGAAAGGTGCTTTAAATTTATTTGTTTACTTTCTTTAAAATACAAACCTGACTTACCTCCTAGATTCAGCCTTCCTCTTTCTAAAACCAAGTGATATACAAACATGACTTACTGACACTTCTGCATATTGCCTTTTTTGGAGTTTACAGAGTAAAACACACAAGATAATATTCTCCAATGTGGAAAAAATGTGGAAAGCTAAGCAATATCTGTTCTTGTTTGTGCATGTGACAATTTAAAAAGTAACATAATTCGTTATGTCATCCATTTAATTACCATTCCCTTCAGTTCATAATCCAGCTTTCTCACCAGGAATTTGAAAGAAGAACATGCCAATTCCATTTGTTCTGTTGTGCTTAACTACAAGCCACCACATGCCTGTGGGACAGTGCAAACAACCTGACACTTTATATGTGAGCTACACCTTCTTTTCGCATTTAGAAAAATTAAAAAGCACAAAAGTCAGTCCTATTCCTACATCTTTTGATTGTACTTTCTAAAAGTGGTAATGGTCAAGCTTGTCAGAAATACAGATTTTTTAAGAAATGCATTGCCAAATGAAACCTTCTGGTGACTTTTTTATATTTTCCATCTGTGACAATGCAGTCAAAAGAGTTTAAATCAATTCACAACAGAGGTAAAACTTTCAAACTCTTCAGGACATAGTAGAAAACACTTGGAAAAGGTAAGAATGCTTCTTATTTATAGTTGAACACTAGTGGTTTCCATTTATCTCACTAGTGGTGAGATAAATCCTACATCAAAAAGATGATACCACGACAGAAGCAAACTGAAAACACATTTTAGGTAAATTCTTCTTAATTTCAGCTTCTCTGGTGGTTCTTGCAGACACTTGATTTTGGCAGCCAAACTGAACTTCTGTGAAATTGATTTTTATAAACTATGGTGGTGTTGTGGGAATTGGACTCTTCCAGTTCTTTGAGACATCCAAAAAACAGGGTCAACCTGACACTGTAATGAGTCAAAAAACACATCTATAAAGTAAGCTTTCACTTGAGCAAACAAACTTATCTCAGCCTACATTGCAACAAAATGTTTTGAAAATGTAAAAATACCTGACAGTCACCTTTGTTCAGTAGCAGGTTAAAATTAAAGGATACCAAGACAATGCCAGCATAAAGTGTGTACCTTATTTGCATTGGAGAGTGTAATACTTACATGATGCATCAATTAGCTTTAAGGCATTCATAACTTTATTTAACTTACATTCACAAGAATAGTGTAGCCCTTGGTGATTTCAGCAGAGGTGGAATCTACCTCTTAGCAAATGAAGATAACAAAAATTTGCATAAAGAAGGAAAGCCAAAAAATACCACGAAGAAAGAAGAAGCTATTGTAGTCAAGATCAAGAAATGACAGAAAATAAAAATCACTTTTCAAAGCCTTCGATTGACATAACAATTACAAAGCAGATTAGAATTTGGTCAAAGGTGAAAAAAATCCAAAGCAAATTTGAAATTTTGAACACAAATGATAATTGTTAAGGGAAGCTACACTAAAGATTAGCAAAAGCTCTCAAAAATTTAAGGCTGAAACGTTTTGGGTGACTTGTGGAACATCCTTCCCACTGGAATTTCTTCTTCAACACCTTAGGGAAACAACATCCATATTTGTTCAACAAGAGGGAGATGACTTACACAGTCTTTTTGACATCAAAGCATGCACTTCTGTAAATCACAGTACTCTCAAAGACCCAACAGAGTAACAGCAATTGAGGGATAGACAGAGAAACTTAAGTTTACACAAAGACTCAGTGCAAGCTCTTCCTGTCCCCTCCAGCAGCTGAGACAGTCAGTCCATTCCTCCCAAGTTTGCTGCATTGCTGGCTTTGAGGCTGTGTGACAACTTCCCTTGCTTGTGAAAGGCAAGGTGATATCACCTTGCTGGAAAACCATCTGAAAGCTGCAAAGTAGGAATGTGACCTTGCAATGCCAGAGGAAAGGACCAGGAGTCTGTCTTGGCCAGAATTCCTTGCTACATTGTGGATCAGACATCCTCAGCTGTTTTGAAAAGACAGAGGTATCCAAGTGTGACCCTTTACCACCAAGTGCATGTGCTGGATGGAGCCAAGCTGTGCTTTCTGAATGGCCATTCTTAACTTCACCTGGGATCCATTGGGATGGACCCTTTCCTCATGCAAATCTCACAGGAAGGCTTGACATTACCTGAAGTAAAACAACCATCCCTCACAGAGAGTTGTGATTTAAGAAGGGCCAAACTCACGGGGACAGCTCCTGAGCTGCTGCAAGCTGGCCTTGTCTCTTGTATGTGCACCAATGATGGTTTCCAACAAATGGAGACTCACTCTGCACTGACACCTTCTGTCTCTTCAAATATCTTACTTTTTTTTTGGGGGGGTAAAATAAATTTGTGGGTTCTAACTACTCAGTTAACAGCAGACAATATATGAACACTTTTCAGCCATATGAATATAAAAATAGGCAAGTGAGAGTGAAATCTGTGCCTGAAAACACTTAGTTTAAAAGAAAAATAAAATCTTAGATAACTGTAATTAGATCTTGTTGCCAATTTTGGCTTGCTATCGGAAAGCCACGGTATATGATCTTACAATAAAGTACATGCTGTTCTGTCTGGACATAAAATAGTGAATTAAAGCTGGAGTTTTCCCTGTGACTTCATAATATCCTCATTCTTGTTGGTTTATCAAGCCTGTATCTTCAGTTTTCAGTTTTTCACGTGTCTCCATACCTCTTTGCCCATAAATTTTCACAACTCACCTCTGCCACCTTGTGGGAAAATGTGTGCTGTTACTTCTTCACAAAAAGGTGAAGAAAACTCATTAAACTCGATTCGTGTTCTGAAGACATTCCTAGCAGTTAGCAAAAATATTTTACTTCATATCGAAATCAAAAGTCATAAAAATCGTATATTTACCATGAAATTAAAACCTAAAAGTACCAATTTCTAAGTATTTGCCAACACTATTAAAACATTTTGTTCTCCTTTTATTATAAAACTCAAAGGGTGTAATATTAAACGTCTAGTAATATTATTTCTATACATATATAGCACATTAATGTACCCTATAAATTGAAGAAAATCTGTTTTGACATTTATGAAATGCTTTGACATAAGAAAACTGAAAATGTCCTAAAGGACTAATTTATTTTTTTTTTCTTAGGGGAAAATTTCTATGAAATTTCAGTTTTTCACAAACTGCATTTTTCCATTTTTGTTGTTGTTGTTTTTTTCAAAAACAGCACCAGCATATGCTAAAAATTGACAGAGGTATTAACACTAACAGAACAAACTTTGTCAGGCATAATTAGAAAATTAACAAGGTTTCATGTCAACGTACAACATCTTGAAAAGCAGTAGAACTGCAAAAATATGTCATCATCTAACAAAAATTATCTTCCTTTCTGACACCTCTTCCAAAATTTGCATGATCACAAATGGACCATACGTGTAGGGGAAGGAGAACATCCTTCTGTTTTTAACAAGGTCAGCAGTGGGACTACAAAGGGCTGGCTGCTCCCTCACTTGATGCAAGAGTTGTCACAGCAGGCTATGGCAGAGCATCACTCTGGCTTGGGAGAGCAAGGGAGCAAATGTCAGCACTGGACCCAGAGCTCCCTCAAGACTCACAGCAGTTGCAAAAGAGGAGGCAGGCCTCTGCAGCAGGGGATAGGCAGAAAAGTAATTTGTGCCTTTCCTCTGATAACAGCAAGGCTTGATTAGCTGTGCCATCTTAGGTGACTTCACTCTTTCTATTCAGCCGCTGGGGAACATGGAGACACTTGAAAGGTTGCATGCTGCGTCCTGAAGGGACCAGATTTTCTGTAGTTCCATCCAAGTTTTTAAATGCATTCTCCCATTCAGACAGACATCACAATGGGCTGTCTGGTAGGCTGAATACTCTCGCAGCTGCTGCTCCAGGCTGATGTGGTACTGCAGAAATGTTGACTACAGTCTAAGGTATTGCCATGTGAATTATTCCCTGTTAAAGGACCAGACTCAACAGTGTTCTCTGATCAACTCACTGCAAATACCTTAAATCCAGGTGACCTGGTCAGAAAGTCTAGGTTTGCTGTTTACTGACTTTCTCAAAATACCAGGACCTATTGCTTTAATCTTGGGTACAGTAGATCATCCAGTCATGCAACGTACTTATCCTCAATGTCCAACAAATATGGACATGTTTATACTGGATGCACAAAGGGATCAAAAGGAAATTGGCCTTTTACCTTGGTCACTGTCCCTCAGGCATAAAAGTCAACTTTCAGCTGTCTGTGCAACTCTTTGCAAGCTTGTCCACTTTGCAGAGAGATGCTCCTCTCTTCTTTCACTCAGAAGCATATTTAACTCAAAAAATACTCAAATCCAAATGACTGTGGTGCATGGTGGCCTTTAGACATGAACTGCATGGAGAGAAAGACTAGCCAAAGTAAGATTTCCATATTTTCTGCCGTGAAAACATGGGCAGCAGCATCAAGGAAAATGGTGGAAAGACTGCTACTTGAGCAAGGTCAGATGTAAAGCCACAATTGAACAAAGTAAATTTGGGATCCCTTCCACGGCTTTGAGTCTTGAGTTACATCCCATAGTATATATTTCCTTTGTTCATGAACGGAGGTGGATAGGAATTAGTAGTTCTCAATTGCACAAGGTGCTTTTAATTATAAAACCCACCTGTTCTACTTTTGCACTGAGGTCAAGTTAAAACAATTCTGTGTACAGTAAACAGGAGGATGAGAAAAAGGAGGGAATTAATGTGCAATAAAAATGCAATTCCCGCATCTCTCATTCTGCACATTTAATAAATTCCCCTTATAGTCACTTCCTTTCTGGACTACTGACTATGTATTTGTACAATGTAGAAAGTCTTCAGGAATGTAGTCATACAGAACAGGAATATAGTTATATAGTTATAAAAACTCTCACTTTCTGGGAAAAGAAAAAAAATTTAAAAATCATTTATTTGGAAAATTGCCAAACTCTTTTGACTTGGTCAGAAAAACAAATGATGAAAGAAAAAATAGGAACAGATAGTGTCTTTGCTTTGTTTCCTCCAAAATTCTCTCTGAACCTGAATGAAAACCATAAAAGAAGAGAGAACATTGCCTTCTGTTTATCCAAGAGGCAAATGGAGCAGTTTACTTCTACAAGTGTCTGCAGCTTTATCATTCACTCCCCAGCAGCTGTCATTGTTATGGCACAGCATGTTGAAAGTGACTTCTTAAAAGCCAAATGAGTCAAATAAATAGCAAACAAGAGAGTCATCTTACAAAGAGCTACCCAAGGCTGGAGAGAAATTCAGGCAAATGATTTGCTCATAGGTGTGTATGAAGGCACATTTCTCAGCTACTGCTGAATGGGTGTTCAGCAGTTCCTGACAGTTGCATGTTGGGCCATCTGTGTGGTGTCAGATCAGGTTACTGCTGTACCAGTAAAGCACCATCACCAGTGTAGCAACATGGATGCAACAGTTTGTTGTACTCCTGTATGTACATGTTCCTGAATGTCTCCCACAACAAAGCCTCCATGTCAAGATTTAGACATTGAGAAAAAAGGTGAAAGGAACAGTGTGAAAGATTAGACTTGCAAATGTCACAGTACAAGGTGTCAGTCTAGTCATGTTAAAACCTCTGCTCAGAACAACTCACACAGTAACTGTAACATATGACAGAGAGGAATCATGAATATGCAATCAGAACAAAACAGTTTCAGAGACTGATTGCCACCTCTGTCAATTCCAGCAGTCACTTTCTGTGATGTTGTCTTGTCATTTTGACAGTGATTATACTTTTGTGCAGTCTATTGTATATACTACACTTCACCTGTTTACAAATAAAACTGTAACTTACACTTTCACTGTAAGAGTAGAACACTTTAAGTAAGAAAAATACTCCTCATAATAATACTTTCATCAAACTCGTCATGCATAAGATGCAGGTGAGAAAATCATCCTCTGTCACAACTGCATGATGTGACCAACTCTAACAAAATCAAGTCATGCTGGCAGTTTGCAGACAGTACCTAAAACCAGTGTGAAGGATTTTTCACCTAATAAGGCTCATAACAGAATATTTTTCTCCAAGTAAGCAAGCCATTTTTAAATAAATCATTAACATTTTAAGCTTGTAAAAGCAATATACTTTAAATTCAGCAAGTTATAAACATCTGCTACCTGGCTGAACATTAGATAGAGCTCCTGTGTGCAATGTTCATATTTAAAAACAGATTTGTTCATGATGCTATACACTTACTGTTCATAATGATATAGAGCTTCATAATGATATAGAGCAAGGCAAGACTTTTTAAAGAGAATTTAAGAAAACTGTAGAATCATCATAACAAAAGAGGTATGTAGAAATCTTTGTTCCATAACTACTCACAGGACATTATATTTTTAATAATAAATATGTAAGTATATCCTCATAATTCAGTTTGTTTGGCATTATAGTATATGAAGGATACATATCTCAGTTGTCAATAATTATTACAGCATAAATATCCTCCCAAGCTTTAGTTATAAAGGACTTTCAGAGATCAGAATGTAGACTGTACCAGCTAATTTAAAGTAAGTACAATAAGAGATTAGAAACTTCATTATTTTTTTTCTGCATTTGATTTCTCTGTGATACCAAATCAGTAATCTTTTACTGATGATGACTTCAGATAGAGTTCCATGTAGATATAGTATCAGATTCATCCCAGGTATTAAATTTTTAATCAGGGGTGTTAGACATTGTTCTAGTAATGATGCATTGGAGATGGTGTAACTGTGTGATAAACATTGCCATGAGAAATGCACATGACTCTGGACCAGTTACATTTTCAGTGATAACTTTTAGTGACCAAATGTGACATCAGAACTCTGAGTAATTAGAGCTTTCATATGAGAATTCTGAATGAAACTATTTAATAATTAGGTGGTAAAAAAAGCATTTTGCCCTTAGAATTTTTACATACTCTTCAGAGTTACCCATCAGCACAGCTGAATAGCAACTGTGAAAATAGGTAGGGAGGACAATAAACCCTGACTGAAATGCAAATTTGTTGAACCTACTGGGAATCTACATGGCCAGTAAAAGAAATCTGTCCATACAGAACCAACACTGAATGAATCACTTCTGTGTTTGTTATTTCTACCAGTTTTTCCCATGTGGTGCAATTTGAATGATACCATTTAACTAATGACTGTCAGAACAAAGCACAAAACAATATCTATTTCTAGACTCCAGAACACTAATAGTTCCCTCAACTGCTCTACACCCATAATGACTGCTCTACACCAGCACTTAAAGGAACCTTCTGGTTTGACAGAAAATTTAATGCTGATGGCTGTATTCAGGTTTATTTGTCTTGGCACTTTTCTGCACATGGTAAAAGCAAAAACTGCAAAACATGTCATCAGCAGTGTTAATAATGCTAGCAAAAGTATTCCCAAATATCTGCAACAAATAGAAAGGGTGAAAGGGGTTACCTCCCTCTTCTGAGTCAATTGAATAATTCAGAGATACTTTGCAAGCAAAATATAGCCAACTTAAAAGCACAGTTATTTAGTAGTTATAGTACACCAAAGACACACGTGCTGTTACTTCTAGCTCCTCTATTTAAAAAGAAAAAAGTGTAGAATTACAGAATCACATTGAAGAGAGTCAAAGTACAGCAACAATAGCATGGTTGTCATGGATGGCACAGGTTTAATAGGAAATGTCAAGAGGAATTTGCTTACCAAGGCACTCTAATTGCTTGAATTCTGGTTGTAAAGTACTGCATATTCTTTCAATGGAAAATGCCCCTTAAGTTACTTCAGATTTTGAAGTGTTTGTTTATCAAATGTCATTTCAGGTACCTTTACATTTTATTTCAACAGATACAGTAGCAACAAATTGTTCCAGATAAATATTTTCTTCCAGTATTTCTTTCCTGTCTGTTGAGGGCTTATTACCACCATCTCTTGGGTCACTTTGTACAGCTGCTTTTAGCTCCACACACAGACTCTGTATACAAGATATAAAGAATTTTCTAGAGGGGATCAATTCTATAATGACTCAACACACATAAAACACAGCTAAGGTTTAATAGGCTAATAATGCCCATTTACTCACCACCCTCAGAGGACTCCTAAACGCTATTTGGTGGGCTGGGCAGGCATCAGACAGAAAAGATGTTGAACCACCATCTTCACCACTAATACCAAGAAAGAAAAGGAAAGAAAATAGCCTATACAACTGACAAACACATTTCATACTAATGGAAGGAAATGCATTTTTTTAGTGGACAATTACCTTGTGAAACCCATTGCCAAGAAATGTTCCTGAGGTCAGAAGCTTTGCAGAACTCAAAGGCATAAATCTCTTTATGCTGTAGGAGCACTCAGGGTCATTCTGAACATGACAAAGGAAGCAAACTGTCATCCTTTTGTCCAAAATCGAACCAGGTTTGATGAAAATGGACATTTTTTATGGAGCTTAACATTTGTCTGGTGTAGCTGACAGTGTCCAGTATCAAGGAAGCTTCCCAGTCTGACCTTCCAGGAGCCACTCTGGTGGTCACTCTTGTACCACCAGAGCTGGGACAAAGGCCTCTTCCCAAATACACATCCCCCTCCCCACTCACACAGTCACACCAGCATCCTTACTGGGCTGACCCCAGGTTTCCCATAGCAGAGTCTCAGATGCCCAGAACTTCTTGTTGCAATAACTAAATTCTAGTATAATGACTAGATACTTGTTTGTTAAATGCTTTTCTAATGGGCACAATACATTAGGATTTTGCTAAAATTATTAAGTGCAGAAATCAGAATATGAATTACCAAATATTAACTGAGCATACAACATCAATTTCAGAATGAAAAAACAAGGTATTGTTACTTCTATTACTCTGAAAAATCAGTCCCACTTTTTATCCTCAATCTGCCTCAGACCTGTCTCAGGGATAAACAATCCTTAAGAAGATGCTTCACTGTGTTGGCATCAAATACCTACTCAAAAATGCACTTCACAAACTGAAGCATCTAGGGCCCATAATCATTTCGGGTACATTTTTTAGCTCCAGAGAAGTTAGTGGAAACATGCAGATGATATATAGCATTTTGTTTCTGAATTCCTCTCCCACCCCACGCTTTCTTTACACATATTCAGGCAAGGAGAGACCATTACTTCACCTAGCTTAACCTCCATTGTAACAAAAAGTTGTAGCAGGCTTGCAGCACTGCTCCAGCTCCCACCCCCTGCTATAAATGCTACAATCTCATAGGCCAAAGTAGTGAAAAAATCCAACTGAACAAAAAAACAGGGAAAGCTGTAGGTAGTGGGAAGGGTTATTATGAATGTGCATTACCTGTATGGAAAGGGTACTTGCTGGTAAAGTATGTAAAGCAGAAGATGAGAACTAGAGTAAGTTCAAAGCAAAATAAAGCAAAAGAAGCAGAAGATGGAGAGATCTACTGGCAGCAGATAAGGGGTTTCACACTTATATAGCAGTATTAATAAAATGTGTAAAAGTGCCAGATGACTCATACCAAAACATTTGTCTGTGCAGACACAGCAAAACGGTTCAAGCTGATCCTCAACAAATATGAAGCATAAAGAAACACACCAAAGAGATTTTCAGTGGGCTGACATAGATGATAGGCGACAGATGGGGCAAGGCCTAAGTAGCCAAGTGAAGAAGTCGGCTTAAAGCAGTTGTTAAGATTGGTGCTTGAACCTTCTGTCTGCAAGGCTCAGTCCTTGTGCACAGACTTGCAAGTAATCCTGTTGTCCTCACTGAGGTCACAAGCACGGCAGATAGATGAGGGAAATGGCACAACAACAGTTCATGGGCACTGGGTGCCAGTCACAGAAAATGCTTCTTAGTGGGGCATAGTTTGAAAAGGCCAAACTTGATGGAAATGGAATTTCTGACAAAGCAAATTCTGTAGAAATTCCTGGGGTCCATGAAAGTATTGGCCCTAAGGTTTGAAAGAGGTGGAGGCAAGCTGGAAGGCAACAGGATGGAACCTTCTGTCAGAACACAAGGCTCTGAGCCCTTTAGAAATAAGAGTAGGAACATTAGCTCTGGTGAACCCAGAACAATCTCTTCTGGTTCAGCCTCAACTAGAACTGCTTTAAAAGTGAGTAGCAGATGTATTTTAGGCCTTGCTGTATATCTCTAGTGGTGAAATAAGAAATTATGTTGCAGTTGTTAATTCTCAGACTGTTTATCTTGTTTACCCTCCAACAAAATAACTACAGAAAGGTTTAGCCATCCAATCATATAGCAGACATTATTTTTTCCCCAAGCCACTCTCAGAGAACTGATGCTGCACAATTCACAAACAAGACCACAGTACACCAGGATGAAGTTCACATCCATCTGATCACAGGCTTTTAGCTGTTGCAAGCCTATCATATACCTCTAGCTTCTGGGGACTACATATTTTTATTCTCACTCGTATCGAGCAGGCTCATACCAGGCAGATTGATCGAGAGATTATGAACACACTTGGCATCTCCTCAGTTGAAATCCATGGAGGTCCACAAATTTATTGTTAGCTGAAGGGTTGTATTTTTTTCTGCTTACAACTTGCCTTCCTATCACTGAAACAAACATAGCAAAGTGTTCCCCACACCCAACACATACACAGAGGTGCAGAGGCATGTGTATGCATGCATTAGAACAGCACAACATGAACCTAAGGTACCAAATAATACCCAAGGCTGACACCTAAAAATTATAATTTATTTTCCTTTGTAATGGCAATACATTTGGAAAATAAAAATAGTACTCGTTTAGCAAAAAAAAAAGAGGTATTAGATCCTTCCACTGAAACCTTTACACAATAGACTACCTTCTGTCAACTGTTTGAACTGTGGAAAAACTTAGGTGCTTTTTCACCTTTTTTATGTGGATGGAAAAAAATTGATGGGGATCTATATCTCAGTACTGTTTTTTATACAGATATTGGTATTGCAGCAGTTTGTTCACACATTTAGTAAAGAAAGAAAAATACGAGGAGACAAAATTTTTTAAAATAGAATAAGATGGAATATAAAATTGCCTGAATAATTGCAAAACAAGCTGAAGTAATTAAAATAACATGACAAGAACTGCAATTGGGAACAATGGCCCTGGAGATGTCTTATTTTCCATTAAAGACAGCCTTCTGGCTGAGACAATGGTGTCTGTATGCCAAAGCTGGGACGGTGACAGTGTGGTGCTGCTGTTGTGAAGTGTCTGCAGTGCACAGGCATTTGTTTCTCAGGTTTCTCACTCTCCTCTGTACCTCAGTGAACATCCAGCCTGAGCAGATCCAGAAGTGACATTAAGAGACTGGGTGGGAGATGCTAGTGCAGGGTTGTCCAGGCAGCTCTGTGTACCATTCCATCTGCAGCTGTGTGGACCAGGTGAAATTGTTTCTGTGTGTCCCTGGACACACCTCTGCTGTATAAGACAGAAAGTCAGAGGAGAGAGGATGGGTAAGAAGCAGGACAAAAATTTCTACCTGGGATGATGGCATATGTATTTGGTGGTTAGTGAGAGGGAGAGGGATAGACATATATTTCCCCACCCAGTGCTCTTCCTGGAGAGAGGCACTTCCATGTACTCTGCTAAGGTTGTTTTCATAACTGCCTCAGTTAAGATGCTGCTATTCAATAGCCACAGTTTCAGTCTGCCATCTCCAACCCGTTGTTCCCTTCTACCACATTTCAGAAAGTCTGCACTGCTTGACTTAGCTGAAGATGAGTGAGCAGGCAAAAAAGTTGCACCCGTAGACAAAGTGAGATTTCAGGGATACAAGCATAGCCTACACACCACATAATTGCTTGTGAGTGACAGAGTCACAGAATATATTGAGTTGGAAGGCACCCACAAGGATCACTGAGTCTAGCTCCGAGGTGAATGGGATCAAATCCACAACCTTGGCATTATTAGCAACATGCTTAATGAACAAAGTTAATCAGCCAAGCCTGACTTATCCAAAGCAGCCATCTGAATATTCTATTGGAGACAGCAGCTACCATAACGAAGTCCTGCAGGAGAGCTCTTCAGCTAGTAAAAGAACATGAAGGAAAGATGCCAGCTTCCACTTCATTAGTTCCTTTCCACACCACAACCAGTGATATTTCCTAAGGTCTACATGCACAGATTTAGCACACTCATTATCTGGGGGTGGAAGGGAAGGACACATTGGGTATATCCATTACACATTTCAGAAATTTTCTGTTGGACAAATAAAAAACTCTTGTCCATCCAAGTGAATTACATAAAAGATAATATTCATGTTGATTGTCAAGTAAGGAAATGTAAAGAATTTCATAATCAATAAAAATACAATTACTAACACACAGGTCTACTGCTACCTTTAAAAACCTTAAAAATCATAGCACCTCACTAGTCCTCATACATTAGGGAAGTTTGTCAAAATTCTTTGTATTTTGCAGAAACAATTCAGCACCTTTTCCAAACTCACATATGAATTTCAAGGAAAATTTACAGAGGAAACCAATGATGCCTTGGAGATCCTAAGACAACACCAATACTAATAAGAGATTGTCAATCATAGTTGTTCGGAAGTGATTAGGACCTTGGTTGCCTTATAGATCCCTGTGCAGCTGGAGTTACCCATTAGAGTCTGCTAAGCCACTGATTACTCTGATGGAGGAATTCCCCTTGCCATCTCTGAACAGAGGACAATTTCACTGAAAAAGTTTGCTAACTTTTCCTAAAATTTTGAGACTTTCTAGTAAACATTTTCAGTGTTTCCAGATTTCTTAATGTGCAGTCTGAAACACTTCCAAAATGCCTGACTTTCCCTAAACATACTAATAATTCACTTTTAAGAAGTTTATCACTGCCAGTTACAAAAGGAAGTACCTAGACTTGTTAATATCTTCAAGAAGTCTTGCTCTGCACCACTGCTCTTGTAATGGGCATTTGACCCTTTAAAATAGAGAGATCCTCTGTCTCTTAGTGCAATGTGGGTTATGAAGTAATTTGGAGCACCCAGCAGCAGAAATGAAGGATTTCATAAACAATTAAGCTGCTTCTCTGGGTCATCAGCTATGGTCTAAGCTTTCAAGAGCAATGCAAGATTTAATTGAAAAACATGGGAATGCCGGAAATGCCTTTTTTTTTCTGTTTTTGTTTTGTGTTTATAAGCTTGTACTGTTCAAACTGTCAAATTTTCCTTTCTCCCCTTTTCTCTGCCTGCCTCACAACACCAGCAGGAGAACATGTTATGTTGCTTCTGGGCTTCTTTATTTTTCCACTGGCCATCTGATGACATGAAATGGCCTTGGAAATTATTCTCTTGAAGCTCTGCGGGATCAGTGCTGAAGTGTGCCAAATACCACAACTGCCTCCCACTCCCTACAAACCAACCATGTAAATTCTCTTTGAGGAAACAATATTCCTCCTTGCTGAGAGGCAGAACTACAGACTTCGCTGCTTAAGAGCTTTTAAACTCAATTCATGAAATATTTCATTGCAATGGAAAGCTAATGATCAGTCTGCCCAGCCAAAAACACTATGACACACTGGCAAATTCAGAGAAGATTAAAGAGCAGTTCTTCTTGAGATCAGCTCTCCCCTCTTACAAACAGAATGAGAGTATTTAGGAGTGTCTGCACTTCTAGATATTTAATTTGCATTTGCATAAGAATCATTAGAGGTACAAGCTCTTAGCTATGGAGAAGCAATCTTAATCTAACATGGATTGCTTGTATCTTTATAGTCAAAAAAGTAAACTCTGGAATCACCAGAATAAACAAAAAATTTAGAACAAATTTAGACAGCAGATGCAGACTGGAGTGTGTGTATGTCCTTGAATCTGTTTTCATAACAATGCATATAGAAAATGAGAAAAATGCTTTATTTTTATCTTCTTAGAAGATTGTCTGGTAATTTTCATCTCTGTACAGTGAAACAAAAGTGCATCTCAGTGATGGCATTTTCCTTTCAGTTATCAAAGCTATGCAAGGAGCATGGGAGGAACAAAGAAATGAAGCTCCCATCTCTAGGTCTCTGAGAGTGTCACAATGAAGACATGATTAAAAGATTAAAATCATACAAATGTCAAACACTGGACTGCAGTAGACAAAAATAGATGGGAGGCAACAAAATACAGAAAACCATTTTCCAAGAAAACCAAGACCAAGACAAATTTCAGAAATGGCACCAGTTTTATTTAAACAGAGGAAGGAGTATTATTCAAAAATAATCTGAATTGATATTCAGATAGTTTATCCCATCGTTGTTTCACCTGATTTTGGCTTATTCTGGTGTCCCTTCACACCATTTATAATAAGAAAAAATAAATTAATATGCTTTGGGTTAATGTAAGTTCAGAATCATATATATTCTTGTGTAATAATTTGTGCAATACCTTGTCTATCAGGAGATGCTCAGAGAGCTGCAATTGTTCAGTCCGGAGAAGGTGAGGGGAGGATTGCACGTGTGTATGTAAACCAGATGGGAGTAAAGAAGACAGAGGAAGATTCTACTCAAGGGTACCCAGTGAGCAGATAAAAAGCAAATAGCACAAACAGAATCACAATGAATACCACTTAAACATTAAAAAACTCCCAGATTTTTGCTGTGAGGGTGGTCAAACTGTTGAGCAGGCTGCTCAGAGAGGTTCTGGAGACATTGCTCCTGAGGTTTTGTAAATCCTGACTGGTTACGGTCCTGGGCAACCTGTTCTAAGAAACCCTGCTTTGACGGGTCAGTTAGATGATCTAAGAGGTGCCAGTCACAGAAATGCTGCAGCTCTGTGAATGAACAACCTTAGATAAAAAAACCCCAGAGATTAGGAAAAAGAAACCCAAAGCACGGAAGGGAAATATGTATTCTGAGATTAAATTTCATTTAAGGAAAAAAATGGTAACCTAAATGTTTAGATAGCTGTTCTGCCTTGTCTTATCTATATATGTGGTAGTACTCATTGTAGGAAGAATATATGGGGTGGGGGACAGACTACTTAAAAGTGATAAAACTAGTGGGGAAGAAGGAAACAGGAGATTTTGTGGGAGCTAACTGTTTAGCAAATGTGAAGCAACAGATGCTCTCCTGAGCTCTGAATACTGCTTGACACAATGCAGTGCCACAGAGCTCTGTGAACATCTGTGTCTTTCTATAAACAATGTTTCACCTTGAAAGGGAAGCCTTGAATTTATCTAAGGTTGTGTCATTTGAAAATCTGATATTAAGCACTGTGATAATGGTATCAATAGTAGGTGGGTAAAAGAGATAACATGGGATGCACGTGGATCAATTCTGCAATCCTGTCTGAAAAATACTATGGGAATTGTATAGACTTCAGGTGTCAAAAACAGAGCTTATGGGTATCCAAAGCCTTTAACTACTAACACAGGGAACTAGGTAGATTTTTCAATTTTGTAAAAAGGTTTTGCTCTACTGATGTGAGGTAAACAGCTGGCCTTTTGAGGTCTAGTGCACCTTCTGGTCTTTGTCAGCTTGCAGATCACATTGCTTGTCCCACTGTGAAACTGAGGAAATACCAAAATAATTACATAGCACAGTTTCCACTGATTTCAGAAATCTGAGCACCAGGCCTGAAGAGCCATTCTTTTCCTTTCTACTGAACATTCAATTAAATGTTTCACATGTTTTTCAATCAAATGCTTTACAATTCATTTCTTTAGAATCCCATCACCTCTGAAGATGTGATGCCATTGTGTGTAATTCATGATTTCCTAGGAACTTAGTTAAACTCACTTGGGTATTTAAATTAATAGACTTCATTCTTCACCTATTTCCTTGGATTCCTTAATCCATGAACTATATTTTTCTCTTGCTATTCTATGAAACTGACCACACTATTGCTAGTGGAAATAATTTTACCATGTGTATTAGCTTTACTAAACGGACTTTCAGTGTTTCTGCTGCCCCTCATTTCCAAGCAGTTTCTCTTTGAGACAAACCCTAAGGAAACATCTTCTGGTTCAGATCCTGGCCAAGGAACCAGTCTCACTACTGACTTTGGCTAACCATCATGGTTCAGTTCATCCTTCAGTTTCATCCTTCAATTCCACATCAACAAAAGGGTGGGGAAAATATGTCTTTTCTGCTGGCCTTGACTCTTGCCTGTGAGGAGGACAAAACCTCTACAATAAACATCATCTCTCTTGGTAAACACCACAGTATGGCCTATAAGGTCTTGAACAAAATGACTGAGAGGTCATGTTGCAGCTCTTTGACTCAGTACAGAGAGATGGGCAGTGTTTAACCAAGAAAAGAAGGTCCCTGGAAACCTTAGTCCAAGGCTTTGAAGCTTACAGCAGTGCTAAACAGGGTGATCTTTACACTAACCCATGCAGGCTGAACTGGTTCAGTGAGGAGATATTTTCACAAATTTTACCCAATGATCAGCATCTGCAAGGCTCATCCACAGAAATGGCCCCCCTGGCATGAGCAGTCATTTTAACAGTGCTGTGTGTATATGAGTTGCTTGGTCCAGTCCTTGTGTTAGTTCTTTGCAAAAACACAAAATAACCAAGGAAATTCTAAATCTTTGTTTGTGATACTTGGCTAGAAAATTTATCTCTGTGTACACATACATGAACAATGATAATATGAATTCACTTGTAATTTTTTTAATTACATTGATTTTAAAAGGTAACTATGTTATATGGTGTACCCAGTTCCTGTCCTTTCCTTACACAAAAATAATTAATGATCCTTCTTCTTTCATTTTGAAAAACATTATAATTTTTGCTTGCTTTGGCAATGTTCTGCAATGTAATCATGTACGAAAGTCTAGTAAAAATAACAACATTTTTTATATGAAATACTGTTATTTTATCATTTCTGGTAACTTCTTCAATAAGCACTAAAGGTAAAAGCTTTCCACCCTCACACTGCATTGCAGTCCGGCTGGCACATGTGAAAGGCAAACATTTCAGAAGAGGAGTTAGGTGACTCTACACTCCAGGAACATTTCTCCAGTTATACCAGTTACAGAATACTGACAGATCTTTTCTTTGTCCAGCCTGCAGGGGTGAGCATTTGGAGAACCTTTTGGCCCTGTCAGAATCTAGTGATATTCTGATAATCTGTATTTTAGTCACCTTCTGAGCTGGAAATCTTGCCCGCATCTTTGAAAATTCAAATTTTCAGTGAAATGCAATGAAAGCTCTATTACTCCAGGGGTTTGTGTACTAACACAGAAAGCTGAGTAAGAACAAAAGGAGAGAGAGAAAGAGGGGTGCTGAAACTGGCACCATAGTGTGCTAGTCGAGTACTAGACAGGGCAAGGGGTGATGAGAGGTACCGTGGGAAAGAAGTGACATAGTCATGAAGAAGTCAAATGAAAACAATTAAATTGGAACAAATGAAATCAGCCAAAACACTAACAACACAGTCAGAAGGATGAGAAATCAGTGGGCATTCGCCTCCTGTGAGAAAGAAAAATGTGCATGTGCAGAAAGCCAAGACAGAGAAACACAAGGGCATGGATGGCAAGTCCTCTGTGTATGGTAAGGTAAAGAACAGTCCCTCTGAAAGCATTTGACCAAGACAAGAGGTAGGTTATGATTCAAGATGAGGAGGGATCAAGGCTGAACAGGGTCAGAGGTCTGAATGACAAATGGCACACACTGCTGGCAGTGATGGCTTGGGATATGAAGTCGTTTAAGAGCAGAACGGTTTCAGAAAGGTTTGGTTTTAACAATGCCAAGTGAGCCAAAACTCACAAGCCATGGCAATAGAGACAGTTGAGATATGCAGTTGGACACATGGTAACAGAACTTTTAAAGGGCCATAGGTGCATCAGTGTCTACAAGAGGAGTGAGAACTGAAACCAAAATTACATCTCTGCTCAGAGACTACTCCAGGATGTAGGAAAAGAGGGAAAATAAAAATATCAGATCTCTGTGGAAAATCAGACAGAATAGGAATACTTAATGAAAAATATACCAATGGCTGGGCATTTTCATTTCTTGGAACAGACACCAGGTTTTCTTCCTTTTATGGGGTGAATATTTGGCAGGCTGTACTATCTGAACTTGCTTAGGAGTAGTAATTATGAATTAAGTAATTTGTGTACGTAAATGAAATATTCACATTCCTAGTTTGCTTTCAGGCAATAAGTTCCTTATCAATATTTATTTCCTTAGTATTCACAACCACTTGCAGCAATTTACAGTCCCTCCAAGTAAACAAAAAATAATAGAAAATACTATTCTAAAATTTTTAAACTACTGTGTAACTTATTTCCCTCTTTCAGAAGTCATTTGCTATACTTTAATTATACTCCTCTACTGAAATGTGTTTCAAAGTACTCCATATGAAGGGTAAACAAAACAACATCCTAAACTTGTGCCATTTATTGTGACAGTCTGACAATTTGTTGTGACAGGCATAACAGATTGGTAGCAAAAGCTGAGCAGCAAAGGCTGGCTGACTGACTTTTGTTTCAACAGATGATACTCTTGCTTGGCTACATATTTAAGAGTGATCAGAACTAGAAAGACCATCTTCAAAGTAATTAAAATTTCCTTAAAGCTGCAATGTAAGCAGTGTTGCAGTCTTGGGGGAAGAGGCAAAACCACCGCTTTATCGTCCACACAATGAGCAGACATGAACTTAATTGCGTCATGCAGGAAATTTGGGATGCGGGTTTCTTCCTGATTCAGTACAGGTTGACTGGCAGCCTGAGTTGGGGCTGGGCTGAAGATGACGCCACTGAGTCAATGTTAAAAAAAATGCCAGTTTCCCAGCCTCTCCTCCTGAAGGCAGGCTGTCAGGGCCTGGCCAAGAAATCAGATCACTGTTCTCATTTCCTGTGCTGTGAGGTGTGGGTGTGGAGTCACAGAACCATAGAATATCCTGAGCTGGGAGGGACACACAAGAATCATCAAGTCTTACTTCTGGCCCAGCGCAGGATACCCCAAGAGTCACAGCATGTGCTTGAGAGCACTGTCCAAACACTCCCAGTGGAGGCTTGGATAGACTAGGGGAAAAACACCGGTTTTAGTATTAGAAACATTTCCCTTTGGCAAAAGAAGAGGTACTTTAGGTATCACTGCACAGCTGAAGTGCTCAGACAGACATAGGCCTTGCAAAAAATCACTATTTTGCTCAAATGTATGGAAACCCCAAACCTGGAAACTTCTTGGTAGTAAGAACTTTCCGGTAAATTGACAGCCAGCCTCTGTCTGGCTCTGCTCATGACTTCAGCACCATCAAAGGCCAAATCCACCAGACATTAGTCCATGACAATGAAGACCTTAGACCTTACAAAGATTTCTAAAAACTGCACACCAGTACAGTCAAAAGCATACAGAGTGTATTTGAAAGACATAGACAATATCCCAGACAACCAATTTTCCAGAATCTACTAGCCCCATACTTGACTGCACAAATAATAACCAGAGGCTGAAGCAAGGAGATCAAAACGATACTGGAGGTAAAACTGTCAGATCTGCTGTTTTCCTGCCAAAAAAGAGCACCCAAACAGAATAAAGATAAGTACAGTTCATAACAAAAAGCCATTATTATAAATTGAAAGTGCACAATATCTTTTAAAATGCTACTCTCTGGTAAACATGTAAATGTCCAGTATAAGTATTTACACATCATGACAATCATTTAATCAGATGGCAACCTGATGAAGATGGATCAATTAGTCATGTAGAGGCTGTACTGGAATCAGGAAACACAAGAAGACTTAAGAAAAGGAGATAGAAATAAAAGCTGCACATAAAAACAGTCAAGCAATTATGTCTGTTTTCATCCAGTAGAAGGAAGTGTGAGGATAGAGGAGACATCTTTATCTTGTGCTGTGCAAACTTCACACAAGATACTTAAAGAGAAGAAAATTATTTCCAAAAATGCTGTGAAATTCCACAATTTAAAGAAAATGGCCTTTCAAGTATCCTATTCTAAGCTTAAAGTTAAAATAAATACAACAGCAAGAAGTCACAAAATGCTATGGAAAGATGCAACCAAAGGATTTTGCATTCTGTGCATGCTTTTTTCTTTTTTCTGGACCTCGAAGCCAAGCAAAAGCCCAGCCCAGGCAGACAAAAAAAAAAGAGAAAATAATTGTCTGATTAGCCTACTTTTCAGACTCGGTAGAGAACACCAAAAGTTGTTGGGTGCTCTTCCATAGCTGAAGACAAGTGTCGGTACTTCTAATGGTACACAGGGCAGCAATAGCTCTATATCTATGCCCCAGGATGGCTGACAGCACCCTCAGTACTTCCACCTTGCTCGTACAGACTGCGACACAANAGGAACACTTACCTTTCTTTACCAATAAACAGTTCTCAGATATAAAATTGCTGTGTTAGCACTTAATTTTCTTCCGTGAAATCTATCAAAAGAATCCTCCTTGACTCCTCTTTTAAAGCGGTATGGGACACATGGGAAAGTCTGGGACACGGCTCCAGTCGTGTCTCGCTGGCTGGGCCACAGGTCCCTGGGCCCTTTGTTTTGAAATGGTCAGTGAGCTTGGGCTCCTGCCCCGAGAGGTCAACCTGCAGCTTGCACACTGTGCCACCTGCACCAAATATATTCTTCAACACTATTTCTCCCCTTTCCTATATGTTCACACCTGGCTCAGGTTCACTCCAGACAAGACATACATTCTTTTGAGTTTAGAAATCCAGCAGCCTGATAACATGGGGCAAGGAAAAAGCATGCCCAGAAATTATGCTAAAGACAGCAGGACTCAGAACAACTGATTTGCTATTACAGAATAGCTCTGCATGGGCTAAGGCTAAACTTCATTTTCTAAATTACCTTAGAATATTGCTGAAGGAAATATCTGTGGAACTGGCAGAGATAATGATAATCTCTAATTGGTGGCAACAAGGCATTTTTATAAGAAACTATCTCTCTGGCAGCTGTGATTACAACACAGATAATATGCTGCATCCTATTTCAACATGTCTGCTCAGCGGTCTGTAGGAGATGAGATCATTATTCACCTGTTTGGCCTGTGGGGCATCGTAGGGGTATTCTGTGACAGCAATTTGTTCTTTGGCAGTCTTCATTGTGGTGCTGGCTGTTTTCTGCACAAGGCTGTTTTCTGACTGTATACCAGCACTGTCTTCCAGCACTGCTCTGTAGCAATCAATAGGCCTGTGCAAAAAGATAGCAATAGCGCAATCAACTTCTGACAATTCTGGCATGTTAAAACAAGGACTATTAATATTCCCAAGGATAATCACTCTAACCTAGTTTAGCCAACCAGCTCTGTAAATCTGGCAGTAAATAGCAAACGTCACATAAAGCAACAGAAAATTTGGAACTAAAATAAAATAAATTGGTGGTATTTAATCATATTGGAATGCTGAAATTCTTGCATTAATTTTAAAGTGAGCAACGGCATCTAGTGTATAATTAAGATAGTGTAACAAATCTCTCACACTCTGAAACTGAGATGCCTGCACAAAAGACTGTGCCATTAAACATGAGGTTCTGTATTGTGGCTGAACTCCCTATTTCACATTTTATTTCTTCTCTTTTTTTTAACCTGGAAGGGACTATTTAATCCAGTCGTTTACCACAACCCTTTTCATAGCAAAAGGCAAAGAGTCTTACTGAGTTATTTCTGCATCAACTTGCTATGAAAAATGTAGAGGTTCCCTTTTTCATTCTTGAAAAAAATAAAGAATATAAAGGGATTGACAAAATCTGATTCCACTCATTAATGCCTCAGCCTAAAATTACAGGTTTCTTCTGTAATGATCTTGGTAATGTGGTCTGGAGCACAGGTTGCCATGAAGAAACATCTATAGCTACAGGTAAAGCAGTAGAGGTTGCCTGTACAGGTTACCTGAACACAGCTCAATCACAAGCTTGTGATGATCATTTGCATTTAGTCATCTGTGGGATTCCTGCAGAGTTTTCAGCTGTGCCAATTGAAGCAGGAGTTCTAGAAATTATCCATCACAAAGGAACACCACCTGAGAAAAAAAGAGCAAAAAAAGATGAACAGTTCAATACAAGCTTCATAATGACTACATATTTTGAGATCCAGCAGGATGCTGCCTGGTCTGTGTAGTAAAATGACAAATGAATGCTGTTTAACATTTTTGCTTGAACAGTTTTTCCATTCAGAAAACTATTCGCAAATACAATAATGAGAAAAGCAGAACTGTGAAGCATGCTATAAGGCTGATTACCTTTCTAGGACATATAATTTGATACACACTTTGTTTATCCAGCATAAATTCAGTGGTTGAAAAGATTAACTGAACCGATTTTATGCTACTTGTACATGTTCTCACAGAGAAAGTAACTTACATTTTTTTTCCTTATTGACTCTTGCACAAGAGCCTGCAATATACCAGCAAGAGTAAAATGACTTTTCTAAATTTAGCAGTTCATAAATCTTACAAGATACCAGTCCATACAGTAGTTTATTGTTTTGGGTTTTTTTCCTTCTTTCATGCCTTGTTTTATATATATAAAAAAAAAAATAGGAGTGCATGCAAGAGATGCACAGTATTTGCTTTTCTCCTCTCCCAGGGCACAAGAGGCATCTGTCAGTTTTCTCGTACTCTCCCCCCTACTCTCTCTCCCTCTCCCCTCATAAACACATAGTGCATGCAGGTGTGCATACACATACATGTGCATGTATGTACATTCATTTTTGATGCTTCAGCTAATGGACAAGAAATTACTATGAATTCAAGGCACAAAGCTCTCTGTGTGGCCCAGCTCATGTAGATGGAGGATTAAACTGTTACCATCCCAGCTA
>VZTZ01028907.1:199418-216234 GCA_013400955.1 Drymodes brunneopygia | reverse complement strand
CTGCCCTGGGCAATGGCTGAGCCCACCGGCAACGCCACCGGGAGCTTGGCATTGTCTCCGAGGGTGCGGAGGAATCCATCGAAGGCCGGAGAAGCCATGTGGTTGGTTGGTTGGTTGGTTGGGCAAATAGAACATAAATAGCACGTAGGAAAAGGTAAAGCATAAGCCGTTATTAGGAAAGGTAAAAATAACTCTCCTTACTGATTTTTTCTAGCAAGAGACACGTGTGCTAACAGCACGGACAAGGCCAGCTGTGCAGGCTGCCACAGATGGGTCACAGCCTGCCACAGTACCTGCATGTATTACTGCCAGGACTCGTGTAAAACACAAGCACGGCCAGCCCTGTCCCTTCTCTTACCCACAGTCAGTACAGACTAAAGTTCGCAAAAGCACATGTAAATTCACAGATCCCCAGAGTACCAGCACGGCCCTTCTGCTTGTTTGATAACCCTGCCCCATATCCTGAGCCATTTTAGTTTTTCCCACGCACCAGCTGGTCCTGCTTCCTGCTCAAGCAACTGCATGCTCTGGCACTTCCCAACAGGCACTCCACTCCCAAAGATCTCCCCAGGTAGCAGCACAGGCCTATCCTTCATGACCTGCCTGGACCTAGGGCCTGCTTCTCACCAGGTAGCCCACCTTGAAGTTTGATCAGGAGCTACATCCCTGCCCCCCGTAGTTTTCACTGGTGTTCAGGGCAGATGCAACCTCTCTTTTGTCCACAACAGGCAGCACCAGGCATGTGGCCTGTGACCTGCAATCCTGCTTTGTGTGTAGGTCCCAAGACTCGCTCATTTTACTTGCCTCAGTTCCCCAGGAGGTGCTCCTGGGGCACACGTACCCATCCTGCCCCAGTGGAACTGAGACCCTCACTGTCACCTGCACCCTTTGTTGGCATCAGGACCCTTACCCACTCCCACTGCTGGCATGATAGGAGGGGTTTGTATCCTAAATAGTTGTACTAGGTCTACTTCCTAAATGCTGTGGGCATGTGTCAGCTCTTAGGCAAGGTGGGACCCACTTGGACAGTTCATCTCTGGGTCATGGAAAATTTAACGGTGAGCTTAAAAGGCATTCCAGGCTTTTCACAGGGGTTTATAATTTCTAAGCTGAAAAGAAGTCATTCTGGAAGGAAAATGGATCTGGTTTGAGGTGCTGGTTTTCTACACAGCTGTGAAGAGCAGAACTCATGTGGCTCCTCTGCCACTGCACACACAGATTGGCACTGCTTCATCCCACATACCTCTTGAAGCTGGGGAACAACCTTCGCTCGGGGAGCCTGACCCTCCTTCCTCTGAGATCAGGTCCTCTGGGGTCCCTTGATCAGCAGCAGGAGTTTTCCTTGCCAGCAGCTTTGTGGGAGTAAGTGTGAAGAGGTCTCATGTCTTCCTGAGCAGCAGCCACAGCACTGGCAGTGCCCACGCTGTTGACAGTGGTATCTGCAGTCTCTGACCAGTGACATCCCCCAGCCCTCTCTCTGGTGTGCCCTGGCACCACCGACAATGCTCCCTAAGGCACAGCAGCAACAGCTCCCGTGGGAAAGGAGGTCAGTGGGAGGTTCAGACTGTTCAATTCCTGAGGTTGTTTAGCATCTCCCATCTTAGCTGCATCACTGTGCAAATACATGAAAATTGTCATAGACCTATAGCAGTGCTCCTCCAAAGGCTTCTGTGCTGACAGGCTCTCTGCCTCTGCTGGCTTTCTCTGAGCCATAGCTGACTGGCTGGATCATTCTTTGCTGACCACACTTCAGCTTCAGTGCATTCTTGTCCTCACTGTGGTATTGAAACCTTTGCCAGCTTGCAGTTACCCACTCTTTTCCCTGACTAGCTGGGAATCTCCAGCAGCATGACACCAAGAGCAGAAGTTAGAAATAGTCTCTGACCACTGGGCTGCACCAGGCTGGGTCCTCTTTAGTGTTACCCTCTCAACTCTTGTTTCAGGTTCTGCTGCGGTATTGGCATGCACCTGGGGCTGCACACGGGCAGGTATCAGTCAGTTCGGGGTTTCGTCCTGCTCTGCTTCAAACCTTCCAAGTGACAGTTTGCAGCCAGCTCAATGGAAATCTCTGTTTTTTGGCTTTGTTCCTTCTGTCCGGTGAGTGTTTGTGATCATCTAGAGATGCTTTAGTTCCGACCTGCCACGAGATGGCGAAATACTCCCCGGCATCCCCTCCAAGCTGGCTTGCGTGCACCGCAGGCTGGAGCCGGGCAGGACTACTGCAGGGAAGCAGCAGCAGCAACGGCAGCTGAACTTCTCTCCCTTCATCTTAGCTGCTGCTCGGTGTGCCTGCTCGGGGATGCTTCTGCAAAAATCACCGGAACACCAAGAGCTGTTTTCTCTTGTGCCTGAAGTCCAAGGCAGTCACTGCTTACAAGAGATGAAACATTCAATAATGTCTCTGCTGATGACAAGGACTTTGCATAGTGACAGCAAGAACGCAGAAGGAGACCTTCCTCTTTTTATGACATGGCCCTTAGCTAACTGAGAAACTGGTGTGATGTTTGCATTTATTGACTGAGTGCCTCACTCAAGGTCTCTTTCTTCTCTACCCTGTCTCGACTATTCTCTGTATCCTCTCTCCTGTGCTGCTGTCACAGCTCAATGCTAGAGTAAATGTCAAGGGTCCTAGAAACATCCTTCTAGGATAGCTTCACATCCTGATGCTGACCTGAAGTCATGTCAGCATGATGACAGAAGCAAGAAGCCACTTTTGCCTCTCCCATAACATGGAAGTGGGATTAAAGGCTCCACAGAGATTTGGAAAATACCTCCTTCTACTCTAGTGGGAAGGTGCTGGTTTTGGCTCGGGTGGAGCTAATTTGCTTCACACTGTGGTACTGTGATTTGAATTTGTGCTGAAAGCAGGGCTGATAACATAGGGTTGGGTTTTTTTCTGCTGAACCAAGGCCTTTGCTGCTCCTCACCCACCCCACCAGTGAGGACACTGAGGATGTACAAGGAGTTGTGAGGGGAAACAGCTGGGACAGCTGACCCCAAAGGACCCAAGGGCTATCCCATACCATACGACGTCATGCTTAGCATAGAAATCTGGGGGAAGAAGAAGGAAGGGGAGGAAGTTCAGAGTCATGGCATTTGTCTTCCCAAGTCATCACACATGGTGGGGCCCTGCTCTCCTGGAGATGGGTGAACACCGATGGGAAGCAATGAATGAATTCCTTGTTCTGCTTTGCTTGTTCATGTGACTTTTGCTTGCCCTATTAAACTGTCTTTATCTCAACCCATGAGTTTTTTCACTTTTACCCTACCGATTCACTTCCTCATCCCACCACAGGGGAGTGAGCGGGTAGTTATGGGGTGCTTAGTTGCTGGCTGGGGTTAAACCACTACAGTCCTTCTTTGGATCCAATGTGAGGCTCAAAAAACTCAGATTATGACAGTCTAGATTGGAATGTGCTAAATGAAACTTTCAGCTGCTATAGATGTTTAATTATTAATCAGCAGACTCCAGTGCTTGCCCACAGGGCTCACATGCCTAACCATGTACTGCAATCAAATGCTAGTTGGTGGCTGTTTGCTGAGTTGTGCTGTGCTTCTTATCACTTCACTCTGCTGTGCCTGGGAACGTTTTGATAACAGCCACAATGCGCCTGGGCTGGCAGGTGGCCAGGGCATTGCTGCTGCCTGCTGCTGTGCTGGACAGGCTGGAATTCCAGTATGAACTTGAGTCAAAGGGACTGTGACCTGTGGAAGAGTCCACAGTGCAGGGGAAGAGTGTGAGAAGTCCTTCCCCTGAAGAAGAAGGAGGGGCAGGAGGTGGTCCAGGTGACAATGCAGAGATTCCCCTGCAGCCCACAGTGAAGCCATCATCAGGTAGGCTGTCCCTCTGCATCCCGTGGAGGTCTGTGGTGGACCCTGTAATTGCTAGAGCAGGAACGCCTTGTTGCTAGCTGGACTAGAAGCAAGGTGAGGAGTTCACTACGCTATTAAACCCTTCAATGTCGCACAAAATGTCCAGGGGTGGAGATGGTAATGGATGTGCCTTTAAATTGTTGTAACCCATTATCTGAGTTTCACTTACAGGAATTACTCTAATAGGAACCACATGAACCAATGGAGGACAAATCTTACAATAAGCAGTGCAAATGCAGATGTGACTTGACCTGAACTAGCTCTAGGCCACAGTACCACACCACACCACATGACCTGTCCTCTCTTATCCTGTCCTGAGTGACCAGCAGAACAGACAGATCCCCAGCTTATGGGCTCTGAAATTATTTCAGTTGAAATTCTGTGGAAATATGTTGACATTTGATGGGCTTTTGCAGAAGGTGTCCATGGACAAAGGGAATGATATCTGTGTATTATATCAAAGGATGAAGAGGGGATGGGTGGAGTCAATGAGATTCTGTTATATCATGTAGGACTACAGCATGAGTAAATTGTATGGAGTAGAGAATGTACTGTGTTTGGCTGAGGTAATTTTCTTCACAGTGGCTAGTATGGGGCTGTGTTTTAGATTTGCACTGGAACAGTGATGATAATATAAAACACTTTCTGTTACTGAGCAGGGATTCCGCAGAGCCAAGGCCTTTTTTGCTCCTCACCCACACCACTGGGCTGGGGGTACACAAGGAGCTGGGAGAAGACAGGACACTGCCAGGAAAGCTGGTCTCAGTGGACTCAAGGGGTATCGCGTGCCCTGTGGCATCATGCTCAATGTATAAAGCTGGGTGAAGAAGAAGGAAGCAAGGGGGAGGCTATTTGACTTCTGAAGTCACTGTTATGGGACGGAACTCGGCTTTCTTGGATATGGCTGAACACCAGCCATGAGGGAATCGGTGAAGGAATTCTTTGTTTTGCTTGTGTGTGTGTGTTTTGCTTTATGTATTAAGCTGTTATTATATCAGCCCATAAGGTTTTTCACTTCTACTCTTCTGATTTTCTCCCTGATCCTGCTGGAGCAGGGAGTGAGCAAACAGCTGCATGGTACCTAGTTGCCTGCTGGGCTTAAACCACACCTATGAGGTTTTAGAGCCAGTTGTCTCCTTTTTTAATGCACTGATCTACCTCCCTCTGAAAAAGCTGTCTATGAAGCTGCTTACTAACAGTGTTATAAATTCCACCTCCCCTTCTTTTTCAAACTCTCTGTTCAGCTCTTGTTCTTGCACATAGAAGTCAAGAAGCACATAGAAACCCCCTCAACCTGCTTCTGGGATTTAATAAGAAGGGCTTTGTCTCAGTGTTCAGCATCCACCATCTTCTCCGCACTCAAGAAGATGCAGTTCAGAGCAGAAAGCCTGTGTTTCCTGTCACATTCAAAATTATACAGCAACTAACTATGTTTAGACAGCATTAACCATTCAGATGACATCACCGGAGATGGCTAAAGGAATATATGCATAATGCTGATGAAATGTCCCTCAGATCTCTCATTTCTTTTTAATCCTTTTTAATAAAGCATAGCTTATATATCAGAGCAAGACTGTTTTATTAGTCTTCAAGTGGTTTGTTTGTTTAGGTTTCAGGGGGTTTGTTTGGAAAAATTGTGATCAGCATGGTTTTGATTAGCATAGCTAAGAGGACTTTCATTTAATGAAATGATTAGTTGATTCACCCAGGTACGCAGCCACACTAACAGCTGCTTCAATGGAGACAAAAGATTCTCCTTCAAATACAACCTTTTCTCATTAGCATGAAGCAGTACCCATGGATACATGTTAATTATAAGGTTGATAAGAATATGTAAGGACAGCTAAACCTGGTGCCAGTGAAAGTTATGGAACAGATTTTCTGGAGTGTGCTCCCATGGCACATGCAGAACAAGCAGTGGATCAGGCCCAGCCATCATGGGTTTAGGAAAGGCAAGTCTTACTCGACCAGCCTAATCTCCTTCTATGACAAGGTGACCCACTTAGAGCATGAGGGAAGGGCTATGGATGTGTCTGCCTGGACTTCAGCAAGGCCTTTGACACTGTCTCTCGCAGCTTACTCCTGGAAAAGCTGGCAGCCCTCGGCTTGGACAGGAGCAGTCTTCACTGGGTTAAGGACTGGCTGGATGGCCAGGCCCAGGGAGTAAAGGTGAACAGAGCTGCATCCAGGAGGTGGCTGCTCACCAGTGGTGTTCCCCAGGGATCAGTGTTGGGCCCAGTGCTGTTAACATCTTCATCGATGATCTGGGTGCAGGGATCAAGTGCATCCTCAGTGACTTTGCAAATGACACCAGGTTTATCTGCTGATGGGCAGGAAGGCTCTGCAGAGGGGTCTGGACAGCCTGGATCCATGGGCCAAGGCCAATTGTGTAAGGTTAAACAAGGCCAAGTGCCAGGTCCTGCACTTGGCTCACAACAACCTTGCGCAGAGCTGCAGGCTGGGGAAGGAGTAGCTGGAAATCAGCTCAGAGGTGAAGGACCTGGGAGTGCTGGTTGACAGCAACTGAACGTGACCTGGCATGGCCAAGGTGGCCAATGGCATCCTGGCCTGTATCAGCAATAGTGTGGTCAGCAGGACCAGGGCAGTGACCATCCCCCTGTACTTGGTGAGTCCACACCTCAAATCCTGTGTCCAGTTCTGGGCCCCTCACTACAAGAAATACACTATTGGATTGTGTCCAGAGAAGGGCAACAGAGCTGGTGGAGGGTGTATAGAGTAAATTCTGTAGGAGAGATTGAGGGAGCTGGGATTTTTAGTCAGCAGAAAAGGAGGCTCAGAGGTGACCTTATCACTCTTTACAGCTACATGAAAGTGAAGGTCAGCCTGTTTTCCCAGGCAGCTACTGATGGGAGGAGAGGACGNTATCTGCTGATGGGCAGGAAGGCTCTGCAGAGGGGTCTGGACAGCCTGGATCCATGGGCCAAGGCCAATTGTGTAAGGTTAAACAAGGCCAAGTGCCAGGTCCTGCACTTGGCTCACAACAACCTTGCGCAGAGCTGCAGGCTGGGGAAGGAGTAGCTGGAAATCAGCTCAGAGGTGAAGGACCTGGGAGTGCTGGTTGACAGCAACTGAACGTGACCTGGCATGGCCAAGGTGGCCAATGGCATCCTGGCCTGTATCAGCAATAGTGTGGTCAGCAGGACCAGGGCAGTGACCATCCCCCTGTACTTGGTGAGTCCACACCTCAAATCCTGTGTCCAGTTCTGGGCCCCTCACTACAAGAAATACACTATTGGATTGTGTCCAGAGAAGGGCAACAGAGCTGGTGGAGGGTGTATAGAGTAAATTCTGTAGGAGAGATTGAGGGAGCTGGGATTTTTAGTCAGCAGAAAAGGAGGCTCAGAGGTGACCTTATCACTCTTTACAGCTACATGAAAGTGAAGGTCAGCCTGTTTTCCCAGGCAGCTACTGATGGGAGGAGAGGACGTGGCCTCAAGTTGTGCCTGGGGAGTTCCATGTTGGACATCAGGACGGATTTCTTCACTGAAGGGATGGTCAGGCATTGGAGCAAGCTGCCCAGGGAAGTGGTCGAGTCAGCATTCCTGTAAGTGTTCAAGAAATGACCAGATGTGGCAATTAGAGTAATGAACTAAATGCCAGGGTGGTGATTGATCAAAGGTTTCACTTGATGGTCTTGAAGGTCTTTTCCATCCCTAATAATTCTATGATGAATATTGTAGCTGAATTGTTTAACTAAGGGTATGGAAAATGAGCAAAAACAAAAAACAAAATCATTAATCAGGCCACTCTGGGCTAAATACAGTTGTAAGTAACTTTAATATATGATGATAATCAATTTCTCACAAGTTACATGACCCAAAAAGCTCAAACATAATTGCTTCATTCCTGCATTACATGTTGTTTGAAAATGGAAGAATTGTGCAATTTCAAACTAGAGCCTTAATAGAGCTTTCTGCCTCCTTAAAAATAATTGTATGCTTTCATTATTCTCTTTATTATTTATGCAATACCATCTGTAACCTAAAGGCTATATAAATACAGATTTTGGTAAACAAATGCAAGTTCATGGTAAGTGGAAACCATACAATTTTTTAAAATCCCAAGATAACCAGACAAAAAATGCGTATAAAACCTGAACACAGTACTTCAGATTACAAGTAGCTCCCAGGTCACCACAGATCAAGAAGCAAAGGCCATGACTTCTGTGGTGAAAGCGTGAAAAAGGTGTATTTGTGGTATGAGACAGAGAAGGATAAGGGAGAGAGAGGCACACAGGAAAGCAGGATTCAACATTGTCAAAGGACATATCAGGGGGTGATATGTCAGGAGACCCTGTTCAATGACATTGCAAGTGCTTTATCATTGGAAATACTGAACAGACCTGGAATTGGTTTTTCTGCCTTGTTCTGCTGCCAGATATCTTATAGGAGTTTAGACAGATGGGTTTCATTTCCCTATCTGCAAACGCAGACGGTGAGTTTTCTTGATGCATTGCTGCTTCAGGTATCCTCTACTGTTTGTTGCTGCCTTCTTCCATCCCTCGTCTCGTGCTTTGACCACTTCAAACAATTCTGAGTTTCCAAACAGAAGTCAATACCACAGGACCTTGACTCCCCAACAGAGGCTCGACAAAGCTGTGTTAACACACGAATTCAGGCCAAGAAGCAAAAGTGCACAAAGCCTTCACGGAGGCTAGACGGCAGTGTTGGCACATGCTCCAAGGCACAGGCAAGCTGCCACTCAGGGTTTGCACAGTGGGCTCTAGCTGTGGGAACTCCGTCTACAGGAATGGAGCTTCCACCTCCCTTTTTTGTCATCTGAAGAAAAAAATGGTTTAGCATCTCTGCAATTTCAGCCTCAAAAACAACAAGCACAAAAGAGGTGCTCAGGACACAGGCCAAAGCAACAGCCAGAAAGGCTCAAGTGAAGTTCCCAAAGCAGAAAGAGCACATCATTTTCCTTAATAGTAAAAGGTGTTTTCTCCCTTTAATTTGAATTCCTGCATGTCAGTAGATGGTCCAATTGAACAGTGACACACCACTAAATGACCTTGTCACTAAGAGGAAGTTAAGGTTTTTGAAATGGCTCTTTGCATTCAAATGAAAGAGAGGTGGAGGGCTCTGCCACAAACCCTAGAAGAGACAAATGGTTAAAAAGATAAAGACCTTCAAAGGCCACATGTTGCCCCAAGCAGCCGTTAATCAATTTTACTGTGGTTCAGTGAGTCTGGCTTGCTTTTAATGGTTCATTTGGCAAGTTCTTGCTGCAGTGATTTCTAATAATAATAATATCATAATAATCTTTTAACTGGGTACAGCTGTGTGGCTATTCAGAATTGCTCTAAAAGTGATTTCTGGATTTGGTGAGATGGAAAAACATAGTAAGTTCCTTTAGTTCCTTTCTCTGTGGCACATATCACATTTAAGAACAGAAGGACAACAGTCACTCTAAGAAAAAGGAGAAGGTATTTTCTTCCACTTATTTTGAAATAATTGCAGCAGCTAAGAGCACAACATGGCCAGCAGATAAAGACAGCATCTACTTTGTTCACACTTCATGTGTTACTGATAACAGTCAACAGGACAACATATTTTTACTCAACAAACTATTTTTGGTGGAGTGAGTTTCATAGTTCTCTATTGCAAATTATATAAATGATATTTTGACTCTATCCTTGTACTGATTCAAGTAGCAAAGTAATCAAAATTTCTAAAATGATGAACTGTAATTAAGACTATATATTGGTTTTTATTGTGAACCAAAAGCTCAGTGCCAGCATTAGACTGCAAAAGGAAAAAAAAACTTAAACCCGAACATGTGTAATAATTTTCTGGTTATGCAGCTTGATAATCATATCTTACCTTTTTTCATCAGCTGCAGTCATCCTGCTGTCACTCCACATAGCTACAAAGGCTCTCAAACACAGGAAAGCACACTATGTGTTCTCTGTTGACATTTTTCAGGTCTAACTGTGGGTGGACAATACATTTTGCAGGAGGTAGAAGTGCCTGTTGCAAGAAGGAGAAATTTGTAGCACTCTCTCCTTTTCAATTCCTTCCACTTTTCCTTTCTTTAGAAGATTAAATCCGAAATCCATACAAATTACTCACCTTTGAGTAGTTGACTTGGGGCAGACAATCCTGTCAAAGTAAATGAAAGCATGCAATTTTAAAAATCATGCTCTGTGTGAACATCTGCAGTAGGCTTCAGATCCGTGACAGACATGAAGCTTCCTATGACTGTTGTGGTTGTTCCCAGTGATTTCAAGGTGACTATTCACATACAAAAGCATATGCTGACCTTCTATGTTCAGGACACAAAGCAAATTAATTCAGTTTTAGCTACAATCTAGCACCAAACTAAAATCCTTGCAGGGTTGCTATTCATTAATCACTATTTATGTGTCATTATGGGTACCTTCTAAATCACAAATTCACATACCTGAGAGGGACCAATCTAATTTTTTACTTANGGAGAGCTGGGCAGGCTCATCACTGCTCGCAGCTGCCGAGCTCCATCTGTTGAGCTGATGCGAACCGGGTGCCCGGGCTCCAGCGGCAACAACCTGTCCCTGACTTCTGTTTCTCTCTCTGCTCTCTTTTCTATCCCCCTTTGGTAGGAACACTTATGTTTCTTTATCAATAAATAGTTCTCAGATATAAAATTGCTGTGTTTGCACTTAATTTTCATCCGTGAAATCTGTGAAAAAGAATTCTCCTTTACTCCCCTTTTTTTGCAGCAGGACAGGACATTAATATACCCTGTTTGCAGGATCAGAGTACAGGGATTATATTTACCTAAGTACCAAATGTCTTCAAGAAGGGCTCATATTCTAATGCACAGTATGGCACACAAAAGTGGATGCCAAGGTCTTGACAGTATGCAGAGTTCAGCTGATCTCCTCGTGCAGCTAACCTACTTCCAACTGCATTTTTTTATGTTTTGCATTCCAAAGACTTGTGGGCTACATTTTACGTGAAATTTGCAGCTGAATGTATTTGCTCATTATCATCTCATCACTTGTTACAAGAAGAAAGCCCAAGACTTCAAATCAACAACTCCTGCCTTGGTAAAGCTGGGCTCTCTTCTCCACAGAGAGATGTTGTTTGGGTGTTTCACCTCAAGAGAACTAAACAAAGCAGTGTTAACATTTCAGTCCTTGTTTCCATTCCTGAGCTGCTAGATGGCACTTATTAGGAGTTACCTATTCAAAAGGTAGTCAATTAAGCTAACATGCCTGGCTTAAGGCAAGACAACATCGGGCCATAGCCTAAAGATCTTATTTACTGCAACCAGAAGAGTTTTGCCTCGAAAAGAATGGAGGGATTTAGCCTGGTGACAAAGGTGTCAGCAATAAACACCTCGTCAAATAACTGCAGTTCATTAGGCTTGATCTCAAGTTTCAAGGAGGTCTGTCAGAACTGCTGTTAGAGCCATGTGTAAATGTAACACTGAGCCAAGTTTTTGTGGGGTTGCAAAAGATGGCATACACCCACTCCATCGAGTTTGCAGTCTTACATAGAACTGCTACAAAAAGAACAAGTGAAGGGAAATACAGTCATGCCTGTTTCCCTGAGCAGAATTTGAGGAGATGAGCTGGTAAGAAAGTTGTCAGTGCTCACAGGCAAGGTGACAGCTAGTGATTGACCACAGTCCTCCTGTGATGACACAGCATCTCCCAAGCCAGACAGGGTTTTAAAGAGCCTTTAAAAACACAGCTAACATATAATTTTTATTAAAGATTTTCTGAAACACTGCCACAGCTATGCTGGGAAGTGTGGGCTACAAACAGATGACAGTGGAGGACTGTAGAGATTAACAGAAAATAAGGCCTGTGGTGTCACAGTGCATTGTCCCAGATTAAAAGAAAATGAGTCTGACATTTAAAGATCTGAGCAAGATGGGCAGTGGACAGCCCTGGTCTGAGGGGTAGGGTAGGAAGGGAGGCAGTTCCACTGGGCAGGCACTGGCAAACTGCCCTCCTCAAGATGAAGCAAGTCAGCCGAGCTGGGTATTTTTCCATCCCCCTTAGTACAAGTCCAGTACAAGTGATCACATGGGGACATCAGCCACTCATAGATGATGGATTTGTATTTTTCCTGACAGATTGTTTCTTTCTGAATGGTCCATTAATTTTGGCTTCCAGCAAAAAAAAAAAAATCCACTGCAAAACCAAACAACAACAACAAATCAAATTTGCATAGGGAGTTTTGGTCTTGGATAGAAAGAAATGTTTTACAATAAATACTAGAACAGACCAACAAATTCAGAAACAACTTTCATTACTATTTCAGATATAATGGGATATATTAATATGGATTAGGACAAAGTCTGCGTACAAATGTGTAATTTAATGAGCTTTATAAAGTGGTTGTATCTCAAATCAATAACTTTACATTTGAATGAATAGTAAAGATTATTTGCAATTTCTTGAAATATTAAAAGCACAGAAAACCACAGTTTCTTAAGACAGATATTGATAGACTAGAATAAACTGGCTGTGTTTTCAGTGCAAGATTCATCCACGGATAGTCCATGAGTAAGTCAATACCACTACCAACTTTTCTTAATTAGGAGGCCTTTACCCATGAGGAAGAAAGAAACATAACTACATCTCAAAACTACTTTGCTCATGCTTCAGCTCGTGGTTGGCCAATTTATATTTTTCAGCTACAGTTCTAAACGGCTTCTGAGAAAAGAGCTCATTTGAAGAGTGCATATTCTAGTTTTGGAAGCAATTGTAAAAATAGCTTAGTAGGATTCTTATTAATAGGCATATGTTCTTTTATTGCTTCCTCAGGGTCAAGCATAACTCACCTATGTTGTTTTTTGCTATTTAAGTCAGATAATGAAACTGTAAGTAATGCTTTAGAAATCTGTATAAAACTTCTGTGCTGCATTAAATGGGCAATGTCAGTTGCCACGTAGAACTGTTACTATGAACATGAGTTACTATTAGTTTTAGAAGACAGGAAGCTGTGCCTGCAGCCCGCTGATAATTTACGTTTTCATAATCATATTTTTCACTAAAAGAAATGTTTCTTTCCCTGCTAGGTTGTGTGAAAGCCCAAATGAAAAAAATAAAAAAGATTGATGGTATGCATGTGAATGCAGAGAACTGTCAGAATTAAATCAGGTGCACACCCCCATCCCTCCCAGGGGACAAAATGAGAAGTAGAGACTTCTGAAACCACTTGCCCTTTAGAAAACAAGGCCGTATCCACCAAACTGAAGTTTGACTCTCTTTCCTGACACGATCAGCTCAGAAAATGCAAAGTCATGCCTTTGAAAAAAAAGTAGAAAAAAGCCTGTTTCTTCCTTTGCTACATTTATGATAAGTTTAAGCACAACTTGCCACAAGTTGAAAATTAAAAACTCAAAGTCAGGTTTTTGCTAAGTTCACACAATGTTCCCTTGAAAATAGTAAAGTAAAAGATTTGAAGTGCAACTAAAGAAAGACAGGCGACTCTTATTCTACAGTGTAAAAATTGTACTTTATTGCTATCAAAAGCTTTGAATGAGGCTTTCAAGCAGCATAAAGAACTAACACACAATTATAAGCCAGGAGATAACACCTATTTTATACTCCATATTTACAAATCTGTAATTATTTTAAGGGCTTCATTCTCCTCTCATGCCTGCAAGGATAAGTTGAATTACTCTAGTATGAAACTGATTAGACCAACACATGAGAACCTAGTCAGACATTGTATCTTAACAGCCATCCAAGAACTAGATATCTAGCTTAAATTGGCCAACTAGGTTTTCATCCTAGGCCATCTAGTTTTTGCTCAAAAATCAGTTTCTTGGTTTTCATCCATGGGCCAGCTGAGTGTGGTCCAATGAATTATTACTCAATGTTTTGTTTTCAAATTTCTTCTGAGAGCCTTAAAAATGTGAATCAGACAGAAATCACTAATGCACTTACTACCTGCATAAGAGTACAAACATCTAAGGGCAAGAGCTGTAAGCGGTTTGCTGCACCAGAGCAATACTCACTCCAAAATACATCAGTGACTTCAGCTTAAGCAGTTTAAGGTGGGAATATATGTGTAACCACTGCCTGAATTTGAGACATTATCTGTATTTTTTCTCCCTGAAAGTGCCCAGCCTTGCCCATACAAAAGCTGTTTGTGACGGGCAAAGATCACAGACTTCTCCTTGCAAAGACTCAGTGTGGAGGTTTTGTTTTCTGAAGCAAAAGATTTTATCAAAAAAAGTTACCTGACTTAATGGATTTTTCATAAGGGGCATATGACTAAGAAATGACACAGGGATGATGCATCCTCAAAGCCAATGAGGTTCTCCTGAGCACCTCATCTGTTTGCTGCTCTTCATCTTTCCATGGCTTCCAAAATGTGCAGAACTAATCTAATTAACCTTAAACCATAGCTTTTAGCAAACAGAATAAAGAGGAAGTAAATGACATGAAATTAACCTGTTCATGGAGTGAGAGTAGAGACAATTTTACCAATCATGTATGATTTTTGATTTTCAGAGAGCCATGTGACATATGAAGTATAACCAGGAAGTAATCTCTACAGCTAGCATTCTTGACTTGTTTCTGGTGCCTCACCCTAAGAATTATGCATCAGTCATATACTTTATATCCTTCTACTGACGTTGAAAATAGCAACTTGCAGCAAAGCTGTCTAAATGCTTCAAAATTATCAGGTGAGCTTCAGTGGAAAGTTCCCAACTACTTACAGTGAGAACAAGGTAACAAAGGATCAAGAAGGTATTTTTTGGCACTAACAAAGCCCAACATAATCCAACACACTTCAACTACCTACTCAAGTGTGTATTATAAAATGTGTTCCATTTCCTGGACAGAGTCTCAACTGACAGTGCAAAAATCAACACCCTTGTTTTTTTTTCCCCTTTCATCAGGATCTTCTGATGCTACAGTAGGACTTTAAGTTGAACAGAAAGGCATATTGTTAGCTTTTAAGTCTCATCTCATACCTCTCTTTCTCAACACTGACTCTGGATCACTCCACTCCCAAATCCTCCAGTGCTCACAAGAAGTTCCATGTTGACTTTCCCTGTGTCAAGATACAGCTAACATAAGAAGGAAATGTCAGGAATGCTTACCTGGGGGTGAACTGCATTTCCCATTAATCATTCATAAAGGAAAGCTGGCATGTGAATTATGTATCTAAATAAAATGAATGAGGACACAGAAGTGAGGAAATAAGCAAACTTCATGTGAGGTAGGGTTTTCTGCTCTGTTTTTTCACCCAGAGAAAATCAATACTGAAACAAACTTTGATTTTGTTTGTCCTGAACACTGGGCAGCATTCCCTAACATCCTCATGAATTAAAGAATTAATAAAATAGTATTTAAGCAGCAGGTAGAACCCCACCTCTGCCTTTAGAAAAGATGCTTTCCAATGGCTTGGCCTTGCTTAGCCTTGCTGAGCTGATGTTCCAGGCTTCACTGTCTGCCAGACTAGACAACTTGATTTTGAACAATGAGATGAGGAGATTAACTCACATCCCTTATAACACCTTTTGAGGCAACTCATTAAATCAGGCTGCCTGTGAAGTCCAGCACACCTGATGGCATTAATCTAATGTCTATCCTGGCCCTGAGGTTATCAGTGGACAGCTGTAATTACAATTGATTGAAAAGACATTTTCACAGAGGAGTTTCTGTTTCCTGGAATTCAGACATTTCTGAATATTTTCCTGTGTTGCCCAGACCAGTCATTCCAATCTTATTCTTTACTAGCAGGCATATGCAGCTTTTTAGTAACTTGAAATTAAGGTATGAAAATGGCAGTATTCTGATGACAGGCAAGTTCTAAAGTTGCGTTCTAAAGACAAGCTCACGTGCTCTTTTAAGGACACTATATCTATCTTCTACAACCTCCTACATTCTCCCTATATGTTGGGGAATGTGGTGAGAAGCTCCTGCTTGGTTCACTGTCACTCCAGAGGAGCCATCAGAACTTTCTGACGACTCCAGAGGAGTAGCTATGGTTGCACGAACCTCTTCTGAAACGGAATAGGAAGGCCCTGGAGTTTCATCATCCCAGGGAGCCTGACTAAGACCAGGTACAGACAAACTGTTATCTGGCCCTTGTGGGTATGCCACATCTGGAGATATTGTAATAATTGAGGAGTCTGAGTGGCTTCCTTCCTCATATGATGGTGCAGGACAGTCATAATTGGCATGCTGATCATATGCTTCTAAGTTAAAAGGACAACGAGCAAAACTGATGAATTCATGCAGGAAGTGTTCTGTCCGATTCAGCAAAAACGGCTTTAAATCATCAGCAAAGGCCTGAGTTTTCAGATCATATGCTCACTTGACAGCCCCTCAAACAACATTCCATTGTCTGGAGGGGACAGCATCCTTCGGGAAGGGGAGCTGCGCGTGCGGCGTTCCCTCGTTAAGGTTGTACGATAACGAAACCTCCGGCCATCAGGGCTGGCAAAAGAGCTGGTTTCTAAAGGGCTCAGTATGTACTCCTTAAAGTCATCTTCAGCACGAATGGTATGGAAAATGGAAAAAAAGGGTTGCTTGCAGAGGGGGCATTCTGCTTTGTTTTTTGACCATTCTTGGACACAGCGGAAGCAGAACCTGTGCAAGCAGCGGTCCAGATATGCAACATTGTCAAATCTATCCAGGCAGATGGGGCATTTGGAGTCGGGAGATGCATCTGTTGGCAGCTTACTCGTGCTGGCTTTCGGTGAAAAATTGCTGTCTTCTGCAATCTCTCAGCTAGCAGAAAGCACCTAGTACCTCCCACATTTTAAAATTACCATTTGGCTAGTCAGGTCATCCCTGCTGCACAGCACCTTGGAGCATGAGTCACATCCTGACCTGTGAAGGATGGGCTGAGTTTACTCACTGAGATAAGGAGTTTTTCCGAGCAGATGCTGTGTGTGCATCTCCTGTCTCTGTTCTTGACTCTTAGCCAAAGGATGCCCACAGGGTCCCAACTTGCAGTAC
>VZTZ01028907.1:115271-194759 GCA_013400955.1 Drymodes brunneopygia | reverse complement strand
GAAGCAGGACCGCAGGGAGGGAAAGGCCGGGGGGGAGAAGGGCCAAGCTGACCCTCTGGCTGAGCCCCTGATCCCTCCAAGAAACCCAAAGTAAAATATCACTGGCTGTGTCACACTTAAATGCTTTTATGTGTTAAGGCTCCTCTCAGGCATCCGGGCATGTGCCCCACCAGCAAGAGGGGATCGCTCGCAGCCCGATCATGGAAGCTTTCTCTGCCCCGATCAGGCGTCAGGCAAAGTCTTCTTGGGACAGGGCTCCCAACACGTGTACAGTCTCTATCGGAATCCTTCACCTCATGTAACACACATTTGAGGCATAAATAAAAATCAAATTGGTCCCTCTCACTATGGATTTTTTCACTCGTGCCTTTCCAATTCTGTTCCCCATCCCTCTTTGGAGAATGTCAGTTTGCCCAATTACACATGTGAAATGAAACCTGTTTTCCTAATGCTTTAACTCGCTCTCTACACTCCACGCCACATCTTGGAAGCCAACGGGCTTGAAGGAAGCAATGTTTCAGGGATGACAGCCTTTTCCCAGGAAGGACATGTACTGCGTGTGTCCACCTTCAGATTGAGCTCACATGAAATGTGAGCTGGCTGACTGGTAGCACATGCAGGAAAGGCAGGCACATGCTGCCTCCCTGTCGCAGCCAGTGTCTCATGCCATGGTCAGAGAATGCCGATGTCACAATCAGAAGAGGGGTCAGGTACGGTGACAGCTACCCCTGACAGCCGTGCAGGAAGGAAGCTGTGAACTGGAGCTGCGTGAAACCTTGATGGACACCAGAGACAGACTGACGTAGGACACCCGTCACTGAACAGCCTCCTTTCCAGAGCCACTCCACCTGCCGGACCCAGAAGCTGCCAGCTGAAATTCTATCCCTCAAGCATTGCTAGCTGACCTAAGCCCCTTGTGGGCTGAAAGGTAAATGCATCCACAGGTGCAGATGAGACAGAAGTGTGGATTATCCCATCTCACATCAACTCCACAAAAATATTTGTCCCCACTGTATCCTGCAGACCTGGATGCATATGCTGGGATTTGACACAACTGGAAATCCTACAGCATGTCCAAAAGGATCCCTGAAGGTCAAAGAGCAAAGCACATGGTAGAGAAACTACCGCCTTCTGATCCTTGCCATAGTCAGCTTTCTTTTCAGGAGACCCTCTCTCATTCTAGCTCTGCTGCTTTTAGCTGCTGCTCCAGCAGTGCGGAGGTCCCTCCAAGAAGAAGGTATAGCCAGGGGTTACCTTTGGGCCTCACATTGCTTGTGAGATGAGCTACAGAAGCAAGAGGCCATTGCTTTCCAGCCTGGTGTTGAAACATCCTCAGTGATGATGACAGGGGCAAAATTTCTGAAGCTGGACAAGGCCTGGAAAGCCCTCTGTTCAGAAGCTCTGAGACTCTGATGTGGCAGCTGGCTCCAGCCTGACAACAAGGGTCAGACACGAGCACTGCAGCTGATTTTACAAACCACAGGGGTCACACTAGATCACTAGTGCTAGGAACCAGGAGGCCTCAAAGCAACATGCTCTTGCTGCACTGATCAGACTGAGACCTGGTCAAAAAAACAGATGTAAAAACATGTTCAAAATAAAAAGCAGAACAGGCACCACTGCGGCTATGGGCTTTCTATCTTCACTTGCTCTCTGAGATCTTAAACTTTTCTTTCACTGCAGATAGACATCAGCCAGCACAGGTGTCACAGGCCTGTTACGCAATGGGGAAGTAACTAATTACCTCATTAGGGGTGCCCTCTCAGGTATTCAAAACAGCATGTGCCATGTGAGTACAGTCTGCCAGTGCACCTAGCACATCCCCTGCTCTGAGACCCTTCCCACCTATGGTAGTTCAAGATCCAGGAGTGAATTTAACCAGCAGGACAAAGAAGGATGATCAAGATTAGCAGGACTGGGAAGACCATGATAAAAGTATGTGTAACCAGTGGGCTTTTTCATGGAGGACTGTGAGAATTGGAATCATTCAGGCACACCACATCAGAGTGGTGTGAGGGAATCACCTCACATACCACTGAGATGTATTTGTCATTGGGGGGAAGTACAACAGCTGTCTAGCCATGTACAGTAGCAGTGTGTAACAGTTTTATGCTAAGAATGCCTGAATTAATTGGGCCTTTGGGGGAATTAGGGAAGGCAAAGTGTAATTTCTTGAGTTGGAATTTATCCAACCTGAAAAAACCCAGGTCATTCCTGGAAAAAATTACTATGTGACCTTCCATAGTAAAATCCATTGTTGAAAAGGACCTAGAATGCTGGGTTGATATGTCCTGTTAAAAGCTATCCACTGCTGTAAAGAAATTGGTCAAACACACTTTTCAAATATAATTGTAAGGGGTAAATCTCACGCTGGCAAGTCTGATCAGTGAAAATTGCAAATCAATATATACCAATTGTCTTTATCAGAGCAACGGAGCTCCTTACACTCATTTATAAATGCTGCATGCCTGGCTGAGGCGTGCTCATTAGTTTGTTTACAACATGAAAGTTATTAAAAATAAAATAAATAAGCATTAATTCTTTTCATTCCTCTGGCCCCCCTGAAGGCAGCTGTCATGTTGTGGATGCACAGAAGCCTCCTGAGAAGTGACCTAATGTCAGGCTGTGAGCCACTGAGCAGCCACAATTCTCTTATCATTCAGCAAATTTTGCACCACATGTGATTGGTTTCTTACTTAAATTGAGTTGGTTAAAGAAATATTAAGGTAATGGATGAAATTAAGCCGCTGTTAGGCTAGTGAGTAATTCAACTCCTACAAACCAGGCAAGTGAAGCAAGCTGAACTGATCATGCTTTTGTATTTAGACAAAGAGAAATATGTCCAAACTCAGTCCTGAGGCTTACTTTTCAGTAGCTGGGTCTCTGCAGACAACTCACCTGGAGCACATGGTACTTCAGGAATGAGGCTGTCTATGCAAACCCATGTAAACCCTGAGCTGCCTGAGCTCCATGCATCATCTGAGAGCCCATCAGCCGCCTGGCACATGCCAACAGGACAGGCTGGTGCTGCACCTCCTGCCACAAGCCACCTGGGCTCTGCTGCAGCTTGTGTGCTGCTGACCCACCAGCCCTGGGGTCTTGTCGTCTTGCTCAGAAATGAATGCAATGGCAAAGAGCAACTTAGGGCATGCTCTCACTGGAGGAGGCTCTGCTGTTCAGGTAGCAAGAGGACATCTTCCAGGACACAGTGTCCCACATCTAAGGCCATTGTTATTATTAGAAAGCTACAATAAGTATTTGCAGGCTTCCACTGGATCTTTTTACACTTGCTTTGTGGAACTAAAACTCTGATACTATTCATACTGGCTTTTTTGTCACATGCTGTTGACAAACACAATCCTGACAATTAAAATCTTTATTGAACAACAACAAAAAAGCAAATTTTGCAAAAAGAATACTAAAATTTTTCTTGCTCATTCCCACGTATTCATATACAGACTTGGGTCTGTATCTTTTAGATATCATGTGCCTATGAATGGCTGGAATTCATGGAACTCTGATGTCAATGAATTACAGTTTTGTTTGGTTAGTGAAAATTGGGTGTCCCATTTGGCACTTCATGTCTCAGATGTATATTTTAGAATTTGGTCCAGTTAATACACACTTAAACTTTTATTCAGTAAAAATCTCCCTGGGACATATGGATTGACAAATCTGGTGACACTGTCCCAAAATTGGCTCTGAAGTGACAGTGGGCAGCTGTTACACAACTCAATGTTGAAAGCTGATCTGGTTTCATCTGCAAGCAGCCATGGAATTGCCTGCCCTCCAAACATTGCAGCAGAAAGAAAGAGGGATCCTAGCCAAAGGAAATGAGAACGTGATAGGCATAAAAAGTGGAATCAGCTCAAATGCCACAGAGGGTGATGGAATAAGTCTAAACACAGGCACAGCTTTGCTCTCATGAGAGGCTTAGCACTGTCTTCCCAGGGCTAACTTTCACACAAGGGAGCATTTTGGCTTACTCTAAAGAAGAACTGAAGTGTTTAAAAGCATTTCAGGAATACCAGAACAAATTCAGTGCTAACATGAAGGGGGAAATAGCTACTGCCAGCAAAACACTTGCTCTGCCAGCACAGTCATACTGCTGCATTTAATTCCTTTTCTCTAAGTACATTTGAGACACACTCCAGAAATAAAAATTTCAGGGGAAGACAGAGAAATTATCTCAACATCCCGTCAGTAAGTTTCCTTGGAAAGAATAAAAAGTAGTGGAAGTTCAGTGCTGGGTTCTGCAGCACTGATGGTTACAGGGACTTGAAATGCACAGCTGCAACCATGGAGGTAAACTTAGCTCAGCTCCCATCTAGTAGGAGCCGTTTCCCAAACTCAGGGCTAAATATATGATGATGAGAGAAATTGCTACAACACGCTCCTCTGACAGGACACCAGCTCCTGTCTCAGATGATTACCAGTCGTGAGAACAGGCATCATCCAAAGAGGAAGCATAATACATGCCCTTTTCCCCCACCCAAAGAGTAGGGGAAGGAATTTAATTTCTCCTGAAGCTATAATGTTATAATGGTCTTGTCTATTAATCAGGGAGAGAAATATCCAGGTCTTCTGAGGTTATTAGTAAAATTTCCATTCAAATTAACAGGGTAAGGACAGGGCCTTTGATCACAGGGGATGAATCTGTCTAATAAATGTTGCTGAGGAATTTTTTATCCAGGCTTTATCCTGCTGACTGATTGTATGTTTTGCAGGTAGCAACTGAATAGGAAATGTGGAAAAGATCCTGACAGGGATGCAGGGTCTGAATGAATGTTAAAACACCATTAGAAGCTTTATTTGCTGAAAACAGCAACCCTGCAAAAAGCCATGGGATAGCATGGCAGCTGGTGGCTCCCCTTGGCAGAATAGGGTGGGATTTAGGACAGGAATTCACAATAGGAAAACTAGTGTCCTTACTAGAGACATAGGATCATACTCTATAATTTAAACCCAAGGACTCCACCCTCGTGGCCTCATCCAGTCACACCCAGCAGCTGACATGAGCACCCTGGTAGACAAAATTATTTTTCTGGCAAGTTGAGCTCTGCCAAGGGAGTAGCATGCCAGATAGGAATCAGCAGAGCAGTGCCAGTGACCTCAGGAAGCCACCATGAAANTACGGTCCTTGGAGGCTTTTGGAAGGAAGAAATACAAGCTGATAGCACTGAGCCAGTATTCACCTGTGAGGAGTCTGGCCCTGTGAGTCAAGAGCACGTTTTGTCACACAGAAGGAAGCATCTACAGGGGGAAGTGCACAGTGTGCATTTCAGAGGCAATGGCATCCAGCACTTGCCGCTGTCTGGCTGTCAGCACTCAGCTTCAACAGAGCTGCTGGGCACCGCAGCTTCCCTATGTTCCATGGTGCCTTCAGTCTCGGGAAGTGGGTCACCAGCATCCCAGCATTCAGCCACGGGGGAAAGCACCAGCAGCCTGAAGGATTAGGAGGCAGGGGGCAGATAGCTACAGCAAATGAAGCCACACTTGGTATTCACTGTAGCTGCTTGCATCCAAAAAGGGTCAGACAGGACTGGGAAGGAAGTGCTTACACACCGCCAGCCTGCAAAAACGGATAAAAATTATAATGTGTGCGGCTTTGTGGAGCACCTACAGCATAGCTCTATTGCCATGAAACAGGGGAAATGTTCCAAATTCTAGTCACATAGAATTTCTGGGTTTGGGGGAGAGTGAAGCAAGAATTACAAACTAGATGCTGAGAAATGCAAACTGATAATCCCACTAATGTTTTTAGTTTTCACTTCCTATGTGTTAGCCTAGACAAGAATCCAGATATTTTAGTTTGGGACAGCATTTTAGAAAGAAAAGTATCGAAACACTCCTCTTCATCAACAAACGATGATCTGTGTGCCTCTGAGCAGGTGGCTTTGAGCAGATGACTTGTAGGGAGACATTCCCAGTTTAAGCAATTTGTCCAATGAAATTATGTATTCAAATCCACAAGCCAATTTCAACCAAAGTTGGGAACAAAATTAATCTCTGAGGCTTTAACCCAAATTTCTGATGGTGTTTGAAAACAGGGAACTGGTTAGTATCCCCCCTAGGGGAAAAATATATTAGATGTTCAAATATTCATTTCAAAGACACCTTCCCAATTAATTGTAGTGACAATGAAAGACCTGATCTCAGTCATGTGGAGATCAGGACGTGGAGAACTGTACCCTGCTGAAAATCACACAGAGTATTTAGTTGCTGCTGTGGCACCACCCTATTCCCCTGGCAAAGCCTTTCAGCTCATGTTCTTTGCTCTCCTTCCCCGCCCAGAGCCCCAGCCTCCTTTCCAAGCTGTGCAATCATATGCTATGTAAGATCCAATCTGCCGTCTTTGCTGTCATCCACTCACTCTTAATTTGGAGTCAAATATTTCACAACTGTAATTTGTAAACATAAAGCAGTGCAGAGACAGTAAGGGAAGGTAAAATCCTCCTGCACATTTTCCCATTAGGATAGATTTTGTAGAGAAAACCAAGTTGCTTCTGGGTTCATTATCAACCCATGTCCCTACTTTGGTCCTGCAGGTTCCTAAAGACAAACTGTTTTTGTGCAGTTGTTAGGTAGGGACAAGCTTAGCATTTGAAAGCTAAAGTAGAAAAGAGGGACACACCTTCCTGCCATTTGGGGGATGTAGAGCTCTTTTCTGATTCTGTTAGGCTTTGTGGGAGATCCTGTGACAGCCTTGGAGTTGCACGTGCATCAGCATTTTCCAGTCATGGATGCAGGGATCTTTGGGCTAGCAGAAGGTTTGGTTCCTCGGTCTTCATTGAGATGCTGAAGCAGACAACACTGATAATGGGGTGCACTTAGCACTGTTGGTGCTCAGTCTGCAAGCACCTCGAGTGACTCTGATGGGCAAATCACATCCAGGGGCACTAATCGGCTCCTGAGAACCAGCACTTACAAGGTCACTTTCAGTTTTCAAAACTTCTGGACTTAGGTTAAGGTAACATCTGAAAACAAATGACATGACACAAAATATCAGGAGGAACCGTGTGTTTTGCCTTGATAAAATTAGTGCACTCTTTGGCAAAATTGTCTTGACTTCTGGTAGCTGGAAACTCAAAATGTCTATTCAAGTTCCTGCTGTTTGCCACACAAATTAATCTAATGAGTTGCCTGTGAAATAAACCATTAGAAAAGCCCTTGTTAAATCTTATCAAAGTAAATGGTTATCTAAAATGGACACCACAGGGAGGTTCTTAATTAGCCTGTTGTCATCTGGGACTGGAAATACTTGTGGCAGCATGAGGCTAATTGATTTCTCATCTTGCCACATTGCAGCTTTCTGTCAAAGCACAAAGTACCATTCAAAACACACCAATGGCTGGTTGCTCCTTCTCAGAGACCCTGACAGCAGCAGAGGAGGGTTCTGGACTGGCCTGTGCTCACTTTCCATAGGGAGGTGGGTTGAGGGGGTGTCCAAGCCAGGTGACTGTGCCTGGAGTAAGCTGTCTGTCTAGACAAGGAGTCCCTGATGCCCATATTTTATTGCTTCAGGTGAACATTGCTTCCTGGATGAAAAATGAAAATTAGTCTTGGGAGGAGGGCATTTGGAACCAACTGGAAGCCCTAAGGATGTGCTTACCCAAGGGTCTTTGTCCTGTATTGGGGTGACACTGCACAAGTTGTGCCCATCTGCTTGTGGTGTGGCAGTCAGGGAAGTGGGGAGCTCACTGGCTGCTCCTTTAGCAGTGTCTTCACCTGCAAGTCTTGGGGCTAGACCTCTGACAGCTGTCCTGCTGTAACAGGGCCTCTGGGAATACGCCAGCTAAAGAAACAGTGCCCACACCCCTTGGTGACCCAAAATGCCATCAGAGTCTGAGGAACCACTTGCACTTTGCAGGAAGGAGCAAAAAGTTACAAAATTTCTATTACCATGTCTTTCCTACCACCATGCCAATGAAAATTGTATTCTTTGGTGGAAGTGATTTAAACAACTTTGCACACGCTTTGGACAGTATTTCACAGCAACCTGCTGAGCAATAAAGGAACCTGCCACGTAGCCTTCTTTGTAGGCTGGAGACACCTTGACAGAGGACATAGGGCACCTGATGCCTGATACTGGATGTACAGATGGAGCCTCAAGCAGGGCATGGCTGGTGATGGGCTGTGAAGGGCCAGCAATGGTAAACACATTGGGTAAATATTCGCTGGGACCCTCTAAACCTAGTATCCCTGGGATGTGGTAAGGAACATCCTTGCTCAAAGGAAGCTGCCCCAAGTGGCCTGCACTGTCTCTGCTCCAGGTAGAGTGCAGGGGAAATGAGGGCGGGTAGAAGAACAGGTCTGGCCCTTCTGAGCCAATGCTCAGGGCTTAGTTTGCACCAACCCCTCACTCCTGTGGGATAGCTGGAGACCTTCACGTGCTCTGCTCCTCCTCTGCAACATATGTAGCTGTTTCTACAGCATCCTTCCCCATTTATTCAGAGGCAAAAGTCTGTTCTGCAGAAAGGGAGTGAAAAGCAGTGTATTTACACCCACACTTGCAATCAGGAGCCGTTTGATATCCCCTGATATCAGCATGCAAGGTTTTTACCAACTCTAAGTGTTGCAAGCACTCCAAGTATAGAGCAATAAAAACTTTATTACACCCCTGCATCAAATGCCTTTGAAACACAAGAACACCCTACTACACAGAAAGGTGTGTAATGCTGGCAAAGTCATCCCCCATCATTGTCCCTCACCCTTTGTGGTTACACACCTCCTCATGCAGTGAACACCAGGATCTGGTCTGTACATAAAGCATTCACAGAGCTGCGTTCCCAGCACAATGAACGCACAACCCTTCCTTTAAATGCTGCTCCCTGACACAGTACAGTACCATGACTGACTCACGGCTGTTGCCATCCCACCATCTGTGATGCCTTAGTTAGATAATGGATACTCATGGGTGCACCTTATGGAGAAAAAGGGAACAAGTCCATAGAAAGGAAATATTGCCATCTGTGAAGCTGTGCCCATAAGCTGCCTAATTAATCGGTAGGGCACTAACATTAAGTACACATTTAGCCACTCTTATGAGTGATGTCTGTACAAGTCAGTTCTTTATTTTTAGACAGTGGTGGCATGCAAGGGCCATGGTGATGAAGATATATTTTTCTTTGGACAGCAGAACACCTGATTTTTCCCTACTCTACCACAGAGGCCTTACCACTACTACTGCTTCCTACCCTTCATTGCACTATCCATGGAAGAAAACAGCAAGATCTTCCTAACGACCATTTCTGCACATTCTTCCCTACAACTCCTCATGGAGGGTACCTGTGGGTAGAAGCTCAAACAGTGTTTCCTCTGAAGGCAGTCTTCAGCAGCATGTTCACAGTGTTGGAAGGAAGCCTGGACAGACTTCTGTCACTTCCTCGGTCTCTGGTGCACCCAAAAGCCAAATTTAAAAAAGAAGGGAATTTCACAGTGTGTACATGCTTTGGTCTGACAGCAGAGCTGACAGATACCTATCTCATAGCTCACCTCTCCCCCTGGGTCTTTAGAGAGGCCCTGAAAGCTCTTCACAGCAGCCAGCAGCAGCAGCTAGCTGGGCTGAGCTGAGGTGTTCCCCGAGGAGTGTCTGTGGCCCCACAGCTGCTGGAGAGTGTTGGCTGAGAAACCTCCTTTCGGGTACTTGGCTTGGGAGATGGCAGAGGGTGAAGTAGCAGGTATTTCTTGAAGGCAGCAAGAAGTGGGGCTGCCAGGAAAATGCATGAGATTGGGGAGCTACCATGGGACTGCAGCAAGCCACTCCTGGTGCCCCCAGCCATGTGATGGCTGATGATCTGCTGGAGCAGATGGTGGAGGGAAAGCCATCGCCATTTGACAGGTATTAGACAGGTTGCCTCCTGAAAAAAAGCAGATTTCATGTTATTCAAGAACAGAGGTGCCCTGTGACTTACATGCACAGTTTGTGCCCCATTGCACACTTTTCCCCAGAGAATTCCTGGTGTACCATGCAGATTTCACCCCCTCCCAAGACAGCTGCTTGCATCCCCATCTCCATTAAAAAATGCTTTGCCTGTCTCTCCACAGCCCATGCACACGGTGATGAGAGAGTGCTCAGCCTGTGCATGCACACGTTCCCACTCATCCATCATTTTCTCTGCCATAAAAGAATCACAGAATGGTGCATGCTGGAGGAAACCTCTAATCAAGCAGGGTCATCTACAGCAGGTTGCCCAGGACTGTGTCCAGATAACTTTTGAGTATTTCCAAGGATGGAGACTGCTCCACCTCTCTGGGCAACCTGCCCTAGTGTTTGGTCATCCTCACAATGAAAAAGTGTATCCTGAATTTCAGAGCGAACCTCCTGTTTTTCGGTTTGTGCCGACTGCCTCTAGTCCTGTCACTGGGCACCACTGGAAGGAGCTCTGCTGTGTCCTCTTTGTGACCTCCCTGCACTCACTTACAGACATTGATGAGATCCCTCTGAGCCTTCTCTTCAGGCTGAACAGGCCCAGCTCCCTCAGCCTTTCCTCATAGCAGAGGTGCTCCAGTCCCTGAGTCATCTTAATGACCCCACTGAAGGGTCCATTGAAGAATGGGTTCTCAGCAATATGTTCATTGCTCTACTGTACTGAGGGCTACAGAACTGGACAAAGTACTCCAGGGGTGTCCTCACCAGCTCCGAGTAAAGGAACAGGATCACCTCCCAGCTGGCTGGCACTACTCCTGCTAATGCAGCCCAGGACACCATTCTCCTTCTTTGCCACAAAGGCACACTGCTGTCTTATGTTCAGCTTGGTGTTCCCCAGGATCCCCAGGTCCACCAATCTGCTTTCCAGCTTGTCATTACCTAGCATATAAATATTTTTCTTCCCATGTGCAGGATTTGGCATTTCCCCTTGCTGAATTTCATTAGGTTCCTGTCAGCCCATTTCTCATGGCTGTTGACATCCCTGTGATGGAAACATGACCCTCTGATAGCAGCTGCTCCTCCTAGTTTTATGTTCTCTGAAAAATTCCTGATTGTGCGCTCTGCCTCATCATCCAGATCTTTAATGAAGATTGTTGAAGGACCCAGTATTGACCCCTGGGGTACACTGCTAGTCACCAGCATCCAACTAGATGTTGTGCCACCAATCATCAGCATTTGGGTCTGCCCATTTGAACAGTTTTCGGTCCTGCTCACCTAAGCCATACAACAACTGCCTGTCTAGGAGGATCTTATGGGAGACAGGGTCAAAGGCCTTACTGAAGTCCAAGCAGACAGTGCCCACTCTCTCCTCATCTACCAGGCCAGCCATTTCACTGCAGGCTATCAGGTTGATCAAGTATGAGTTCCTCCTTTGTGAATCCATGCTGACTACTTCTGATTATTTTCTTGTCATTCATATGCCTGGTAATGTTTTCCTGGATAAGCTGCTACATCTTAGCAAAGGTGCAGATGTGGCATGAAGTAATCATGGGCCAGGCAATCAGAACTGTTATGATAAAGGTTTCATTTTTTCTTTCATATCCACAGCATAGGATGATTTTTTAAAAGACATATTTGCATTGTTTAAATGAGCTGTAGATTTTGATGCTATCTATCCCCATTTAAATTTGCTTCAAGATTAATTAGCTTGGGAAGTTTCAATCTTCTAGAGCCTGCAAGGAACATGCATAGCCTTTTGATCCATTTCCTTAGTTTTATACAAAATTTTCCTCAACAGACAGGAAGGATGTCAGCAAGCTTCACAGAAAGAATTAGTCATTGCAAGTACCCTAATACATGGTCATTTCTACATGATTATGCTTAAAACCGCTTTAAAAGTGTTCCAGCATATCAAAAATTATTAGCTTCTTCTGCAGAGGTAGGTCAAGACAACCTATTTTCCTTTCCTCTTTCTCCTCAGACAAGCAACTCAATTAAAGGCCCCCTTTAAGAAGTGTTTGCTAACTTCTCTGGGACAAGCAAGCTACCCATTATTCACCATTGTGCATAACACACAGTACTTGTGGGAGACTCCCCTGAGTTTATTGCATCTTTTGTGAGCAATTTTCGATAGAAGAAATAAAGTATATTTAATCAGAAGCTTCCCAAAGGGAACGAGCACATCAGGCAGAGCGATGCAGATAGACAAAGTTCCCAGTGAATTATATTGGCTAATTTATTGCCTGATGCTGTGACTCATACAGCAGCCTGTACCTCTTCCACAGCAATCCTGCTAAGTCCCTGAGGTCACCTCAAGACGGATGCATGACTCACTACCAGGGTTTCTGAATCCCACTCCTGGTGTGATGGTTCAGTGACAAAACACAAGCCCTTCGGGCATCTGTTATTTCTCTTTTGGCCCTTGTTTATTGATCAGATGCTCTCATCAGCAGCGTCCTTCCACATCCAGCCAATTGGCCAGCAAGCAGCAGTCAAACACAAATGGTTGTCTACAAAGTGCAAGACCCAGGGCCTTGAGTGAACAGTCAGAGCCCAAAAATCCTCCCTCAGGTGAACTTCTTGTGCTTCAGGACATGAAGACACAGAGAACTGCCTGGGCCTTTGAGAGCAGTCCAGAGGCATGGAAGAGGCATCAGAAGTGGCTACACAGGTCCCCAAAGAAATATAAATTAGGTATTTATTGTATGTGAAGCCGGGTAAACAACAAACATTTTCAAACAGAGAAAAAAAACCAAATCTTCTAACTGAGGTATATGAGGATCACAGCACATAGTTGCACATTACAAAGAAATTGTCAAGTATTTCCTTTTGTATATGCTGTCAAGAAAACACAATGTACAAAAAGGCCTGGAGAGGGATGTTGTGCATTCAGCATCCACTTTCAGCAAGGAGTACTTGCTGCAGACAGGAAGGACTTCTGTGAAGCAGCCCTTGAGCAAGTTTGAAGTGCCTGCCAGTGACCTCAGCAGCATGACTGACTGTCTCCTCAAGCTAATGGGATGGTTCAAAGATGTGCACAAGTGCATTAGTGTAAAAGCTTGAAACTTGAGTATCCCAGTCCACACAGAACTTGCTAGCAAAACAAGTCCCATGTTCCATATCCAAGTTATAGATAGGACTTACAGGACCTTACATGACCTTACTCATAAGATGGTATCAAGTTTGCCACAGAGCTTGGAAGGTGAAAATTAGAGTCTAATTTTACCTATGAGTTATTAAGGGCTTGTGGAGTCTTTGCATGGTATCGCTGAGGTCCTATACATAAGCCAGCAATCAACTGTAGTGTATTAATTCAAAACTCCATCTGCCAGATTTTTCAACTTTGAGACACTAAAAAATATGGCATACACACTTTCCCATGGATTTTGCAGTACTGCCTGGTCAAGAAAGGCTTTGCTCTTGCAAAAAGCTGTTTACTGAAGCAGACAATTGTATCAGCAAAACAGCAGGTTCAGAAAAGGGTTTAAGAAAGAAGTACCAGGAAAAATTATCCGTCATTCAATTGGTACCCTTTCCACCACAACCATCTTGGTCCATCCTTTTCTGATCTCTATCCTCAAACCTACATAAAAAATCAAAAGGAATGTAGTACATCTAAAGCTTCTTATCCAAATAGCTATTGTGCCTGCTCCATGGTAATTAAGAAAGGTCAAAGGAAACGTACTCCTCTGATGCCACGACTAGAAAACTGGAAACAATGAATGAGAGAAGGCTGAGAAACTCAGCAACTTTTTTTTATTGTCAATCTCTCTTCCCACACTTCTTGAGTGGATGGACAGTAAGGTGAGGGCTGGGTGAGAAAAGTGCTTTCTTTCTTAAGAGATCAGGTTCATGGTCACCTGAGTAACCAGAACATATATGTCTATAGGATCCACTGAGATGCATCCCAGAAAGTCCTGAGAGAACTGGCTGATGTAGCTGCCAAATCACTCTCCACCGTATTTGCAAAGCCATGGCAGTCAGGAGAGATCCCTAGTGTTTGGAAATAGAGAATTAATANTGATGCTGGGAGTGTCCTGCCCCAGGTGCAGCACCTTGTTCTTGGTCTTGTTAAACCTCATGAGATTCCCATGGGCCCACTTCTTGAATTTGTCCAGGTCCCTCTGGATGGCATCCTGACCTTCAGGTATGTCAACAGCAAAACTCAAAGCACTCAAAGCAGGTTGGCTGAAAACCTGCCAATGATTCTCCATCACTGAGGAAGACATTAAATAGTACCTGTCCCAAGGCAGATCGCTAAGGGACACCATCTATTACCAATCTACACGTGAAGATTGAGCTGTTGACCTCCACCCTCTGGATATGCCTGTTNATCCAGAGGGCAGTGGTCAACAGTTCAGAGTCTCGATGGACTTCAGTGACAAGGGATGTCCTTCAGGGGTTGGTATTGGGACCAATGTTCTTTAATATTTCATTAATGACATAGACGAGGATACTGCATGCACCCTCTTCAAANTGGATATGCCTGTTCAACCAATTCCTTATCCACTGAACAGTCCACCCATCAAATCCTTCTCTAGACAATTTAGATAGCTACTGGGTAGCTTTTAATAGGAAAAGTCAGTCCAGGGAGGCTGAGAGATCAGTAGTTCCCAGAGTTCTCTTTCGTACCTTTTATAAAGATAGGTCCAATATTTCTGCTCTTCCAGTCAAATGGGACTTCACCTAACTGCCAGGACTTTTCAAATACCTTGGAGAGTGGCTTGGCAACTCTGTCAGCTAATTCCCTTGGGACTCTGAAATGCACCTGTCATGGTTTAACTCCAGCCAGCAGCCAAGCCCCAGCAGCTGCTTGCTCACCTGCCCCACCACTGGAATTGGAGAGAGTATCAGAAGGGTAAAAGGTAGAAAAGCCACAGGCTGAGATATGGACAGTTTAATAGGGACACTAAAATCCACAAGCAAAAAATAAACACACACACACACACAGAGACACACACAAGCAAAGCAAAACAAGGAATTCATTCACTGCTTCCCATGGGCATGCAAGTGTTCAGCCATCTCCAGGAGAGCAGGGCCCCATCAAACCTGACAGTGACCTGGGCAGACAAACATCATCACTCCAAATGTCCCACCTTTCCTCCTCCTCCTTCTTCCCCCCAGTTTATGTACAGAGAATGATGTCACATGGTCTGGAATATCCCTTTGGTCAGTTGGGGTCACCTGTCCCAGCTGTGTCTCCTCCCAACCTCCCATGCATCCCCAACGTCCCCACCAGCATGGAAATACAAAAAGCAGAAAAGGCCTTGGCTCTGTGTAAGCCCTGCTCAGCAATAACAAAACCATCTCTGTATTATCAACCCTGTGTTCAGCACAAATTCAAAACACAGCCCCATACCAGACACAGGAAGAAAATGAACTTTATCCCAGACAAAACCAGCACAGCATCTCATCAGATCCCACAGACACATATATTCAGGTTGTTCAGGTGATCACAAATCTGATCTGTTACAGTTGAGAGCACTTTTTTCCTTCTGTCCCCATCTTGCTGTCCATACACTTAAGAAGGGGGAAGAGAGGTTGCCATTGAACACTGAGGTAAAAAAGTGGTTGAGTACCTAATTTTTGTGTACAGTACCGGAACAGAAATCTACTTCACCTCAAAGGGGTAATTTTTTTTCTCTCGTTATGAACAGGATAGAAAATTCAACCATTTGCATTGTTGCTCAGTTGTGTTAAGTGGCACTTGCTGATCTCTTGATTTCTAGCTTGGAAAGACAATTTTAACAATTGTGGCATGCTTTCCTGGAATTGGTGATTGTTTTCCCTTCCTATCCCCTCCTGCTGGAAGCATACAATCTTGTCTTGAAATCACTCACACAGAGACAAATTGAAGACATTTAGTTCCACCTTTGTCCTGACATTTTCTGTTTTTCTGTCCACTAACAGCTTTCTGTTCCAAAGTAGATATTCTCTCTTCCATCTCAGTAAGCCTGTCGCTTAAATTTGAAGGGCCATTTTTACTCCTGTTAGATATTCTGACATGTACTTCAGCTCTTACAGCAATTTTCCTCTCCACTAATGCCACTAATATTTATATTTCTGTGTCCTTTTTCTGTCTCTGAAGGACTGTTGATGAATACAGCTTCAGGTAATTGCTTTTTCCAGGCATCATAATTTGTTTTTCAACAAAAGAACAATTTCCAAATTTTTGAAAGACTATTCAAATGCACTGAGGGAGGTGAAGGAAGGTCAGGGAGCAGGAACAATGACTTTCATAGCATTAGTTACCAACATACTCATAACTTCATAACTTACACTTTACAACATTTTAGTTATGTGTGACATGCTTGCTTGAAGGTTAATAATTTTCTTTCATCCAGAATCTAGCTGATGGATAAAAAAGGCATTATTCATTCCAGCATGAGGATACAAAAGCTGTCTATCTGGATAACAGCAGATGGAAAGAAACAGCAAATTCTGTCTCTGGAAAATAGTAGCTGAGAACACTACTGTCATTTCTCATACTGCTAAATCCTGCACAGTGGCAAAAGTAGAAGTTAACTTGTGCTAGCTGGAAGGTTTTAATTTTTAAATCTTTCAGTCAAGAAAGATATTTCTAACAGTTCAAAACATTCCTGTTTCAGCTCACTCTGCAACAGGTGAGAGCTTCTGTGTGAATTTTACTGAACAATTTTCTGGAGGACAAGTTGAAACAATGATTGTGGTTCATTACAAACTTCTAATCTCAAACCCAGGCCATTGCCACTGATTTAAAAACTCTCCCCAGTGTGGACTTCTACTCCCATTTACTCATCCTTCAAATTAAACAGTAAATACTATAATTTGACACCCCATTTATGAAGTATTCTGTAAGGCATGAAGTGTTCCCACCTACAAAATTATTTTCTTGGGCTTGCTCTCTGCAAGGCAAGTTGGAAATCTACAACACAGAGGTGCTCTGTTGATGTTGTAGTGTAGGGAGGGTAAATAAAACCCATGCTTTTCACGACCTGAGAAATATCTGAGTGTTTTCTAAACTGGCTTTTCTGAGCTTTCCAAGTTTGAGTATGAGGAAAATGAATCATGTAAATGGGAAAACTTAAAGAAACCATGGTTTCACAATTTTAGTTCAGAGTGTCCTTTTCTGTTACCTTAATTTTCTTGGAAGCTTTCTGGTATCACTCCTTTTATTCTCCCACTATCACTGCTCCAGGTGAAAGCTTTTATTCTTTTGTATCACTGGCAACCTGCCTGAACATGCTTCTGCCTTTCCACATTCCCGCCTATTTGAGATCCTTTCTATACTCATTCAGCTGGTGGTGCTTACTTCAGATTACCATCACCCAAGTGCATCAAATCACAGGGACAGAACGTCACCATCACAGTCGGCAGGCCATGGATACCAAGGGAACCCCAACATCTGTGTTCGTAGTTGGGGAGGGAATAACATCAGGAGAGGCTTTATCCCTAAGGGCCACCTTCAGGATGAAATCCAGCTGCAGCAGAGCATCTCCTGAAGCCTTGCTCTCCACTGGCGCCTAACTCGGGAGAAGACCCGCGGCAGGACTGCTGTCTCTCCGGGAGAGGATTAACTTCTGAAGCCCCGTCCTCACAGAAGAAGAGGCTTTAGGTGCGGGGGCCCGTGCGGAGGATGCACATGCCGGCTTCCCGAGGAAGGACGCCAGTCGGGGATCCGCTCCCCTCCTCCCGAGAGGGAAAGGCTTGCCGGGGTGGTGGCAGAGGCCGGCCGAGCAGCGGTGGCCATCAGGTAGGGGCGACCCAGCCGAGCCCCGGCGCCGGCCCCGCAGCATCCCGCGCCGGGCGGTGCGCGTACTCACGGCTGTGCGGGGCGCCGGTGGGGCCGGGCGAGGATGAGGAGGAGGAGTCGGATACCCGGCAGGTGAACCCTCGCGGCAGCTGTCTCCCCGGCCGCTGCTGCTGGAAGCCGCCCAGTCTCTCTACCCCCGGCCCTTGGCAGGGTTTGAGCCCCCTGCGGCCGCCGCCAGCGTGGGAGGGCGCGGCGGGGCTACAGGCGGGGGAGCCGCTCCGAACGGCTCCGGGGAGCCAGGGAGCGAGCGAGGGAGGGAGGGAGCGAGGGAGGAGGCAGGAGGCAGGACAGCTCCCGGCTCCGGCCCGCCCTCCGTCTGCGGCTCCGCCGGGGGGGAGCCGGGGGNNNNGAGGCGGGGCGGTGCCGCCTGTCGGGGTCCTCCGTGCCTCGCTGCCTGGGAAACTTCGGAAGCTTGCTGGGGAGCGACTGTCCCCTGCCCCGAGGGGCGCATCGGTGGAGGGAAGCGTCCCCGTGCGCACCAGCTGGATGGCGCGGACCCTGAGACCCGACGACATCAACCCCCGGACGGGGCTGGTGGTGGCTCTGGTCAGCGTCTTTCTGGTGTTCGGCTTCATGTTCACCGTGTCTGGCATCAAGGGAGAGACCCTGGGAGACATCCCGCTGCTGGCCATCGGGCCGGCCATCTGCCTGCCGGGCATCGCCGCCATTGCCCTCACCAGAAAGACCGACGGCTGCACCAAATGTCCCGAGAACATGCGTCCGTGCTGTAAGGAAGTCAAGGACCGGGATGACATGGAGCTGCTAAGGACCCCCTCGGACCTGGAGTCTGGCAAGGGAAGTTGTGACGAGCTGGCCAGGAAAGCTTACCGCAAGGACAGGAGAGGGCTGAGGGGTGAGGACACCGTGTTCATCTGCACCACCAGCACCAACGCCGCTGACACGGCAGAGCGCAAGAGCCTCACCAAAAAAGTGGAGCAGGAGGAGATGCTGAAATACCTGGAGAGCTGTTACCCAGAGATGCCAGAGAATGTGTTTGTGGGAGATGGCTCCACATACAGTGCCTTGGAGAAGAAGAGCTCTTCTCCCATCAGGGACAGCACTGCTTGCCCTGACATTGAAGACAACATTTTTGTGGCTCCTAAAGACAGTATCATTGTCTGCTCTTACAAGGATAACAGCCCTTATGACAGGTACTGTTGTTACATAAACCCCACTGGAGTCAACTCAGACCAGGAGACCATTGTGTGACAGATGCATACTTTATATATATGTATGTATACAAAAACTTCAACTTCTTGATAGGGGATAAAATAGCTGACTGCATGGGACAATCCTGATACTATTTCAATTTAACGTGGTATGTGACTGATACTCAAACCTTTTGTGCCTGAAGTACGCTTTCTGTAAGTAAACAAGCATGTTTAAAGGTTAAAGAATTCAATTTTTCATTTTCAGAGAAAAGAAATTACGTTTTATTTTAAATTGTATTTTCTCCCTTTCCCTCCCTTTTTCTTTCCTGCTGCCTATTGTACCTAAGCCTGTAGGCACACTGGCAGGAGGGCAGCAGTGGCTGTCAGCTGAGATCAAGAGCTGAATGAAACTCTGAAGCTGTCTGTAGGAAAGAATGTGGTGCTCTATGGCTGAATAAGTTTTTGAAATACTGTCACTTCATGTTGGGAGGGATTGAGGGATGTCAGCATGAACTCCAATAGCTGGCTGACATTAGGGAGTGTAAAAGTCATTTATCTCCCTTTGTCCTGGCAGGATTTTATTTTCCTTTGTATCAAGGAATAGATGTCCTGACCCCATGGGCTCTTCTGAAAGTCTCCTAGGAACCAGATAGGCTCAGGAGAGTTTTCAAAGACTAACCCATCATCAGTAGCATGAACATGGAGGTGTTAGCTTAGTTTTCCACTGGTCTTGAGTTCACTGGAATGTTTCTAACACTTTTGGATTTTAAAGGCATACTTGACAAGGAGAATGCAAAATGAGTATGACACAGTTCTTGCGAAGACTAGGAGCAGATGTCAGTGAACTCAGGTCTTTAAAATATATTTCAGTACCTCAAAAATCGCTTCAGGAATAGACTTCTGTGAGTTATGTTCAGAGTGGGATCTGACTCTTCTGAAAATGCCATTTTCTTGTGCCTTTTCTAAAATGCCAGATATTTCTGTATGGGGAATGCATGGTGACAGTCCACTCAGGGGTCTCAAAGCCATGCTTTGGTGGGAGAAGAAAACAGAGGACTTGACTGACAGATGTTTTTTCACAGCTTATGGATACCTAGCAAGAAAATATGAAGTGAATAACGAAGATTAACCATTCAAATTCAGAGCCTGCTGTTTACATACTGAAATACAAATCCTGACTATTCTGTCCCATCAATAAGTTGTATGATGTTCCATGCTGTGCATAAACATCTTATCTGACCTCTACAGCATAGGTAACAGAGATGTGGTATAACATAATGTACATGCTGAGCAGCTACTCTAGGTGTTCAGGTTCTTAGGGTAATGGTTGTCAAAGCATAGCATAATTTGCTAGCATCTCACAAAGCCCCAGTTCCTATAAGTAAACTCCCAGGACTCCAAAAAGTTCCTGTGTGATTGAAGTCTTAATTACCAGAGAAATGTATTGAGTTACCAGAATAGGAAATAAGAAAAACAGCCTTTCATTTATAGCAACCTGAGACGTTGTGTAGAAAATGAAAAGGAATTTTGCACTCAGATGAGGGTTTCCATGCCCATGGAATTGTTTGGAAAGTGAATGTAAATTTTATACATATACTTATGTGTGTATTGGTTTGTTTGTTTGTTGAGAAACTTATGTCAAATTGTAACACACAACCAGTCTCTGAAGATGTTTCCAGAAGAAGGAAACAATTTTTTACATTGCATAGCTTCCTCTCTTTCAGACCAAATAAGATGTTAAGCCTTTGGCCAGGCTGTGGTGGGGCATCTGGATACTATTAGGGTAAATAAAAAAAAAAACACTAGCTAGTTTAAGTCAGGCAAAGACACTGAATAGGTGGTTACAGGCAGCTGTGCTGCTCAGGCATGCAGCGAAAGTGCTGTGGTAATAAATTAACACCTGCACTGTGTGCAGACCAGGTTTTATCCAATGAGCAAAGGAATTCCACAAAAACAAACCCCCTCCCTGACATGTTTAACTTCCACATAAAAGCACTCAGTTGTTGTCAGCAGCTTGCCTCCTGCTTAAGCTTAGTCACTGCAGGACCTTATTCTGCAATGTACAGAGCAAGTCTTTTATGGCACCAGAAAGTCTTATTTCATGACTTCTGAAGCCAACTGCTAAAACACTGCTGATGAACATGATGAGGAATACGGTCTTTTGCTTTCTGCTTCTGAGGAGAGCAGGTGAGGGTCTCAGTGTGTGCCCAGAGGTGCTCAGCATCCCTGGAGATCAGATCCACCATGAGAAAACAGGCTACTGGGTCCTGCCTGCTGCCTTTGACAGGGCTGTGAGTAATCACTTGCCTTGCATAAGAGAGCAAGGCACCAGCCTGCTGGGAACCTAGATTTGTACAGTTCTGCAAATATATATAGGAAGCAGTCAAGTTTTTCCATTTTGTCTAGGATTAGATGTTCTCTGTCAAAAGTTACATGGGCTTTTTCAAGACAAGATAGCAAACTCTAGTGACAAATGGAATAGTAAATATATAAATTGATATACAGACATGCAGAGCTGAGTCATGTGCTTTATTCCATTCTTAGTGTAAAAACAAGAATGCTTGTATTCAAGCAAAGTTTAATGGGAATGAAAACTTCCCACAATATAGAAAGATGTATAAAAAAAAGTGTGTTTAAAATTCTATATTTACAGGCAATGTCATCCCTCCATTCATTCAGCTGAGGTAAGATTTCACAATAAAATAAAACTTTAAGCAATATTTCCAGGCTAATATACCATAATCCACTAAATTTGTTAATTGAATGTGTGAGAATTTGAAATTAGAGAAATAAATTAGTACTGCCTCTGAAACCTCTTTCTTTATTTTTCCTTTCTTTCCTGCTAGTTTAGCAGAGAGTGAAATGGAAATGGATTAATTTGGCCATTTTACAAATATGAGTTTGTTAATTTGAAAATGAAAGGGGTTTAGATTTTTTGTTTGTTGGGGGGGTGTTAAGGAAGGGCTGATTTGGTTTTTGTTTGTTTTTGTTGTTTTGGGGGTTTTGTTGTTCTGTTGGTTTGTTGGTGTTTGGTTTTTTGTTAATAAAGTGACCTTTTTATAGTTTTGCCAGTAGAAATCTACTACATATTTGATCATAGACATCATGACATCATTTTCAAATTTTTTAAGCAGATAACATGCCCAGATCAGAGAGCGCCTAGGACTTTATTTTCATTCAGCTCATGTGGACACTAGAACTCGTGGTACCAGTGCTGATCTTAGAACAAGCAGTCATAATCACTTTGCTTTACAGAGGCAACTTCTAGCCTGAATTTGGCTTTAGGATACCACAGCATGGGGTGTGATTTCAAGCCATGACCAGAGATGAGAGCTTCTTTCTGTTCTTGATACTTTAAATAACCTCTGGGTCAAAGTCCCACTTCTCTCCTCAACGCTCTCTTCCAAACAACGCATGAAGTTGTAGGGGAGCTCAGGCTGGGGAATAAATGTCTTGGGGGATAAATGTCTTGTGAACCACATATTGCTTGGTCCTAAAGTATGGGTGGCAGGGCATATAAAGCATTTAAAAGAAAACAGTATTTTGGACATTCAGAGAAGCTGCCTAAGATATATAAACTTTATTTTTGGAATAGCATTTATCGTAGTGCTATAGTGTAGTTTATCTCCTTTTAGGAGACAATGTGATATGGAGGTCAACAAAAGGCAAATTTATATTGCTTTGTTTAAATTTCTGTTGTCACAAGTAGCATTTTTGCATTCATACAAGCTGATCACTGCAACGTCTTTAACACACAATTTGAAGTTTTAATCAATGTGCACTTTGTCCTCCTGAGTGCGAAACAATAGCTGATCCTTTCAGCCAGGAACTGAATAAGCAAGAGGTGACTGTGCTCAGAGTATGTGTCCTGCTGGACTGGTATTGTATTCTTGATCTGCATTCTGCAGAAAGGTCATACTTTTGCAGAGGCAGTTCCTCCCCCTCTGATCCAAACTCTGCAGTCCTGGCTCCAGTAACTATTATGTTGTAATTACCAGAGTAACAGCTACTGTGACCCCTTCTCACCATATCTGCTGCTACATACCAGACTTTGCAGAGTGAGCTCCTGCTTTTGGCCAGGGTGGTAGAATTTGACACTACATTATCCATCCAATCTAAGCTGTTATATTGAGACATTCAATTATATTGTCAGTTCTTGCAGCACAAGCTTGGGATTTTGCCATGGGTTAGAGGCGGGTGATTGTCAAGCCACCAAGCATTTCCAGCCTGATTTTCATGTGCGTGTAGGGAATAACCTATTTACTTGCAGAGCAGAACAAGCACACAAGACCTTGAGTCTCAGCATGTTGCCAGTAAAGCCACGGCATAGGAAACTTTTGAGTTCTGAAAGGTTCCTGTCTATGGTTCTAACATGAATTGTATTAAAACTTGTAGAGGAGTTTCCTGATATGTAGGCTAGAGGTGTTCTCTTGACACACAGCATGGGGCATCAGCTACAAAGCAGCTCATGCTGAGCCCGTTTCCACTCTGCAGCCAGCCTGAACATGCAATCCCTACAGGGAGAACTGTCAGTGGGTTTATTACTTCTCTGGTGGTATGGGCTCTTTTATGTCTGGAAACCACAGAGACAGTGGATTGAGAAGTCACATTTCATGCACCCTGGCAAACTTTCATAGGTAAGCTTTACCTTTAGTTTAGCAGTCCTGTTGGTGCTAGAATTCCAGACCCTCTATGTCTTTACCAGGCATGGAGATTCAACTTCCATTAGTTTTTAAATCTTTGTGTATTTTGCATTCAGAACAGTTGCATGGATTAGCCTTGTGTCAGATACACAGAAGCGTTTATGTTTAATGTTTTTACTTACAAACTGCACCCTGGATGGGTGTGTATATATATGCTATATGTTTGTCTGCAAGGGCAGGTAACAGAATGCACAATCATAGCAACACAGTAATTTGAGATCTCCTTGGAGGTGTTTTCCAACACCTCACCCAACTTTTCTGCCTCAAGCCTATTGCTGCAATTTAAAATTCCTTCCATTCTTTAGGAGAAAAAACTTTTTCTAAGAACAACTCTGTTGTGGCTCTTCAAGAACACACATTTCTTCCAACAGAGTTAAGACATTCCAGGTCTGTGTTTCAGAATGGCCCCCTTGAAATCCTGGAAATTGAAATCTGAATTTTTCCAGTGCTTTGCATTCAGCATTTCTCCAAATCATTGGTAAAAGCCCTGAACCTTCAGTCAATTCTGAAAGTTTGAGTTCTAGCATTTTTTTCAACCTAAAGTGTCCTTTTCACTCCTTAGGGTGTGAAAAAGGCTTAAACACTGAAAATCTGGTTCTGTACTCTCCCATATTGTCGTGAGAGTAGAACTGAAGAGGTCTTCATAAAAGCAAGAGACCAAAAAGGTATCACACACAGTATTTCATTACTTTGTCAGGTTAACAGTGTTAAATTCTGGTCACAAAAACAGTATGTTTAGTGCACTGTTCCATGTGTGTATTGTATCTTAGGTAGCTTACCCAGATGGCTCCTCAAGTAGGCACTGGGAGTTTTCCTGCCTGAAGGCATGATACAAGAACTACAGGAAAAAATTGCCATGTAGTAGGGATCCAATGTTAGATCTCATCAAAGCACTTATTTTCACAACACTGTACTTTAGTATGAAATGCAGTAATAATCAGCGATTGTGCACAGTCATGAACATAAGGATGCTCCTACATTAGCTTCATATTTGGCACTCACTGGTAGGAAGTACTTGTTTTGTTGCTGTTGAAATCCAAGGCAAATTTCACAAAGGTGTAACACTGAACACTTTGCGTGGAGTTTCAAGATCAAACTTAGTGCCGTATGAAATCTGCTGAATCCAGTCTTAGGAATTTAGTTCCAAAAAGAATTGCATATATGTTTAAGACATAGTGCAGTGGAAAGATGGTGTACGAATAAAAAGGTGGGGTGGGTTGTTCCACTGTGTGAACCAGAGGACTGTGGTTACTGTGGGACATTGATAACATAATGTAGACTCATGGGTGTTCTCTGGAAGGTTCCAGTCATTCAGGTTCCCACACAAATTCTAAACACCCACTCTGTCACATTTCAAACTGTGGTTGTTTTATATCTCTACATCAGAAAGTGCATTTAAATTTAAGCCAAAATTAACATTAGGAGAAAAGGCAATTTTCCCATATTTTATTTGAAGAGAACATTTTATTGTAAAATATTTTATCTTTGATTTCCAATTTAGAATGTAAAAAAACTGTACAATGCAATGTTTTATACTGAAGTAGAGAAGAATTGGGAGAGGAATTAGGGGGACAAAGTGCTCATTAGCTGAAAAGCAGATGGTACTCAGCTGGAGTATAATCAGAACAATCTTGCATAGCCTTGTCTTTTTACAGGTTTGAAAGGACAGCCCCAGAAAGACTCTTAAAAAAACCAAAGATTTCTACTTTTGAGGTAAATTCAGATGGAAGGGCTATTAGTAATTTTTAGGGGTCTGAGTGGGTGGGAGAGATGTTCTACAAGCTGGAGAAATCTCACACTAATTAGGCATTGATCTTAAAGAGACGCTGCATCCTTTGACTGCACAGTCAGGCTAAACACTCATTTTATGCCCCTGCATTGTTTGCAAAGGACACATGATTTCACTTCACTTTTATAAAAAAAAAAAAAATTATTTCATTTGACTAATTAGCTTTACAAGGAAGCAGATAACTCTTCTGTTTCCAAAAAAAAAGAACCCTGGAATTGGAGACCCCATACACACCAATAACAAGTTAAGTAAAATATGTTTGCTACCTAATTTAGGGGATAAAGAATAACTTTTTGGTGGCAAAACACAGTCTTTTTCCAATGCCCATGGTTTGAATACAGTCTAGGAAGTTTTACACTTGCAAATACATTAATGAATTTTTGGCTTTACTTGTTGTGATTTTTTTAAAATATTGTGATTATTCAGTCTGTTGCTCAATATTCAAGTTGAAACAATATGGTGAAGTTTTACCAATCTAATAAAAGACTTTCATAAGTCAGTTTTTGTGTTGTGTGATTTTTTTAATGTTCCTGCCTGCATTCTCACTGCCAGGCAGATGGAGCTGCAATAAACAATAACAAGAATGCACAGTCTTTCCATGAAATCACCACATCGTGAATAGAGTCTTGGTATCTCCTGTATTATCTTGCATGGCTGTAGAAAATGAATGGTGGCTGAGTGAAGTGATCTACAAAGTACACATCACCTTCACTTCTTCAGCTCTATTATTGCAATTGCTTTTCCATTTTCTGGCATGCATATAATCATCTAGAAAAGGAAGAACACATCACATACTTCTAGTATTGAGTGCCATTTAGAAAAGAATGCATGCTAGATTAGCTGACTAGCTCCAAATCTGGGATGTGAATGTCTGTGGGTTTAAAGCACCTCGGAGATGAGCACTGTGCAGGTTATCATACTTCAGCTTTACCAGCTGGTAAATGCTTTCCTGCATCTGAAATATGGCAGTAGTCATTGACTACATCTATCAAAATGTCTGAGATTAATCTTAAAATACTTGTTAGTTGATGGAGGACACTTCTTTTTGTATCTGTAATGTTCACTACTGTACTTCTATCTTCCAAAGTCAGCCATATCATCACAGTCATCAGACAAACTGACACTGATAAAGTCTAGTGCTTGAAGTTGCAGGAAAGGTATGACAGATTCAATGGTCTGTAGAAAATAATCTAGTTCTCACTCTGGAGATGCTCTGTTCAAGGAGAGGATCAGGAAGTAACAATAAAACTGAGGTAGGCTGACCCAGGTACTCTTCAAGCTGTACCTCTTTTATAGAAAACCAGCAGGCTCTAAGTCTCCCAAAGTCAGCAAGAGTCTCTCCTGTCTTCAGCAGAACTTGAATACTACTCAAGGACTTGTCAGTGATGAAAGCTGTCAATCCAGCAAGCTTGCTATTGGTCACTCATCACTCATTTCTATCCAGAAGATTTTAAACTCATAAGACACCTTTTAAAAATCTTTTAATTCTATAGACAACATTAAAATAAAGCAGAAGAACTGAAATACTGAAAATACTAAGGACAAAGCATATACTTTCACATCCACATTTGATAAGGATATGCAGCTTTTTAATAAAAATGTAAAGAAATGCAAACTCATTAAAATAATAATGTGAACTACTTAATTCATCATGAAGCACTATAATAGAGCAGAGAGTTTCACAATTTCTAGATAGCATTTGGATAAAGGAAATGGTTGTATTAGAGGCTATCTCTGGGCTACTGATAACTGGAAGCTTTATTCTGCTAAGATTACAAAAACAGTAATTGTACTGTACCTTCTAATATGAAATTTAAAAACAGAGAAAGGAATTTTTAAGCTTAGAAAAAATGTGAAACCAATTTAAAATTTTGATTCTAAAAGATTTGGCTGGACTCTGTGTTGGGATCTCATGTGCCAAAGTCAGCTATGTCTATGTCCCTTGCTGAGATTCTGGTTCCATTCTAGTCACAGATAGAGTTTCACAGACCTCTGAGACATAATTTCACTCAGAATGTTCTTTTCTGTGTATTTCCAAAAAATCTCCCTTAATTTGGAAGGATTTAACTTTCTATCTGTGTTAGGCATCCCTGAAAAATCTGTCATTACCTCTGCATTTACTTCTCACAGAAGCCGAAGAAAGGCTGTAGTGTGACACTCCTATCACTATCACACCACACATACTTGCAATTAAAAGTGGTATCTATGCTAACTGCCTGGGAACATGAACAGGTAGTCAGCTGCTTGTTTAAACTACACAAATTTATACTAGAAAAATTGCAACTATATGCATGTTTTTGTACTTGTACCTAGGATCAGGGGCAGACTGGAAGGTAAGGGAGCAGAATAAGCAGGAGTAAGGGGTGCTGTGTCACTCAAAGTCCCTCCTTTTCATGTCTTCCCAATTAGCTTTAAACAGTCTAGTTCGCATTATGGTGGAACTGCTTTGACTCTAGTATCCTTTGTCTCTCAGTTTCACTTATTCTGTTAAATTGTTTGTTAATCAAACTGGAACTGTCTAAACTGTTCAGGACAGATTAGCACTGAAAGGTAAGTCTTTAAAGAAAGCCAGCACCAGCAATGCTCACAGAACCATGCTCATCTAGAGATTACTCCACTTGTAGTAATGGTTCTCTCTTTACAGGAAATGTTGGCTCAGGAATGACCTTTCCTAAACTGTGTCCTAAATTACACAGTGACTCAGAGTGCTGTCTGATTTCACTGACAGCTCTCCAGCAACAGTAGGTTCACTGCCACTTTAGTCAAAGCAACTACAGAACACCAGTTAATGTTAACAGCTGTTTTTCAGAGAAATCCCAGAGCAGCCAAAGACAAGAGCAACTGTAATGAACTTTATCCTGTTTAGCAACTGCATACAATGTCTTGCATTTTTCTCCCAAGATTTTCAGGTCTCTGCAACAAGATGGCAGGTGTCACTAGGAATAGGCTGTATGGAAACACACCAGACTTTCTTCTTAATTCTTTTTTCTATGCTCCAGACAATGGAGATGACATGGAAGTAGGAGTACAAATTCTCGTCTCAGTTTGTATCCACTAAAATTTCTCTGCTTCATCCTTCCCTTTGGATGGATCTTACTTTCTCACACAGTACACACCTCATTTTTTCCTTTTACAGCACAAGACCAACCACACCCACAGGGTTTATGATACCACTAAACAGCAACATTACATTACCTCCTTTCCTGTGGGAGCACCTCATAGGCTGGAATGTCCAACCAGCTGATTTTGAAGTCATGGTGGCTGCTGGCTGAGGATTTCCCATCAAAACCAAATCAAGAAGTAACACTGGGAGCTACCTTCTGCCCTGGTAGCTGGTTGGTCATTTCTGTGTATTATTCCTTAAGATGAGGTTTTGCTTTTTTTGTATTTTCAGTGCCACTGCTGGGAGAAACACCTGTAAATAAAGCCTGAGCTAATACATTCACAAGACCAAAGAGGTGTATTATCTCTTTTCTAATTTTCTAATTCAGCAGGATGATCTAACAGACTGAAAGCAGAAGGGATATGGAGTTAGTGAGTGACTAGGAAGCAGGACTTCAGAGAGCATCACTGGGAAGGACACCTGGTATCGGACCATATGAAACTCTGTTGGCATCTTGAGGAGTCACAGAAGTGCTGGTGGCTGCCTTCTGGGTGACAGAGGCTTTCTTACCTTCAAGCCAGTATGTGACCATATCTCCTTTCCCCTGTGAAAGAATATTAGTCATGGGATTATAACACTATCTATCATTTATGAAATAATTTTCTTACTACAACTCAAAACAAGTCCCAAAAGGAGAAATATGTACCTATCAGCCACTTTAGACAGAGACAAAATGAAGCATCAGACCTTTCCTTAAAAGATACCAGCAATAGTATCAATTAAAACAATTCTTTGAAGTCCCATCCAAAACTGGGTCCACAAGTATGTTAAATCTCTTGTGGAACTTGCATGATGATTTGTGATGTCTCTGAAGGACCTTTTTTGACTTTAAGCAGTTGTGACAGTGAATGTACCATGCAAGACTTCCAAGCTTGACTAAGTCCTTAATCTCTGATTCACCAGGTTTGTTACAAGAACAAGTCCATGGAATTGGTCCTGGCTTAAAATCTGAACATGCTCTCTTCAAGTACAGGAATTAGCCTAACCAAAGCACTGCGAGATATAGAGGACTAGAAGATATAGGGGATTGCATGGGTTAAAACTCAGGAACTCCAGAGTACTTTCACACCCTCCTCTCTGAAAAGCTGAGTATAAATGTTGCATACACACCTTGATTTGTAAATTCCCACGGCATACTAACACATACTCTCCAATCTGCTCCAACAGCTGGTATACACTTGAACTGCACTGTATTTTAAGAGCTGGAAAGAAAGATAAATATCATATTAGCAAACAATTTATGCATCTAAGACAGGTGCATCTCCCAAAGTACGTCAAAAATTTCAAGACTCATTAATGAATTCCCCCTTGCGTTTTTTCCCAAGTCTTTGCTTTCATTCCTTGTAATTTGTTATTTGAAAAGTTTGTACACAAGCTCCAGTATCCTGGCCAGTCTGTGAGAGCATCTCAGGATAAATATGAGGCTGTCAACAAACACTGCTCTTCACATTCTGCATCTAATAGTATTTGTGTACTCATCACAGTTGTCTGTTTGGGCTATTGGTGAGCATCCTTGTCATCCAGTGAAGAAAACCATACACAGTTCTACCTCCTGGTCAATAAAGAGTCAGTGCAAGATCTTTGCACATATAGTTTTCAGCAAAGTCTAAACATTAAAGAAACACCCACCCTTGCTCTGCCTCCAAACCTGTAAGTAAAGACAGTTGAAAGAGACAATATTAACATAATTCCACATTCTTTTAACAATGTGATTTTTCCTTAGTTAAAATTTTATCTTCATGTAAACCATGTCTTGCCTTTTGCAAATGATGGAGGAAAGACTAAGAAGGAGGATAGGTAGAAAAAATTATACTTTTGCTGGAAAGCAAAATTGCCAAATTTTAAATTTTACCAAAATTTAAAAAAATTTAAATTTTTTTTTTTTCACCTGTAATGTTCTGTGACACAGAGTTGATCATTATGCTTCTTTGTTAAAAAAAATCCCAGATGATAGTAGAAGTGGCTAAGGTTGTCTAATGGATTTTTCTTATATCAGAAAATGACAGTTTTATAATGTCCACTTTTATTTGTTTAAATGTTATTTACAGTCTCAAAACTCTGCCTGTAGATGAGGAGATACATGTTTCAACATATATGGTATAGATACATATATCAGATATATTCTTTGCAGTAGATACATTATATTTCAGCTTGACATCTTGCTTGAGAACAAGACTCTAGCACTCAGATTCCACGTGACAGCATTTTTATTGCACATTGCTAGTAATTAATCTATTTTAAAGCAATCATCTTAGGGTTGAAACATGGTAATGTAATTTGAGGTCTTCAGATGTATGTGTCCAGAAGAAGAGGGAGAGAAAATAAAGGCTTGAAAGATAAACACCCTGTCTTTATTTTTAAGTCTATAGTGTTGATGCACCATTTGAGAAAGAGACTGGCATACAGAACAAAAGATAACCTCTGAATGATGGAAGCAGATTTTGAAGGTATTAGTTTTAAAGGAGTTCAGATAAGATGACACAAGGAGCATGAAAGGAGTTATCTGGGAGACTGACAGAAATAAAATGTAGTTATGTTTTGATCCAGGTTAGCATCTGCTTGGAAAAATAAAAATGGTGAGAAGGAATGGAAGCTAGTAATTCTTAAATCCTTTCAAAACTTTCATTATAATTTAGGACCATTCCCCTGCCTTTCTGCCTTGTTTTCAGTCAATCATGGTAGATGTTTTACCCTGAAATTAAACTTGAAGAATCTTGTATGTGCCTAGTTCATTTACAATGCATTGCAATGTGAGCCATAAAACTACTCAGCTTCATTTCATGAATGAAAGAAACAAGATATCAAAGTTCTGTGACATTGAATCACACTGTCTTTTTTTTCCTTTCAGTTCTTGCAGATCAGCTAAAATATATCAGATTTTGAGGTTCAAATGTTCATACTGGCTAAAGACAAACCTTGCTAAGTAAACTTAGCTCTGTTGTCTCCTGGAAGAAGCAGTGAAAATACCTCCATAAAATTTCTGTTTAAACTCTTCTCTAGAGGACACATACATAATCTTCTATACTGGTTAAACACAGACACAACTCCCATGGTGTCCTACTGTTTCTTGTGTTCACCATTAGAGAACATTATCAGCAATAAAAGAGGAGTAATGAAAATATTTTTACCATAAATCCAGCTGGGTGCCAGGAACAAATAGAAACAGTGAACATAACCACTTGCCTCTTGTTGCGGTGGTTCTGGCCCCTAAAAGCCCTTTTTTCCCCTACCCCTCTGAAGTGTTGGGAGACCACCCCTGGGGCGCAGTTTGTAGTAGTATGCCCCAGAAGGGGGTTGGGTCCCCCAAAGGTTGACTGCCCTTTTCCCATTTGCCCTGCCACCTGCCCATCTCCTGCCTGTCATCCTTAGTTTCTAGATTGTTCTATGTTACTCGGTTGCTGATTAGTTTGTATCCCTGCCTGTATTCCCTTCTCCTCCCCTTTCCCTTCCGGATTGGTCCTTGTCTCCTTGTCCCTCCCTTGTTCCTCCCCTGGCTTGTCTGTGATTGGTTCTTACCCTCCAATAAAAGTCTGGTGCTACCGGAGCTCTGGGTCTTTAGTGCCCGGATGCCCAGAGTGCTGCAGCCTCATGTCTGTGTCTCTATTATTCCGGGGCTAAGGATCCCTCCCAGCCAACTCCAGCTCATATAGGGAAGGCGCTGCCGACGACACCCTTGGCACCTGAGGAACCTTGCGTTCCTTCGTCGTCGCCACCATTTGGTTAGGGGCTTCGAGGACACTCGGGCAGCTAAGGGCCTCCAACTACGCAGATTGGCAGCCTCTCTGAACCCTGGTGGGCGGCGGTCTGGAAGGAGCCGACCGCACCGCCACAGCCTCTCATTTTAATTTATTCCTACCTTTTTTTACTGTAGAGAACTTCACAGCCACAAAAATCTCTTTCTGAGACTTCAGAAATGAGGGGATCTTTTTACAAAAATTGTTGTAGAGAATATCACTCACATAATTTGTCCCTAGGCAGACTGGACCCAGAAATCAAGAAACTCTTTACAGGATTTAGAATCATTTGAATAGGTCAGGACTCAAAACTCAGCCTAACATTTTTAAAGAACTAATTCAGGGATGATTAAAACCCCACCTGCAGTTTGTTCCTTATTACCTTCACTGGTAGATTCCATCCTGGAAGCTGTGTTCACGGTATCTCCAAATAAACAGTACCGTGGCATTTTGGTTCCAACAACTCCAGCTACAACTGCCCCTGTTAAGAAATAGAAAACAAGACTTTTTTTGTTTTTAATTCATATTATCAGTCATACAGCCTTGTGGCTGCTTCCTACACTATCTTAAATCTAATTTGTTAACCAGATAAAGACTGAGTGTCAGTATTGTCTTTACATGGGTTACAAATCTGTCTCACAAGTGCTTTAAAACAGAGAAGATATGATTTCTTGGTAAGACAATGTACTCTGATTAGTTGGCAGATGCTGGGCTGCACAGGACACGTCCAGCTCTGGTTGTCTATCAAGAAGGAATTGCAGTCATACATCCGATTAAACCAGGGAGATGGGAGTCTGAGAGTGAAGGCTAGATCAGAGTGTCAAGAAACAACTCACTCTTTTGAGAAGAGAACAGCTGATAAGGACAAGTAACAGATACAGAATGGCAGTTCTAACTCACATCAGCAAAGGCGCTGCGGCTGTGGGATGTTTCTAATGTATTCAGAACTGAGGTACCAATATTCCATGTATCCAGTACTTTATTCTGTTGGGATGACCTCTATGTTGTGTTCCACAGCATATCATAAAATTAATTTTCTTTTCCATGGAGAGGAAACAGCCACTACAGATGCATTTGTAATGCCAAAGGAAGACTTTTGCAGCTTTCTCAACATACCTGAATGTACTCCTGCTCTTATCTTTAGGAGGGTATTGGGCTTGTGTGGGATCTTGAAAGTCTTGCAGACATCCACAAGGTCTAAAGCCATGCTTGCAATCTCACCAGCATGAAGGATCCCATTCTCCTTGGGTACTCCCGACACCACCATATCTTAACAGAATAATGCAACTGTGTTAACCTTTGGCACTATGCATAGATTTACTAAAGTATGCTGCCTGCAATAAAAAAAAAATTAAAATATAAAAAAAAGGAAGAAGCCCTATTCCTTCATATCCCAAGGCAAAGTTGTGCCTGCTGAGCAAAGAAAGCCAGAAACAAATGAAGGCTAGGGCAGTGGCTTATGTGTGGAATTTCCTTACGTGTGGAAAATCTTGTATTTCTTTCTTATTTTTACTAAGATTTATTCCCTCCAACCTTTTCTTTCTCCATTCTCCCCTCCACTGAGAATGCTTGAAAGTGGGACAGGCAGTGAAAATGTGGCTGTTCAGAACCTTTTGTCGTTGGGCAGATATTATAGAAAAAGGCAATGACTCCAACTAGGCATTGTCCTATACTTCCTGCACTATGATTTAAGCACTGATGATGGGTTCTTGGGGTCCCAGAGCTGGACAACCATGACAGTGAGAATGATAAACTCCCACTAAACCCTGAATTTCTGTGGGATTTGCTGCTCTAGTTTGAACCCTGTAAATCTATGGCTCTTGATGGGATTCAACCCACAGTACTCAAAGAACTGGTGAAGTCATTGTAACGCCTCTGAAAATGTTTTTGGAATGGCCATGGAAATCTGGAGAGGTTCCAGTCTACTGGGAGCTGGCAAGTGCTGTCCGGATTTTCAAGAATGGCAAGAGAGATGACCCTGCACACTACAGTCCTATCAGTTTCTCTTCAATGCCCAGCAGAATTTTGGAGAAGATTTTTCTGGGAGGTAATGAAAAATATCTGAAGGGCAACACAGTCATTGGTCACAGCCAGCATGGCATTATGAGCAGAAAGTCCTGATTGTCAAATCTGATTTCCTTTTATGACAGGATAACCCACCCAGCTGATCAAGGGAAGTCAGCTGATGTAATCTTTTTGGATTTCAGTAAAGCTTTTGACACTTTCTCTTCCAGGATCCTTCTGGACAAACTGTCCAGCACGCAGCTGAATAACCACATTGTGTGGTAGGTGAGCACATGTAACAAAGGGTTACAGTGAATGGGTGACATCAGACTGTTGTTAGAAGAATTTCACAGGGCTCCATCCTCAGACCTGTGCTCTTCAGCACCTTCGTAAATGGCTTGGACACTGGATTGGAAAGGATACTAAGCCTGCCATTGGGTACTAAATTGCCTCACAAGCAGAGAGGCCATGCTAAGAGNCCTTCTGGACAAACTGTCCAGCACGCAGCTGAATAACCACATTGTGTGGTAGGTGAGCACATGTAACAAAGGGTTACAGTGAATGGGTGACATCAGACTGTTGTTAGAAGAATTTCACAGGGCTCCATCCTCAGACCTGTGCTCTTCAGCACCTTCGTAAATGGCTTGGACACTGGATTGGAAAGGATACTAAGCCTGCCATTGGGTACTAAATTGCCTCACAAGCAGAGAGGCCATGCTAAGAGACTTTGACAAATTAGAGGGTTGGGTAATCACTGACTTCATGATGTGTAAGAAAGGAAAGAGTTAGATTCTGCTCCTGGGATGGTACAACCCAGGATGTACAGACAGACTGGGGAACAAGACACTGGAGAGCAGCACTATGGAAGGGGTCTGGGAGTCCTGGTTGATGGTNCTGTGCAGGGCCAGGAGTTGGACTCTATGATCCTTGTGGATCCCTTCCAACTCAGGATATTCTATGGTTCTTTGATTCTGTTACTGTGTGGGGCAAGAAACAGGTCTTTTAGGGATCTATGAGGTGCATTTGTTCAGGAATTTTATGCTCAAGCATGTATTCAACAGTTCCACAGAGAAAAAATAGTGGAAAGTTTTTTTCCTGTCTCTCATAGGACTTCTGTCTGTCTCATATAAAAGCCCTGTTAGATTTACTTAGGTTTTATGGAACTGCATTTTAATGGTAGTCAATCCCCAGCAGATTGCCATGGTAGCAAATATAAAGCCATTTTCCTACAAACTCAAAGAGAAGAGGCAGTCAAGCCTCTAGAGGGTATTAGGAGAATTGTTAGGGTCTTTGCAAAAAAGACAGGTAATAAAGCTTAGGGTATGGTATCTATGATCCCATGTAGAAGGTAAACTTTTTAGTTGTGTTCCTGTGATACAGAAGTTGCCAACTGGGATTAATCTGCTGCCAAGACTAAAAGTCAGACCTCACTAGTCATAGAAACCAAAAAAACAGTAGCACTATTTTGCTCAATTAATTTGTCCCATTCAGAACACTCATCAATTGCACAAATGATTAAAGGTATGCAGGAAAATGTTACTAAAGTTTGCTAGGGCTCTAGTAGGACTCATCTCCTGATTGTTCCATTTGGTCTTCCCAGTGGTAAGAAGCTTTCCAAAACTCCTTCAGCTATTCTTCCTTATTATCAGAGTCTCTTTCCTGATGCCCCAGGCCCCATCACTGTCCACAGCTCAAGGAACTTACAGGCATCTCCTATTGTCTCCACCTTGTAGACATCATAGTTATCTATGATTTCATCAAAAGTGGTATAAAGCTTGTTCAAGAGTTCTACCACTTGGTACGGTGTGCTGCTGCTGGACAGCTCAGTGAAGCCAACAATGTCACTGTTAAAACACAACAGAAAAAGCATACTCATCCACTGTCCTAATCATTGCTGATTAGTAATCCTTAACACACAGTAAAAATTTCTCAATGCAGTTACATCAACCTTCTCTTTTCAATAATCCTTTTGCTAAGATTCTTACTGGATAATTTTGTCTTAATTTATTTAAATTTACAAAAGACTCCTTCCATTTAAAAGGACAGACTGACCTAAGTCTTTTTGCTTACCAATGCAGTAAAGCATTTTTACAGGTAGACTTTCATCTGCAACAGACTAAGCAGTTTTCAATTTTGGGTTATGTATAAATGAAAAAAAGGGAAATTGATTTCTGTTCATTTATGACAAGTGGAGGCATGCCATTTATATGTTGCTTCCTGCACACATAAAAAAATTAAAACTGTAAATCCATGTGGACTCAAAGGACAGAAAAATTTTCTTTACACAGGCTAAATGGTGGATTCTTTACCTAGATCTATCTTATGAAACATACATTCATGGATGTGAAACACATGTAAAGTGATGTGCTGCTGTTTGTCAGAGCTCCAGAGTAATGCTATTCTTTATTTATTATAATGAAAAATAGAGAGGTGTGAGAATTTTGAAAGGCACTCTTTTGCAGAGCCACCTGTCACAATAGGTGGCAGTGTAGATAGAAATTCTATACTCATTTAGGAGCTTCACCTCCACTAGAAGCCTAGAAGTTTCTTCTGTAGGAGACAGTTCTAGTCCTATCTTTCATTTTTATTTACCTGAAGAAGATGGTGGCACTTGAGTAACTTTGAGCTTGTGCATGTTTTCCCTGCCTGAGATCATCTGCTACTTGTTTCGGCAACATACCTGTTGTAGAAAGCAGAGCACTGTAATCTTTTTACATGGATAAAAGAACACATTAAACATAATATGTTTGTTTAAAGGCACAAAAAAAAAGTCCAGAAATGCAAAATATTATGAAGGTGAAAACGCTCTTAGGCAAAAATTTGCTCTGCTGTAATATGAGAATTCACAATAAATCTCACTGATAACACATCCAGATTTTTCACCTGGCCCATCACTTTTAGGTCAAACAAAAATCTATACATTTCAAGAAAGAGTAAGCTTAGATTCTAACAGTGTGATCTGGGATTTTACAAATTCCTTCTTTTTCAACACTTTGCTAGTACTTTTACCTGTGCTAAGTTCGTTTACTATCTCTTCTCCATTTTGTTTTTTAATCGTCTTTGTTCCCCCTATCTTGCACTTTCACATCACTTTTTTTTTTCTTCCCTTATACACTATTCCCATCCCTTTATGCCTTTTTTTTACAGAATTCTCATTCTGTAAATGAATTCTGGAACTTACACTGCCATTAAAAGTAACCAACTACAAATCCACAACATTTGTAACAATGCAAAAGGCCTGCCACACTGATTCAAAGTAACAGCATTATGGATTTTGGGCCATAGCTCTCACATGAGTGTACAGATTTCTAGGGAGAAATATAGAAAGTCACTAAATATCTTCCCAGCTTTGCAAGAAACAAGTATATTCATTCTTTGATAGCTAAATGTTACCTATTAAATAATACCTATCAAAGGGTTCTTGTTTGCAGTTAGACAGTTGAAATAAAATTATTATTGAAAAGAATATCCAGTATTTTTTCTTTATAACTTACTATACAACAGACGATCAGTCTTCTGTTTTTCATGCATTAAATCCTGTGTTCTCTCAGAAACCAGTATCTCCAGATGTTTGTTATATTTCTCCATCTAAATAACAGAGAATTTTCTAAAACCATCTTTTATTGAAACATTTGCTTAGTTCGATAAGATTTAAGAATTAGAATGATTCTGCTTTGAAAACATTCTGAGATAAAAAAGGGCACAGGTCTAAGACACCTAACACTTTTTTACAAAATCCAAAGATCATATTTCTCCTTAGGTAAATTTATGAATCTAGATTTGAGGTTGTTGCTTACATCTAAGATGGCAGAAGGCAATTTCAGGCTTTTCAAATTTCATGCAAACTTTAGGGGCCAAATCCACTGCAGAGAGCAAGCTACAGACATGGATCAAAATCTTAACAAAACAAAAGGTATCTAAGTCTCAATCTTTTATCAAAAGCTCACAACACTCTTCCATAAACTATCTTGCTATGCTAGTCTATGCTTTGCTTTTTGCATCCCTCCTCTGTGTGTAGCAGTAGTCTGTGGAGGCAGGAACCTGCTCTCTCTGCTGATGGGCTTGAGATACTCTGCTCGAAATTATTTGTAAACATGCTATTTGTACCATGCAGGGATTCTATATCCCTGGTACTATAAGACCACTGAGCCACAGGAAAGGGAGAATATAGTTTGCAAATAACATCTGACAGACACAAAAACAGGTTCAGCCCCAAAGAAATTGAGAAAGTTAAAAAACCAAATGAGAAGGAAAGCTGGGTCTCAAGCAGGACTGCAGGTACAGTCAGACCAACAGAGCTAAACAAATAACTGTGGATTTTCTCACCAAACAAGGACTATAGGATCAAAAAGAAATCATGAAGGATAGAGGTGAAAGTTATTGAAAGTGAGCAGATTGAATTGGATTAAAAAGCTAAATTTACCAGAGTCATCATCATGTCAACAGGGCTAACAGGATTCATCTTGTACAACATTTTCTTGACTTGTTCAAATGTAGGCCTCTGGGAAGGATTATTTTTTCTGCACCTTTCAATTAACTGCAGAAGGGAAAGAGAGTGAGAAAAGCAACAGCCTTTTATTATTCCAAGCACAAGAAGTATTTAAAGCTAATACTGTTTTAACTACTGTTTTGTTGGGACCAACTGGCTGTGTGAAGTTTTATCTGCAGCTGGTGAAAAGTGTCAGATCTGTACTGAAGCCTCTGGAGTTCTACAGGTTTTTGCTGAATGAAGGATATTAGCTCATGAAAATGGTGCTGTGGGAAATCATCAGTACATGTTCCTTCTGCTGAACACTGCTTAAGCTCTTGTCTTGTGCCTTAAGACAGTGTTATGCTGTTGGAGTCACATACTGTTTCCAGAGGACTTGTATGTACACAAATTTCAGAAAATATTAAAAGCTGAAGTACCTCTTAAGAATGTTTACTTCTGATTAAAATCTAGAGCTGCTAATGAGAAGTTTTTTTACATTTATGTTGCTACAAACCAGGAAAGGTGAATTATATTGCACTTAAGAGAGATAAGGATGACCCCATCTTGTTCTGATTTAATTAAACTGGGAGGGAGTGTACTTTGTTGAGGCTGCTGAACAGAAAAACTTGCTGCATAAGAATCGAAGCAAACACATAATTTGCCTGAGACAGACTTCATTATTTGAAAGCCCTCTGTCAGTAAGCTAGATATTACTAACATAAAATATGTATGGAATTCAACACTTTATAATAAAACAGAATTGCACAAAAATCAATGATTGAATATTAAGAAGATAATATATTACATTGGCAACTTGAGGGGACAACAGAATCATTGTCACAATGACAGGGTTTTTATTAAGGATATTAAAGAATTTATTTTTGCCTTGTTTGAGGTGTACTTCTTGATTTCTGGGTTATTTATATTTATCAAAGGTAACATTGCCTTAAAACTTCTATGACATGTGATAAATTCACTTCAATACATGATTTTTGTACACAATATTGTATTTTACTCACCTCTATATAATCTGTGGGACATGGGCAAGAATTCTCAGCCTTTCCTGAAATTAATTCTGCCAAAGGTAGGAACCAAGAATATTCAGCTGAATGCACATCATCTTTCTAGAGAAAAGGGGATTAAACAATGTTGAAACAAGTGTTATGGCACTCATGCCAGCCTTTGAAAATATATTACTATTATCATCATCACTTTTATAACATCTTCCCTATCACTTCTATGTCAGTTTTTTTTATGTAAGAGCACAAGGGGAAAAAAAAGATAAAAAACATATAACCCAGTCTAAAATGGGTCACCTTGTTTAAAAGCTTTTTCATGGCTGACAGGTTTTAATTTCAGTGTTTATATGACATAAACAACTTTTGAAACAAACGAATACCTGGCAAGATATTGGGAAACTTTTAAGAAACCACAAGGACTATAGTAGTCTATTATCACAAACTGTCAGAACTGGAAAAATAGTAGTTTCGAGTCATCATTGTTTCAATTCTTGTTAAGCAAATTATTTCAGAGAGAACAAATCCAGACCATCTGTTTTCAATTTCAAGGTGAATTCTTTTTGTGTTTGCCATTTAGCACTGATCAAAAGACATATGCAAAATAGACATTTTCCTTATGGAGAGCAGCTAATTTGCTCTTCTAGGTTATTCTTATTACTTCAAGATTCCACTAAAAGGGCCTATAAATGGCAGGAAAAGGAAGAAGCAGGAGAAAAAGGGAGATATTAATACATGTGTTCTCACTGCATCCACCTAGTCATTAAGTATCACAAAACTAAATTGAACAGCAGTTTTGGAGCTACATTATTTTTATCATATGCTCTTCTTCAAAGCTCTGAAAGGCAAAACTGGTAGAAATATGAGGAAATCCTGATTGCATATTCCCTGGGAACTGAACTGGCATCCATAAAATAATGAGGAGAATGCATGCTCAAAAAGTAAGTCAAAGGTGCAGTAACTCAAATTTTGGTTTGTGTCTTCAGCAGAAACAGAATCAAAGTTTTCATCCAAATTCCACAGATAACTCATCTTTACTTACTACCAGAGGATCACTTCTTGTGGCAATTTCTAGTAAAATGATGGCATAACTGCAGAATAAAAATGAAGAAAAATCTTAATGCAATAACAGTTAATTGAGTCAGTGATTTCTTCTTTTCATGATTTCTTACTCCTCGCCATTCTGTGACTGAAATCCCATCATCCCAAAAGGAAGGATGGTAATGGTGCTGCTACTTGTTACTACTCTGTGTTTTCAGAGTTCTGTTACTGAATGTTACATAGGATTCCCCTCTCATGGTTATAGGTCCCAGAGATGTTTGAGTTTGATGGGCAGCAAAGCAATTTTCTCTGTAAGAATTAATGGAATCCAGAGGTGATATGTGCAGGTTTATGTACATGATTCCTACCAGTTAAACACAGAGATCTGATTTTTGCTCCAATCAAGGGTCACGAGCAGGTTCATCAGAACCACCAGAGGGAGGAGTACCTTTTTTCAGCCACTGAGAAGATCACTGTTCTAGAAAATCTCCATAAAATCTGTGCTGACACAGTGTGTCCAGAGGAGATATTTTATAGTCAGCCTTTCTGCTTCCTCCTTCTGAATTATATTTTTGTGGTTATTATCTTCCTCAGTTGAACTAAGGTCAAATACATTCATCAAGGATAAAGAACGGAAAAAGACAGAAAAAATAGAGAGTTTAGTGTTTTTTCTGAACTCATTGGAGGTCTTTCAGAACAGTGATCTCTTGGAAGCAAGCACCTCCTCCAGCCAACAGGCTGGATAAAGATGACTCTTTATATAGTGTAACTGTATAATAATTTACCCCTGCATGCCTCTTAGCTTTGTAACATTTACTTTTTTGGAGAATGTTCGTTTTCAATCTGTTGTGTTGCTAATGGTTGCACTATTCTGTAAGACATTCTGTTGTAACAGGATATGTTTATCTATCTTTCAGCCCACTTATGGACCACCACTGGAAAATAAAGTAATACATATAAAACATTACAAATAATTTAGAAATTAATCTCATGAGATTTTTATATTAATTTAGTGATGATTTGGTAAGAGAAAGCAAAATCAATCCTGGTAAGACAGCAAAGCTGGAATAGATTTTCTAGGATAATAATTAGACAATGTTAAGTCTGATAAAGCAGTATTGATTTAATTCATCTTCAGCCGCACTGCCCAATAAAATTCACTATCCATTGTGGATAGTGAAATTCATATGATGATTACAAATCAAGAAAAACCAATCTAGGAGAAACTGTTAGTGGAAACAGCCTCTTCAGCTCAAAACAGGAGCTACATTCATGCTCCCGTTCTCATTTCCATTTTAGCTTTCCCATCTGACCAACACTTTCCCTAGAGAGCTTTAAAAGCAAATGATTCATCTGTGAGAGCACACTAAATTACAAGTCCCACTCCTGCAGTTTCTAGTCATTTTTAATTTGGGCCTTACCTTCAGGAATATTAATGCACAGATAAAAACTGAGGATTTCAAGACTGGATCAATGCTGCCTGGCCAGTGAGGCCAAATACATATATCAGGAAGGCTTATCTCCTGTTCATATCATCAAACACAAAATTTGTTTAAGTACAAATTCTAAAGAACAGCCCAGCTAAGAAGGCAGCCCTTTCAATTCTACAGGGCACTTCTCTATCTTCCCTGTCTGTGTGTTCGTTTTATTTTTCACTGCTTATATAATTTTTTAACCAAGAAATCAATAACTGCAGTGCCACAAAAGAAGACATGGATTTTGCAGACATGGATGGGACAGCAAGATAAATCCTGGAAACATTCACTGAATCTGTCAAAAGTTCGTTATAGACATATATGAGCAAATCAAATCTTAGGACTATTTACAGGGGATCCCTTGGCAAGAAATGCCTTCAGAAGGCCAAGTAGCCTGCGAAATCAAATAATGATATCTATCCAGAACAGGAGCAGAGTGAGAACAGACAAGCTGAGGAAACATTTTCTGGGATGCATTTTGGCTGCAGGGCAACTGGGATGTATAAGACAATCCTAAAATTATTGTTTAGTTGGAGCACAGTTCTTTCTAAGACTACTTCATGTTGAAAAAGTACAGACCAACACAGGACAAATGATAGTAGCCAGAAATACCAACACAATCCCTAACTGCCTTAGCTGAGCTATTTTGAAGGAAATTCTAAGGACTTATTTAAGCCTATAGGCACAAATACTACTGAGACTTCAATTTCTTGCTCAAATAAACTGATAGAATAGACACAATTAATGATGTTCAAGCACATTGCATATGCAGATATTTGTTTTCAATTGTAATCCTACTTATCTGAAAAGTGATTGGATAGATGCAATCCACCACTAGGCAAAGCCACTGGAAAGCAATCTTCTATAAACCCTTTCAAAAGGAAAGGAATGGAGCTATTTGCATCCATTTTGTCCCCTTTATTCTTCCTCTGTAAACCAAATATTGTCACCATGTATATGCCCCAAAATCATTGTATTGACATTCAATTATAGAATTACAGGATGCATATGTGTGTTATGACATTCTAGAACATTGATGCTATTAACTTTTAAAGTATTGCCATTATTGAAAATAATCTACTTTTCATAAAAAACAACAACAGTAAAGAGGATAATTACATAATAGCAGATCTTTATGCCTTTTTATCTTACCAGTCAAGTGTCTCCTTATAAATGATTGGGCCAACTCTCCTTTTAAATAATAGTGAATCCACTATTTGGTTATCTACCTTGGAAGAGCTAGATATCCTGTGACATCTATGCTGTTCTGTATTCCAGGATCAATCCTTTTACAAATACAATCAAACATATCCCTGGAGAATAGAGGAGAATTACACCAAGCCTACCTGTAGTCAAAGAATACTCAAGATTACTAGAAGCAAGATCAGGAAAATGTAGCTACCTATAGACATCTGACATAGCATTGGGTTCAAAATCTGGAAGAGCATGTATTTCAGGAGCTGTGTAAATCTGTATCAAGTGCTGCTGGGATGAACTTGATCCATCAGGAGAATCTTCTTTTCTGTATGACTGCAAGCCATAATCTAAAATGGAAGAAAACAGGAAGCAAGCTATTCAGTGGATACTTCCCTGAAACATGTGCAATAATCTAAAGCTAGTCTAAAGAAATTAATTTTCCCTATTCTAAATGTACATCTTAGTCTAGAAATACTAGGGTTTGGGTGGCCTTGCCCCCCTAAACTATTGCAAATATAGCATCTGGAAAACCAAATATTTGGGCAAGACTGAATGACAGCAGAGAAACTGAACTATGTGACCCATTGCAATCAGAATTATTTTATGATTTTATCAAATTATATTAATATAATAGTCTCACCTCAGTGCAAGAGTTAGCGTGTAAATACAGGTTTCTCTTCTACTTTATCCCTCATCTGTACCTCTGGTGACAGGTTGCTCGAGTAATTACTAGTTAGATAGACTAACAACTGAAAATCAGATGGTGGGTGTTACTTGAACACCACTAGCATCAGAACAAAGGCAGCATAGATGTGAAACACCTTTCCATCTATACTTCTAGCCTAATATAGAAGGAATTCTTAGCATATGACTCAGAATCAGGAAGAAGTAACTGACTTCTGTTTTCTTTCTTACGTAAACAGCACTCTTCTGAGTGTATGCGAAGGCTGGACGCAAACATCTGGTTTTATCTGGAGTGACCTCTAATTAGGATGTTCCTACAGATTGAATCTTAATGAGGAGGTCATTTAAAAATATCTCCCACATTTGTTATTTATGAGGTTTGTTTGATATTATTGCATTCAGATAAAGCATGAAAATTTGAAAACATTACAGTTTGACACAGAACAGAATAAAAACAGAAGCTGCTGAATGATTTCACAGATATCCTATTTGAGAGGAATTGTGCTAAGGTGACACAGTTGATATAATCCAACTATGTCTAATTTTTATGTTTTTTCTCCAGAACAGGCTCCAAGCACAGTAGGCAGTTCTGAAGGCAGAAGGATATTGAAGGAGTTGGAGAAGCAGGCCTGGCCCCATATAGGAGCCTTAGTCATAGGATGTACTGCTGGAAAACAAATCTGCTGCTACTGCCTTTAGGAGGCCTATGGGTTCGAGAGTATGATGACTGCTCTTGGCAAAAAGTAGAAGAGATGATCATTGTCTTAATTCCCTTTGGCAGCTGCAAACTAAACTAGACTCTCCAGTGGTTTTCCTGTTCCCACAGGCTGTCTTCCTGTACCAAGAGTATACCTGACCTGTAGCTCCATCTCTGGGAGAATACACTTCAATGCTGTGAACAAGACTTAAAAGCTCTGAGCTGAGTCTGCTTTTCTCCATTAAACTACCTTGTGCTTACCAATCAGTCAGCATTACTACATCTCATTATGCCATTGTCCATGCCTCAGGTTTCTCTCTGTATTAAAACAGAGAATGAGGCAGACTTTCTGCTCAGATGTTGATAGATTGAATCATTTGTGGGATCTGAAGTGTGCATCTGTGACACATACTAAATGACTTGACTTGATAATGTAATGTGAAACTTTCTTCAGCACAAGGCACTGTTAGTAAAGTCCAGTACAGTCAGCAATTCCACATGATATGTCAAGATGAAAGCACTTGGGAGGAGTGTTGCATGTGAGATCTATAATTAGGGGGTTAGCTGGACAGTTTTGAAAATTTTTTCTATCTTCTCTTTACCTGCAATTTTACAAACCCACCGGTCATCTATTACACAGTTATTAGACTTCAACCGTCCATGATACATTTTGTGGTGGTGGAGATAGGCCATTCCTTGAGCAATATCAGTAGCAAAAGAAAACCTGAAAGTCAATAATCAGTGAGTTAGTATTTCCACTTTCACTCAAGAATGGCTCCAAAGTCTACTGAAGTTTACAGAAACTATAGCTTTCAATTTGTGCCCCCATGCTTGTTTTCCCAAAACAGTTAAGATGATTGAAAACCCGTATCTCACTGAGCTCACAGGCCAAGACAGTTAAATTTTTTCTAGAAATTGTCAGTACTTTTGTATCCTTGGGAGTGCTTTCACACTTTTGCAAGTGAAACAATTTTATTATCTTCTTCAGTAAAGTTGGAAGGTTTCCTTCCTGAAAGCCATTTTTCTTTGCTGAAGGCAAGCATACAGCAGAAGCAGAAAGGGCATGTCAAGAAGATCAATCCCAAAAAACAATGTCACTGCCTTTGTGAAAGTTTTATTGAAAATGTGAGCTCATTTCCTGTATTGGTAAGTATAAAAAAGCATTTGCAGGTGTGCTAACCATTTCACCACTTCATGCTCATATGTCTTTACAAAGATGCAGTGGGTTTTAGTTAAATAGGGATGCCTAAAATACTTGGGAACAAAATAAAGTTACATGGGGAAAAAGGGCTTTAAAACAGTTTTGCAGTATAACTAGAGAAAGAGTTGAAAAATCATTGGCTTAGCATTGCTAACACTAAACATGATTTCTCAAAAGACCCAAAAGACAAGTCAGATATGCAAATTTCCTTCCTTCCTTCCTTCTTCTCTCTATATCACAGTACCGAGTTATCTATACAAGAACTTTATCTAAAATTAACATCTTGTCCTAAACATTATATGGCACAGTCTATGTCATTTAGCTTTTCAAAAATTGGATTTTCTTACCTGAAACCCCAGTTCAAAGGAATATCTTCACTGAGGAGCACATCACTCAGGCTGCCTTTGGGGCAGTAGTCTGTGACAATGGCAACATTTGGAACTTCTATACAACCTCCAATGAATTTGCAGAGATTGGGATGGTCGAGTTCCCTGTGAAAATCAACAAAAATCACAGCACAACAGTAATTTTCACAGATGTCTCTCCTGGTTTTGTAGCGTAACTGGGAAACCAAGTTCCACAATGTAGAGAAAAAAAATAAAACAGACATAAGGTAATTTTGATCTTTGCTCTCTTTCAAGCAAAGTTAGAAAGAAAGAGGAATATGAATTTACAGTCACATTTGAAAAGATTTTAAGCCCAAAAAAATCAGTGTAAAAATGGAGCAACATATACTTCTTAGATTTCACTTCTTACCTCACTTGCTTTACTTCTTTACGTATGGTTTTAGACAGTGTGAATGCCTTCTTCATTATTTTCTTTATGGCCACTGTTCTACCATCACTGAAACAGAGTGAAATGCTGTTTACAGAGTTTTAGGGCAACTTCACAAGCCACCAATACTACAAAAATGGACTGCATATATTTTGTAACGGGGAACAGCTTCATATCTCTATGGATGTGGCAGAGAATCTAAGCATGTGCATACGTGGTTGTAAATCTGTAAATAAGAAAAGGGACAGGACCCTATTTCTTTTGATAAAGGAAGCATTAGTGATTATATTCAAGCAATCTTGATCTGTGGACAACATTTGGAATGTGAGTGTTAGGGTCAGTTGAGTCAGTTCGATGATGGAGTAGCAGCAAAGGCAATGTCAGAGCTAGAGAAACAGCCTCATACAGCCACATCCCTGCTATCCATTACTTCTGGCTACTGTCCTGCAGATCCGTCACTGATGTTTAACATACTTTTGTTCTCGTGGGGTTGAGCATTCTCAGCAAAGAAGCAGCTGAGTTTGATAGAGAGCAAAGCAATTTTCCTTGTTAGAGTAAAGGAATGCAGTGGAGAGACCTGCAGGAATTTTAGTGATGCCCGCCATATAAATATAGAGTATGGGATGTCTAGTGTAGCAGTTGTAGGTGCTTAAAAAATGAGACTGAATGCCCCGTTCTTACATTTTTCACCCTTGATAAATGTTTTTGACTTTGAGTCATCTGAGGAAGGTGATGATGATGATGAAAATGTCACCATTCAGAAAGAAGAAGCAAAAAATATCAATGCTGAACACAGAATTTAATCAACGAAGTGGCTGTGATTTTCCACATTCCATGCTGAAGGCACTTGCTCCCCCAGCCAATGATCCCAAGTAATCCTCTTTATCCTGCAAAGCACAGATCCTTCCCTGTGTATTCAAATGATGCTTCCAGCTTTGCACATATTCTGTTCCTACCCTTAGTTTTATCACTTCTAGGGGAAAAATTTGGTTTTGGATAGCAGGATAGAGCTATAAAATTCGTCCTTATAGTTACATGATATGCACCTTTATAATTTGATTCAGAGGTGAAATGCTCTGTATCTTAAGTCGTATCAGCTGGTTAAAGGACAATATTTCTAATTTGCAACTGTAGAGGATGCCATTCTTTAGAACAAAGAACCTAGTTTGCTCTGCCTGCATTTTAGAAAAAAAGAGTTGCATAGAAGTCTTGGTGTCAGATACATTCGAACAGCAAGGGCCATTCATTAACTGATGCAGGACTTTTAACAAGTCCCTAAGAGAAAAGGAAAAATGACAACCAGACCAGAAGCCTGGCACATAAAATACTGCACAGCCAATATGCAGCACAGAAACCAGATGATGATCTTAACTTACCAGATTTGGCCTAACAAGATTAATTCAAGGTTTTTTTGCTGCCTATCAATGTAAGTAGCAAGAACCAGAAATCAAGGTGAAACTAATATAGTAGATACTGCAGCAAATGAGTAATATATTGACTTACTATATCCCAGTCTGGGTGAAGTATTTCTTCCTGGACATGTTGGCAACTGCTGTGCAGGAGCTCAGAGCAGTAACACAACTGACATTGGAGTCACTTGGTACTGGGGGAGTACTCATCATGCTTCCTGTTGCTGTCCATAGAATGCAATCTAAACAGGATGTGGGATGAGAAAAGGCACGCAAAGGTTCCTATTTATGCACAGGTGGAGACTCCAGAGGCAAATAAATATAGAGAATTCTCAAAATCTTTGCATCTCTTGTTAATACTTAAGAGAGAAAGCCATCCCTTGGAATGTGACTGCTGCATAAAAAGTAAAAAAGTTTCAAAGATGATTCATTGCCAGAGATATTTCTCAATAATCCTCAGGATTTGATGCAATTTTCATTTCTCTGCTCTTGAGATGATTAGCCCTTGCTGCTACATAGAAGCCAAGGACAGAACCCAGGGAAGGACAGTAAACCCTGTGCCATACTTTAACAAGTCTATTTGGAGCTCCTAGAAGACTGTAAAGTACAGGAATGTGGGAAGTGATTCTGACACCAGAGAGAAGTCAGAGAAGAACAACAATACAGTAAGAGGAAAAAAATTCCAGTGATTTTCAATGTACATTTTTAATGTTGACCAGCTCACAGTAAAAAAAATAAAACAAAAAAAATCTTCAAAACAAATTTAATGAACTACATATTATGTCATAATCTCCAATTAAAATCCAGATTTAGCCAAATAGTCTTAGAATTACTGAGACCTCTCCACTCTCCCTGGTAGAAATATCTTGCTGAGGAAGTTGCTGAGGAAGTTCAACATCTCACCTTGAATCAGGACTGCCATGTTCCCACACCATAGTATTATCCCTATGCAGTTCAAAATTGCATTGACATTTGAAGCTTTCTACAGCATTCCACCCAGAAATACATTACAGATCCCTGAGATAGCTTTGAGAATCGGAGTGCATATATATCTATATCTCTATATATGGTGCAATACACCAAACAAGTTATCTTGAAAAAAATAAGGCTAATTTTTCATACTGAGTGCTACATACCCTGGGTACAGCACTGTTGATGTGTTTTCATTTAGATCTGATATAGATAGTAGCATTTCAGGCTACTCTGGGTAGCTTTGAACAACTCTATCCAGAGAAGACATACTGTCTGTGACCTTATAATGTTATCAGTGCTCATTAAGTTGTTAATCATCACTCTTACAGCAATACTCTTAAACAGTGTTGCTGCTTTGCAGGCTTTTTTCCCAAGAAAGTTACCTTTTTAATCTTGGAGTTTTCAAATTAATTTTAACCTGTTATTTTTTTTATTGTGTTTCTAATTTCCCTCAGTCTCTTTCTATTTCTTCCACTCACATATGATGCTTATGGCATTTTCTAATTTACTGTCAGGTGAAAATTTTGCTTGTGTTAGTTTTTGCTGTATTGAAAATCACTTTTCTTCATTTCTGTTTTCACAGATCTGGATTGAAATTCGTTTTGGTTCCTGTAATCAAATTAATTTCTAAGCCAAAAATCTCTTATTTACAACAACAAGCATATCTTATCAAAAGTATACAGAAATTAATGTTCAAGTCTAAGGCTGAAAGCATCTCTACTGTATATTATCACAAGAACATCTTGACACTGGCAACACAACATAACACAGATAAAGCAGACATCTGATGAGCAATTTCTCCCAGAGACAGAAAGGGGAGAATGTACAATGAGCACAGCAGAATTCTATAGATTTAGCCTTTCTGAGGATCTAGGTATTGTTTTGATTCTGAATGCTAAATTAAGGAATAGCGAAGTAAATAATCTACACACATTTTAAGTACAGCATAATAGAGCATATAATAAAACCTGAATTTATTCTTAACTTGTTTAATTAGAACAAATTAAATCATAGTTTATAGCCAGAAGATAAAATAGAAAAAAACTCCTCCAAACCTCTGGTCAAAATGAATTACTTTTTGTAGCAAGTCTGCCACAGACAGCTGAGAGAAGTTAAGATAGTGCTATATCCCTCAATATATTTGTGGAATTCCAGGGCAACTTAGTGAGATCAGTTATATAGAAAGATATATCCACTGAAGCAACTGTAATTTGTTTCGTTCAACTCCAGAGTTTATCGGTTTATTTTGGGGTAGGCTTGTCTTTTTCAATTGATAAATCAACATAAATAAAAAGAAAGAAACTATTTAAAATAACTTTGTCATCTAAAACTTTGATAAACAAATATATGAGTGATCAGCTCACAGAGGTTACAGGGATGAAATATTGGATATGTCTTTCACCAATGGCTTCACTTTTTGCAAGACCCTTAAAATGTGAACAATATAATTGAGATTATTTCTCAAAATTAATAAGTAAACTAATCACAGTATCAAAGTTACAAGTTACTAACCTTGTTTGATGCAGGCAAAGTCTATTATCCAGCTTTCATCCCAAAGCATCTTTTGTTTCTGATACTGAAACCACTACAAAAGTAAAAAAAAATCATTCGTAATGTAGCCCTCCTGCCTTTTAAGGAATTGAATCAGAGATTATTTTTATAAAATACAAAAGTTTAAAAGTATCCAAACCAAATCTGAACGGTAAACATCCAGCATATGTCTTACAGTAACATTAGAACCAAAAGTGTTAATAACACCTAGGTTTAGAAGAAAACATCTAATAAGTATATTAAAAACTGTACAGGCTACATTCCAGAGCTAATTACATGTCATATTTTATATTGGCTACAAACTCTCCATTGTTATCAGCATTTATACATTTACATTTCAGCCTGGACATCAGATGAAGGGTTTACATCATCTCATCTCACAGAACTGCCCTATGCTATGTAAATACATGACAAGAACACACTTCATCCCAATCCCAAAATAAGGAGCAATGTATCTTATATCTTGGAATAGAATTAGCCCATGACCTACAAACTGGGCCATATTACATCAAATACTCTATCATAAAGAATATTAGGTAGGGATTCTGTGGCTACTTGGTAAAGAAGGCATTGACCTAATAGCTGATTTTCTGTAAAGCTGACATACAAAGCTAACATTTACAAAGTGTAAATGCATGCTTTCAAATGAGCAACAGATTAAATTATGCAGTTATTATGATTGCATCCAATGCCAAAATGTCAAACAAAAGCAGCATTTTACCAACATTATACCATTTTCTATAGTGCAAAATTTAATATTAGGAATGATGCGTTCATTGAAACAGGGAACAAAAGCCCAGACAACGGACAAGGTAGTGGAGATTGTGTTGATATATTGGTTATAACTGTGACAAGTACAGAGCTCACTGAATCAAAATTAAGTCATCCCATTTATTTCAAAAGGTTTCTGAGGAAAGAAACCTACATTTTACCTTGCAAAGATGTGACTGTACAAAGACATATTAGCAAGAAGTGAATACTAGGCCTGCTTCCTTTGACACTGATATCAAAGGAATCCATTCTGCCACTTGAGGCATTAGTTTCCCAGATGGTTCTTTTCAAATCATATCAATTCCTGAATTAGAAAATTATATTCTTTCCTATCTTTTTATGATAAAACCAATGAAACTTTAAAACCCCATGATGCTGCTATTGAAGAAGTTAGTAGCAATATATCTTCAGAAATGAAAGAAGAAAAAAAAACCAAACAACTCCAAACCTACAGAAAACCAGCAGAAATAATAGGCTAATTTTACTAAAAGACCTTTAAATAAACACATTCAAGGCCAAGAAACTCCATTGCTCTTTCTAAAAAGCCAGTTATCTAAAACTGTCTGAACTTCTCATCTGTCCAATTGCATATTTCTATCAGATCATGTAGTTTTACAGGATAATTGCTACAAACTCATTGTCACAATTTCCTTGTGGATTATGAATAGCTCAAATAGCTTTCAACAGTGCTTCTGTTCCTAACTCACAAAGCCACACAATGAGGCACAGAAATACAAAAAAATATGACGTGATTCAGGCTTCCCTTAGTACCTCAATTTGTGGGCCATTAGCTTTCTCCCACTCATTTCCTCTCCGTGCAGCTGCCTACCTCAGATGCTCACTGCAACTGCTGTATAAGATGGAAAGAGAAAGAATCCCTGAGGAAACAGGAGCCTATCGTTTTACAGGATATGTATAGGCCAAGGTCTAAATAAATTATCTGTTACAAACATAGTCAATACAACTCTACAACTGCCATATTCACCTGCTAAACCTCTCTTATGAAACTCACAAATGCATTTTTTTCAAGACACAGACACATAAGGAATGTAGATCCTCTTTTCCAAAAGCACTGTTAAGTAATAAGCCATAATAGCATTCTCTCTTCTCTCTATACATTTTCATTCAAAGACACCCAAAACTACTTCTCCAGTATTGATACACTGCTCTCTCCTCATTCCCTTTTTATTTTTCCTTCATGAGTCTGCTATAATAATTGATAACTATTATGCAAAAATAATCACTTTGAACTGAACCAAGCTGGTTGTTACACTAAGAAAACAAACCTATTTAAAAAATCAACCAACCAAAGCAGAAAAAAAATTATCCTCTCCCCATGATTCTTTTGAGAATATCCCAACTTTAATGTTTTGGTTTTTAAGTTCTGTTTGGACTCTGAGATTTAATGGCCTTTTGTGGAGCTAGTCCCTTAATTAATTTACCTAATCTGTTTTTGAATTCTTTTATAAATCTGGCCTCCATATGGTTTTGAAGCTATTAATTTCATAACAGAGTTTTACTGTGAGTGAAAAGTACTCTTTGTTGGCATCCCCTACTCCCCATATGGAAAATCTTTTTTTCCTTTACTATCATCTACCCATCCCCCTCTTACATTCCACCACAGTCTTCTCTCTTGCAAGATGAAAATTCCTAGTACAATGTCACTTCCCTCACAAGGAAGCTTTAAAAGTTGTTTTCCTTCCTTGTGCTCTTTCCCACAGCACACAGGTACTGGATGCAGAAGAAAACCTCTTCCTCAACTAAGAGAGAGCTCCACTCTGTCTAATAAAACCATGGAAGAGATAGAAAATATAAGAGTAGAGAGTGGGTACTTACCATAACTGTCAAAATGAAGCCAGTGCAGACTAAACATATTGGTAAGGCAATTGCTATCTTAACATCAACAGAAAGAGGGCATTGCCCACAGTCTGCTGGACAGATAAAGCAGTCTTCTTCCTCACAAAATCCATCTCCACAGACTGATTAGAAAAGAAAACATGCATCAGAAAATTTTAAGGTTGTTTCATCCATCCTCAAGATTGTATTCAGATTTAAATATGTGGTTCCTAACCTGGGAAACCTGAGTCCCAGAAAGAATAAATTTTGAAGAGCTCAGAGATACCATCCCAGCAACTTAAACAATCAGAATTTCTGAAGTAATACTTGTTCTCTTTGATCAGGTCAAATGTTAATTACCTCTGAGCCTTTGACATGTTTTGTGTATAAATCATTTCACCACTACTGGGTTTCTCATTATCCATATGTTTTATTTCTGAAACTCAAAGTTCTTCAAGGCTGGCATTTTCCCTTTCATTCTTTGTATTTAATCAAGCTCTTGTGACCCCAAGAAGCCAGGGATCCTTTCTCAGCAGCTGCAGAAGACACTGGGGACTGCAGAAAGAAATCTTGCAACCCACACTTCAAGTATTTCCTCTACTTTACTCCAAGGTCTTATATAAATTATCAGCAATATCAGATGTAATTTAAAACAAAAATCTTAAATAACAAAACTCCTTCTCCCATGTCTTGAATGGTCTTTCAATTTTACCTCTGTGATTAAACTAATATCATGCTGTACTTCAGACTTGAGAGGTGAGCTGAAGGTATTATTCTGTCATTATGTAATTTTTTTAATAAAAAACCTAAAAAAAAAAATTCCACGGCTCAGTAATAATTCTGTTTCAGCCTCATTAATTCCAGTATAATACCAAGATAATAACAGAAGTCACTTTCTGCCTCAGGGGTAGAGCTGCATTTTTTAAAATTTCTTCTCCAATATATTGTAAGTTTCCTGGAAAAATCAGTTGCCGTTGTTTTGAAATGAGTAGAAAATTCTATAGATAAATACTTCTATTCACACTATGGTCTGTGTTTTTTTTTTTTTTCCTTAGCATTGGGAAATATGTTCCAACACTTCCAGAAGAGTAGCTAACAAGAGTATTGTGGTGACACTTTTGTTTTAGCCAATAACTTTCTTCAGGTTGTGTGTTTAATTTATTAAATAAGTCCACTTTAAAAATTTTACATCACTAAGAGAATTGCTACAGTTATTTCTGCTTCCCTCCGTACAGGTATACTAAAGTGAATGAAAGACTGATGCCCTTCAGAGCAATTTTTAATGTGAACAAGGGAACCAATATGGATTTCTACCTTTCCAATATGTTTAAGACTAGTCTGGTCCCCTTCAGAGGAAGAGTGTCCAGATCCTCAGAAAAGTAGTTGGAGGAATATTCTCACATTCCCATGAACTGTAGACAAGCCTTGTAGTACCTGAAGCCATTGGTCATGGAATTTGACTTTACTTATTTGACAAGAGTGGCTTTCTACTGTTCTAGATTAATACACACTTGCTCAGGTTTCAGTGTTATGTGAAGAAGAATTTCAGGAAGACATTTGTGTACTTTCCAAGGTAGACTGGGGTAGGAGTCGCTTTTGCTCTTGGTAACTATGCATGAATGATAAAAGCACTGGGATTTGCAGTCCATAAGCAATTACCTCACATTTTCATTTTATATCATACCTACTGCAGGAACAACTGTGGTTTTTGCTTCCAGAGCAGCTTGGATTCTCCCAACTCTGATGTGTGCAATGAGAGAAGTCATACCCACATGAACTAAAACAACCTGCGAAACAAGTGAACAAAACCAGCAAGCATCAAAATTTCACTTGCATACAGTAGGCTTTTGTAACTGAACTGACCAACTGTGGTATCCTTCAGAATTTGTGCATTTTTTTCTGAATCAGGAAAGACAGCGCTTGTGAGGAAGACTGGTCTGATTTCCTTCCTGGTGTGTCTTCTTCTTACCAGGTAGGGCTATCAGTCCTGTGCATTTTGCCAGGTATGCTTTCTTGCTATTTCTTTCAGGTAGAAATTCCCTAATGATCATATGAACCTGGATCACATTCCATTCAGTAGTGAAATGCATTGTTAGTGTGGACCTCAAATGGACAGATTATGCTATTAATTTTCTTTACATCCCCACTCCTTCCACTAACTACCTAAACTGTAAAGGTGATACTTCCAAGTCAATTCAGTTGGGAATTAATAGTACTGAGCTATATGCATAACTTAGATACTAACACATGCAAATAAATGAAATTGAGAACATGTCCACGAACTGCATTAAATTACTAGCAAGCAAGCTCCAACAAGAGCAAATCAGGAGAAATCCTATATGCAATAAATATACTTTACCTTGGCAGTCCAGTTTCTTTGGCTCATTTTGCCAGCAGTAGACAAAGTGTGAGTAAATATCTGACCATCATCTGGGATCCATGGACCACATATTCCTCCTTTAGCCTTTAGTAGACATATTGGTTATGTCAGTAAACCACAACACAATGAAAGTCCTAGCTCCTCCTCTTTTACTTTCTCAAAATTACTTATGTTCTCTAAGAGCAAATAAAGTTCTATTTTATAACCAAAGCTATCAAAATGCCAAAATACAAGCAACACTGTTCTGTGGCAAAATAACAGAGAAGCAATTGTTCCTATATTCAGTTAAGATCTCATATATATTGTTATTTCTTAAAACATGAGCCTCAGTAGCGTACTCATAGGATGAGTGATCTTATGAAACTGGTTCACTTTTTCAGGATTTTCTGTGCTAGAACCAGAACCAGAATCATATTCCACTTTTAATATTTTTCTCTAGGGGTCTTACTGAAGTGTCACTTTTGATACAGTAGCTTTTTTACTTCTTTCTTTAATGAGGACAGAAGGCACCTCTTCAGGGCCTGTTTGCAGTGCATTTCTCAATAAAGCTATTAAGCAAACACAGAGGATTAATTTTGGCTATCCAAAGATCTTGTAGTTTTTTGTTTACTTGAAAGAATCAAGCCTGTCTCCTAACTCCAGATAATTCTTCAGACACTTATTTCAAAGGACTGTAAATAATAGACCAAATCAAAAGAAATGGAGCACATTAACCAAAACAAAACATTTTAGAACCCATGACACTGAAAAAAAAAAATGAAAACCTAAACTCCTCTCAAATAATGGAAAAAGTTTACTTTGAACTGTATGCTCAATTTTATGCAGTGATATTCAAATATGTGACAGTCAAATAGCTTGGAGTTCCTTTAGAACTCTAATGTTCAGAGCAGAAACTCTAACATTTACAGTATTACAAGGAAACCAAATGACGCATGTTGGTGGGCATGCTTCTGCCATTTCCACACCTTAATTTCAAGCAGAACTAGTTGTGAAAATAGAAATAATAGAGAGATCACCACAGCGGTGGGATGTTGAAGTTTTTTACTATGGTTCTAGACAAAAATTTTGATGTGATGGTTCCAGCAGGGATTCCTCTTTTAAACCAATGTCCTGGGCCAGCTAAGGCTTTCAGGGAATCATTAATTAAACAAGTCCTTAAGGACAGACTGCCAAGAAGCAAACTAGAGCTGTTGTGGAGTCATTAGCTCTTCACACAGAAGGATTCATGAAACAGCTGCAAGATGTGTAGGTCAGGCTTCCTATTACACCACCTTTGATCACAAAGAATGTGTCACATTGTCAGAAGGGAGATTAACTAGAAAAACTGGGCAACTGCATGGAAGTTCTTAAGCAGGGTAGGCTTACCTCACAGATTAAAAAAAAATGAAGGTGTTCCAAACTGTATTTTTAGAATCAGAACTTTAAGTAGTCATTCAAAGAGGGACAGGCTAAGCAGACAGGCTAAGAATGGATATTGCTTACACTGCATGAACAAATTTTGTTATCCTGTTTTGGATTCCTTTTTTTGCTTTGATATACAATGGAGAAAAAATCATTCCATCTCAGGACATGGATATGTAGGCCTCAGTTCCATAAGTCTCAGTTGGTGATACTCACCCCCCTCAACTCCAGTAATCCAACCAAATTATTCACAGTTTCTCTATAAAACAGAGAGACTGGAATACCTCCAACTGACGATTTGCCCTGCTTGTTTTATAATACAGTGATCTGTCTTTCTTTTTCTGTCAGCTGCACAGTGATCCATGTCAGGTAAACTCAGAGGGATGAAACTGATCCCACTAATGAGAGACTGAATACTGTCTTGTCCAAAGATCCAGACACTTGTTCTGCAACCTCAGCATCCAGTGCAAAAAAATTTCTAAAACTGACAGACGTTGCCACAGTGGTTTTAGTGAACCATAATTTCTGAATATACAGTGAACTATATAAATTTGATCTAATTGTAATCACAGAAATAATTTACAAACTTGAACCTGGTTACTACAACAATGTCTCATCCAGTAGCAAGAACAGAGCACCATGATGCTGCACCATCACACTAACCATGAAGGCCAAAGGACACGAATGAATGTTGGCATGGTAGACACAGCAGTTGTCCCCATTTGCATCTTTCCATCTGGCAGGACATTCATGCTCCTCACAGAACTCCTTTGCAGCAGTAGCATTGCTAACCAAGCAGGAGAGAGAATAAAACTTTTACATCCATTCCTCATTCAGAAAAATTGCAACAAGCACATGAGAGCTTGTTCTTTATCCTGCACAGAGAAATTAGCAGCAAAAACATATGCAATGAAATAAACACCGTTGAATCGTTTCTTTCTCTTTCATTTGCCTTCTGGTTGAAATGCTCCTGGAGCACTGGAGATTGTTGTCAACCGGACCTCTGCCTGCTGCCACACACTAGGAGCTTCCAGAAGATAATGTGCTGCAATCAGGGACCAACCTTCACTTCTCTTCCCAGTCTGACTTCATGACCAGGTGGGATTACTTGGCACTACTTCATCTGGCACAGACAAAGACACTATTATTCTACTTCCACTCTCAGATGTGTCCCTGGCCACTTCTAGTCTCAATGTTTTCAATCATATCCCTTCATCTATGCATGCAACTCATACCAACCATTTAGGTCCAGTCTTTGCTCCACAATCTAAATTGCCAAGGAAAAGAAGTATAATGGATGATAATATCAGATACAATTCCACAAACCACAAATTTAGAATAGACTTTATGAACAGACTGTTCTGCAAAACAACTTCTGAAAACTTATTCCTGAAAGAGGAATGCATTCACCTCAAAATGTGTGATGCAACACTGTTTCTTCAGTTACACTTTCAGCGGTTATCACCCTAATAAATTTGGCTGCAAGATAACATTGTTTTCTGCAAACATGATTTACTCAGATACAGCCAGAATCAATTGCAGTTCAGCTGAAATGTTATGCACTTGTATTGGATATTTATAAAACAATTCCAGAACACAGACTTTATTTTTTGGCTTATTCTTAATGAAAGAAGACTTAGCCAATAATGAGTAGATCTAAGACAGAAGGTTTTGTTTATTATGAGAAGACTGTGTTTATTATGACAAATAAACAAAATCACAGAGGATTACGTTAACATAGATTATACTCATGGCCAGATTTACAAGGCCACAGACATATTTGAAACATGAGACAAGCAAATATTTCAATCTCCAAAACATAAACAGATAAAATATTAAAATTTATGAGCCTTTGAGCTCATACTGGAAGTTAAGAAAAATACTTAACTAAGTTGGTGCCTAACTCCATCATGTACTTTCCTTTAGGGCTCCTTTTCCAAGTGTATCTGGTATTCTGTATTTTTTGTTCAATAACTTCATCGTGACTTCAACCAATTACACTGATGCCCATACACTGACTTGCCAGCCTCAGGTGTATTTGGGTCAGCCACAGTAATCTTCAGTGTCAACCAGATAACCCTCTAGTTAAAATGAGATGCAAATTTGATCCCTTTGAAAAACTGCAGCATAGATTTATCTTTCTTTAAAGATATTAGCCATCTGTTTCTATGTTCAAGGTATGTGTAAGTACACAAAAAGCAAACTTTTCCAAATTCCTTACTGATTTGAGAGAGTGGTCTCCCTGGGAAGACTAGAATAATGAGATTCATGACAAGCAGTGAAAAAACCTGCTTCATAGTTAAGTTCTCAGAACTATAACTAGCCATACATTTCAGAAAATCTGATAAACAGATTTCAAGTAGTTTTCAAACATACCATATAGATGACAAAAATAAAATATATCAACTTTTTGCCATTGCAAATAGATTACGGATCATCTTTCAATATGAAATAACATAAATATGGATAACAGTTTTATAAATTGCACTTTTCAATGTGTGCACTCAGGCAGAGAAAAACATTCCACAAACATCTCTTACACAACAGCACAGAAAGTGGGGCTCCTCTCTCTGTCCCAGGTGTTCCTATATAGGGATGGATAATTGCTATGTACAGACAAAAGTGTGAAATCAGAGTGTGTTACCCCTGGATTTATCGATCCAGATCTGTAGATCTGGAGTTGCACCCCTACATACTCCACACAGTCACCAACACAGTGTGTGAGTCAACATACAAGCTTTTGGAAAGATTTTAATCCCACAGAAATCAAGCAAGGTTGACCACTGAATTAAATGGATTCAAGGTCGGACTAGCTCTTTTTCATATTCATGTTGTCCACTTGAATCATACTTATGATGGAAAGCAGTATAAGATACAGAGTCTGTGACTCGTGCTTAAACTTCAGCTATAAATTCCATGTGTAGAGAAGGCAAGAAGTGATGTTCGTAGATTCACTGTGACAGTAGAGATGTGCCCTGTCTATGACCTAGGAGGCAAACATGCCATGATGGGTGGTCTGAGAGCAGGGAAAAAATAGCAGGGCAAACAGAGCTGTAAGGGACCTCAAAAGATGGAAGAAATTAATGAAAAGCCCCAGAGTGTCTGTTCCAATTATGCTACTGAATATGTACACACAAAATCCTCATATACTCATGATCATGACAGCATTTTTATAAGAAGTAATACCTGTGGGAAAGGATTCCATTCTGCACAGCATATTGATAAAAACTGTCTGAAGCAAAGACTGCGTAGGTCACATTGAAGGACTCCCCACTCACAGCCTTTTCTGGAGGCTTTTGCACCCAGGTCATCTCCAGTCCTATAAACAATGCAATCATGGCTCAGAGTATTTGCTATACATTTTTACGTAACAGATACATATAGATGTAGAACTTTCTCTGTAATGATTTTCAGCTTTTCATAGGATCATAGAGTGGTTTGGGTTGGGAGGCATCTTAAAGATCATCTACTTTCCCCTCCCCTGCCAGAGGTTGGGAAACCTTCCAATAGATCAAGCTGCTCAAAGCCCCATCAAAACTGGCCTTGAACATTTTCAGGGATGGACAATCCTCAGCTTTTCCGGACAACCTGTTCCAGTGCTTCACAACCCTCTGAGCAACCCTTTGACTATTCTTCCATTACTTTTTACAAGCCAAAGGGTCCTGCATTTTAGTGACTGTATAGTTAAACAAATGCACATTAATTGAAGAATTCTGACACTCAGAAAAGATCAAGCAGTTGGAGAAATGTAACAAAAAACCTGCTCATCTTATGCAAACTAACTTTGTTCACAGTAGATGGCACTGCTGCTTGTTCTGGTATATTTGCTTTCCTATTTTGATCAGGCAAAATTGCTCTTAATTCTTGGCTGCTTTCACTGAGACACACTTTATTATGGAAGAGGAACAGACAACTCTACCACACATGAAATTCAGTCAAAACCCTTAAACTCACGAGATATAAATTAAATATACTAATTATAACATATTTAAGACCATGTTCTCTTGTGATAGAACCATATGGCATCTAGAGCAGAGGACAGTAGATGGAGTGCTATCAGACATCTGTCATTTTCCATTTTCACAATTTTAACAGGGAAAGTTGATTTATCCCTATCATAAATGGGGACTCTTGTCCCTAGGACTCCCCATTATCTCCTTTGGGTTTGAGAATGAAGTCAGATAAAAGTTGGGAAAAGTTTTAAATCCATAAACTTAAACAACACCATGAAAATCTTCCCACTCCACTCACCTACCTTTTTGTTGGATGAAGGTTTTAATTTGCTCCTTTTCAAATTACATAATGCAACTCAGTATAACTCGGTTTGTCAGGAAGTATTAAATTCCTTCAGTAGAGGATTGGTAAACCTGCCTTACAAGAGATCTCATTTTTTTGTTCCTGTTCAGTTATGACCTCTTCTGTTACTCATACTTGTTTTAACAAGTATGTTCTTTGCTTGCACTATACTAAAACCACTATTTTCCTCCTAATTTCCTATCATATTTAATTATGCAAATTGTAAAATAACCTCTTTTTTTCCCATCTCCCTTGAAAAGTAAAAACTCTTTTTAATTGCTAACATTAAGTGAAAAACTGTAATACAAATATTTTTAAAAAAAAGCTAGTGTGATTTCTACTAAAAAGTAAGAGAATTGAGCTTCAAAGAATATATGAGAATGAAGACAAAAGGTCAACACAAATTTTAGTTAAATTATTTTCCACTTCCTTATAAAGGTCTCACAAAGATAAACCAAACTCTTCTTTCAATGACAGTTATTCCCACATATAAAAGCTATGAAGATCTTTCGTTAATTCCACAGCAATGAGGCTACAGTTTATATGTTTTTCTTTGCTTCTAGCAATGCCCAGAAAATGGCAAATAAAACCTACAAAGAAGGGCAGCATAAAGCCTGAAGTTCATTCTAAAACTGATTGTAATTAGTATACATTAATTACTAACCTACTAAATGTTAGATTCCCTTGTATATAGTAAAAATAGCTTTAAACAAGGCTTCTGTAGGGATAAATATCTGTTTTAATGTTAAACTAATAGTGAAGTCATACAGGTATAAAATTCTTAGTTGAAATTATCGAGAAAGTGTTTGAACTTCATTGTTCCAAGAGAATTGGAGAACGTTTAACTGTAACATTGAGCTCAGAGTGTGACACAACAGTATATTTCCTGAAATGTCTTATCAGAATCACCTTCTGAGGCATTCTTGTTTTTCTAAAAACCCTATTGAATGTTTGTCTCTGGTCCTACCTTTTACAACTTAAACAAAGTGTTCCTTTACATCAGCTGTTTATTTGTTATGGAGTCACAAGACCACGGAAGAGTTGAATTTGGAAGGCACCTACAGAAATAATTTGGTCAAAGTCTGTGCTGCTCAAGGCAGGGTCATCTCAAGGATGTTTCTCTAGCTTTTGTCTAGTCAGGTTTTGAAAATCCCCAAGAATGAAGAAGGCACAACCTTTCTGAGAAACCTGTTTTATTATTTTATAACCCCTAGAGTATAAGAAACTTTTCTTAAACTTACATTGAGTTTTCCACATATCAATTGCTCCTTAATTACTTTTTATCTCAATAAATTACCAACATAAAAAATTATACATTTTGTTGTTGTTGTTGTTATCTCATCATGTAAATTAATTTTTGAAACTGGCAGGACCAAGTGGCTAAAGCTCTCAGGGTTTTTTCAGGTACTCATGGGAACAGTTTTGAGCAAGGTGGAAAAGCATGGCATGTACAATCAGTGATTTTGCTTACTGGTCTATTGATTAAGCACAGTACACTTCTGAATTGACACTGCAAAGTTTCAGCTAGTAGATTTGCTACAATGCAGCACTGCCTCCATGCTTTATTTAGAATAAGTTGCAATTGGTTTTCTAATGAGAAAGAAAACATTTTCAGTTTCTCTCTGGGCAGAGATACAGCTGTTGCTATTACTTTTTCTGTTGGAACAAAGGTATACTGAACAAATATATTCTCTGAAGAATCTTTTAGTTGTTTTCTTTCATTTAATTCTCTAGGAAGGGAGGTTGTCACTGATTTAGATGTTTTCTGCCATGGATAACATCCATCATGAGTAAATTTTTAATTTGAATACTTCAGTTTTGGGGTTTCAGCCATTCTCCCAGTAAGATATCATCTTACTTTATGACTCACTCACCTCCACAGTCCAGCATGTTATACTCATCTGGCTTTTCCAGGGGCCAACAGTCATAGTCTTTGTTATCTAAATCATGCCACCCCTCCACTAATATAACCTGCCAGAAAAAAAAAAAAAAAAAAGTCAAAAGAATACAGTATGAGAACCTCAGTTCTAGGAAGAGGATGGGTTCCATCTCCTAAGTTTACAATCCTTCTACAGAAATCAAACAAAATGCAGAAACATAGCCTGGCATGTTTTGCTCTCTCCAACTTCTGGAGAAAAAAAAAAAGATAATTCCTTGGGGGTATATAAACACAATCAGTATGTTATTTTGACTTGTCCAGAAATTGGCATGAAACAGTTAGGGGACTTAATTAATCTTTCTCTCAGAATGGTTCTTTACAAAGAGCAGGTGGTTCTAGGACCATATGCAAAGGGACAGTTTATTTAAAGAGGTTTTTTTTGTTTGCTTTTAGAATGGCACTCCCCCATTCCAAACTGTTCAGTTTCTTTTAATCTTTTATACTTATAATTTCTGAATGAGTAATTTTTTGTTAGACCTTCAATAACACAATACAAATTTTAACCATATAAAAGTTAATATACAGAATGACATAAAATAACGATAGTATAATCCTTAGGTAGAATACAGCATCATAACACCATACAGATTGAATTGCAACAGTAACAAAATATACATTCTATATTTATATATAATGCATTAAAACAGATTATATTAGTCATGTATTTTAAAAATACTCTAGGATGTATATGAACAGATCAGAATACTCTATAATACTGTACTCTGTGCTTCCTCTATTCTAGTAAAAGATAATAGTTTCTACTCATACAATATGCTATTGTTTTTTTATATATTATTAAAGCACAACCATCTACCGCATTATGCAATTGCTTATCACAACACAACGTGAATGGAACAAGATAGAATGATACAACTGATTTTTTCCAATATATCATCCACTACTCTTGATTTCTACATTACTAGAATAAAAATCAACAACTGCCTGGTATAAACAGCTGTTTCACTGTAATAAGCCATATACAGTTCTTTCTGTACACACAGATCAGAGGATTAAGTTCTGGTAAGCAGATCGAGGTAGACCTACCAATAAACTGAGGAGGCTTCGGAGCTCTACAGCTGGTGAATTGACAGCTCCCATGCTCCCTAATGTGCACCCAGCTCACCAAGTGTCAGGGCTGCTTCTGATGTTGCTGCTGCTTCTGAATTAGATGCCCTTGCCTAAGAAGGGGGTTGCTAGGCAAGCAGATCCCGGCAACTCCAGCTGCTGCAGCTGTTCTGCCTCCTCCTTCCCTCTTCTTCCCTCGCCCACTTCATGATGCAGGGTGGAAATACCCCTCTGCACCTCTGCTGAAACCCTTTGAAAAGTCACCACTCATTGTAGGGGCAGCCCCACCCTCCTGAAATCTGTGGCCCTTACTGCTCAAAACTAGAAAACCAACGGCGGGGTTTTCTTGCAGTGCCTTGACAAATGTGAGCAGCACCTGACCCTTAGGCAGATGAATCAATGCTGCAGACATAAGCACAGAGACAAACCTGAGCCCAGAGGAGAGGTGTATAAACACGGAGGCAAGCAAAGGCTACCTGTCCAAGATAAACAGGTAAGGCTAGAGGCTGACCAGTTTCCTGAACTGCCTTCCAACCTGCATTGTATGAGACCCTATGACTTCAATTTCTCAGTCCCTGAAGGTGTAGGACAACTTCTATCCAAGTGTGTCCAAATGAAATGGGCTTCTGTGTAGCCATTCTGGTACAATAAAGACATAGATGTGTCCATGAATATCTATGTTTGCTGAAGGCCTGCCAATACAAATCTTCAGTTGTGACTCAGCTCTCCTGAACATTTCTCTACATTTTCTCTTTAATTCTCCCACTCCAATGCGATATTAAGAATCTTAGTCAAATTGCTTGAACTTCACTATTTCTTGCATCAAAACGGCATGAAAAAAAACCTGCAATGTGTGCCCAAATAATCTTGAAAGGGCTGTAGATGAATTTAAAAATCTGTTCGGCTTCATTCATTAAAGAGCTATTCCTATAAATATGTTTTAGATTGAAATTTTATGTTTGTTGTGAGATGCTAAACCTCACTTGTGTTTTGCCTTCCTGCGCGTCACTATGACAATTTCACCCAAATGATGGGTTTCACTACATGGAAGTCTTAGAGAATCTCAGCATGTCACTGGTTTGTTTGGGGGGTTTTTTTTGTACAATTATCTGCTTAAAAGAGCCCGCTTATATTAAAATCTTGGAGTGGTTTTATTAGGAAATCTTTGCTTGATAAGAAATTTGCTGGCAGGGAAGCTAAGGGTTATAACTTGCTAAATACTACAGAAGCCAAAAGATTACCGTACTGATCCTATTTTCTTTAATAGGACTGACAAATACTCAGATGACATTGATATCATGACTGTAAATATCATACATTACCTTTACAGCTACTTGTCCATCACCTCATTCAAAATTCCTGGAGAATGGCCACATGTACATGGGAATCTATGATTAAAGATGGAGGGACAGGAATGGCTGGCAATTGTATGATCTAACAATGCATCCCAGCTACTTCAAATGCATATTACCATCTCTGCATTTAAGCAGAGAAGCACCAGAATTTTTTTAAAAAATAGTGCAATATGAATATATACACCTTGGTAAAAAGAAAGGATTGACAGCTCAGTCAGCAATATATTCTTCAGCTCTATCCACAACTCTCTGTATAAAAAAGAAATGAGAAATATATTTGAATAAAGTGGAGTACTCATCTTAAACTTAATAATACTTGCTTTAATTTGCTCCTTTTACTGTTTGTAAGTTATATACAGTTAAATAATTTGCATTAATATCTTAACATTCCATCACACCACAGATGAGTTTATTATCACAGTCTAGCATAAATAGAGTGAATTCTATGCACTGCTGCTTGACTTGTTTAGTGCAATAACACTGAGTTCTCTGGCTTCTTCTCTTCAAAGGACCTCTTCATCTGAAAAAAACCCAGGTAATTTCTACTGATTGAAATTAAATTATCAAATCACTTTATGTTTACAGATGTATTTCTGTTATGTTGTCTGTACTCAGATGGTCCCTTAAGCTACATTATTTCCATTTCATTAATTAACACAATAATAACTTCTACCATGAAAGAAACAGAGGGAAAATAAAGATATTTCAAAAATTTATGAGCAATACAACTTTAGATATTGTTAAAAATATGAATTCTTATTTATGTTTCAATAATCATATAACTTAAGTACAAATGTGTAATATTAGTAGAAAACAATAACAATGGATGCAATATTGCTGAACAAAAGTTGACACCTATGTTTTTTCAAGTATTTTAGGATAGCAATTTCCAGCAATAAGTCAAAACAAAAATCAGTGTGATTAAAGCTTCAGATATCCTTGAAAATATTTATTTATTCTGACATTCAAATTTTCCAGATAGTTCTTGTCTTGGAAGTAAGATGAGAGTACTGATTTTTANAAAAAAAAAAAAAACAATAAAAACTTCTAAAGTCACTACCAGGACTTATTTGACATTTCAAAATTATGGCGTTCCAAAGACATCATTTATCAGATTTATGAGGACTGCACTTTAATTTGTGAAATCAGTAGCTAAAATTAAGTTCTTTGCATATAAAACTCCACTATGCAGAGTATGTTCATCCTGCGCATGGGTTGGAATCCTGATCTATGCTACACCGCTCCAGGCTCCTAGCATCTACAGGGATGTAGGATTATCCATATCCAATTCTCATCTTACGGTGATAGCTCCAAAATCATTTCAAACGGCACACACACAGTCCGAGCGCCTTTCTCACTGGGACCAGCCCAGCTTGCGCCACCCGCGGCGTTTGTTGGGCATGGTCAGAGCACTCTGACACTGCTCTCTAGTGGTTTCCTTGCAGCACAACCTTGCAGGTTCCCACCGTGTCAGCTCTGCTTCAAGGACAGCTTCTTCTGGATGCACCCACTATGCTCAGTCTGGTTTAAGGAAAGCCTCCTTTTGATGCACCCACCGGGCACGGTCTGGTGCAAGAAAAGTTCCCTCTTGATGCACAAACTGTCACAAATGGAGTAGCATTTGAGAGCAGTAGCACAGCAGAGAGCCTGTCTGATTTCAGGTTCTCACCAGGGAGCTCAGAGGCAGCAGATAGTGGCCTTCTACCCCTTCCCAAGAGCAGAGTGATGCACTGGTCAGCCACAAGAAATTCCCAGGGCTCTGAGCAACTGGTGACAGCACAACAAGTGGTCACACCATCACTGGGTCGCCCTAAGCATTTGTTCATGCATTTTCAGCCTGCAGAAAGGGTTTTGCTGACCCGTGCAAGGCAGCCCTACAGACAAAGGGTGTTGACTTTTGTGCTGTAAAACCACACTGAAGCAAACAATTACATGTACCAGAAGAGGCCTTTCAGCATGGGCTTCTTGTTCTCTCCTCATGATGCTGGTCCTCCAAGCTTTTTGTTGATTATGAAATTAACTGTACAACTGGATCAAAAGTCTGATCTGGTTACAACGGCTATGATGATGATGGTGATGATGATGATTGTTATTATTATGCATTACCTTAAAAAGACTTGGTGTTTTTTCCTCCCACCCTTTGCTTTTTCTTATCATTCTTGTTGCAAATACTTTTTTAAGTAACACACATCTGAGCTCATATGGTTCAGTGAGATTTACACCTCATCTGAGCATGGATTAGCAGGTTTAAAAAATAGTATCTGATTTTCTCCAGAATTACTGACCATTTATTTAAAAGACTAAACATTGTAATTGGTTTCATAGTAGATAAGTAGCTTCAGCAGAACTGAGTGGCCTCAGTCTGCTGGGAGATCTGAACAGGTAATAAAGTGTGGGTCTGAAGAAATGCTGGAGAGCAGTAAACAAGATCCTGAGCCTTGCACACACACCATCACTTAACTTTGTAGTATCTCTTCATTTCTCTAATACTTTTCCAAATTTTGAAAGTTTAAGAGAATTTCAAAGAAAGAGGTCTCAAGTTTAAAAATGGTACTCATACATTAAAGAAAGAACTGATGACATACTGGTTTTCAAGGATCTGAAAAGTTAGTGTTAGATGATTAATCTCTGATGATCGTTTACTTGCAGCAGAAGTAGCAGTTACATACTTACTCAAAGGAACAGAGCAGGGAGGCAGTATGAAAGCAAAACAGATAAAAAAGGTAACTACAGCCACTGAAAACTACAGCAAAGAAACTGCTTACTCTGATGACCACCCACAATGTTGTACATACCTCATAAACTTAGAGAAACCACAAAAAAAGCAAGTGGTATTAACTGGTGAAGGTGGCAGGTAGTCTTCCCTGCACTCTCAGGTTACTGGGAATACTGAACAAATGTATGCTTTTACAGATGCATTCCTCAGGTTCACTCTAGTTCATGAGGCATCATAGGAAGGCTTGTTCTGTTGCTGCACTTTGGGTTTCATCTGTGGCACTAAACAAGTCTAAATATTTAATTTATTTCAAAAATGTTAGAAAGTACATCAAAACTTGAAATTAAAAGTATCTTCCATACTTCCTCCGGGTTGTATGAAGACTGTAATCTAGGATATGTCACAGACTTGAAGAAGAAACATTTTTCCTTCAGAGTAAGACTATTCTCTGTTTAGAGGATTGACCAGTACATGAGCTATTGTGGAAAAAAAGCAACATTCTAGAATTCTCATCACGTAAAACAGTATGCACTTTTTCTTCTTCTAAAGAGAAGACAGAATGATGATAATCTAGAAATCTGTAAGGAAAACACTCACAGGTAGAAAACTAACAGGTAACAGTGATTATCTCACTAATTGAAAATATTGGTGATGTTAGTTATTTGATGTAATACATGACTGAAAGCCTCTAAAGAGACCGGATGACAAAAAATGAACTCTCAGTTCTCAGAAAAGCCACCAAGAATTTTATTTTCAAAGCAATGCAAGTTAAACTTTAGAAAATCCTAGCCTAAGTACATAACTTATTATAGATTTCTGCATGAGGGATTTTTCTGAACAAATCTTTGTGTTTCTGTTACTGTAACATAGCATGTCAATGCTGTATTGTTCAAAGGGCATTCAGCACGTCTGATAATGTGAGAATGAATTTCAATTTGTCAGGATGACTGGGAGGCTTAAGAAGAGTGGGTCCCAGTTCAGCACAGAATAATTTGAGTTTTTCAACTGAGAAGAACATTACTGATGTTCTCAAATTCCTCCCATCTTTCAGTCCTCCCACACAGGCAGAAACATTACAGATGTCTGCAGTGCTTAAGAACAGAAACCCTGGCTGCTCTTAAGATCCACTGGAGGACCTGAGTAATAGTGACAGACAGCACCTGAGGGGCAATCCTGTTCTTAACCATCAAGGTCCTAAGATAAACTGGTCATTCTACTGGTAGGAGTGGCATTCAGTCGAAATCTGCCTTTTCCCTTAATGAGTTTTTCCTGTCCCCCTCACTTCTCACTGTATTAGTCATTCCTGTTTCCAGAACTCTTCAATGATTTTCCAAAGCTCATATTTTTATGTACAATTAGCACTGCACATCTATGGACATTGCATACAGCCTTTCTCTCCCCCAGAAAGACGCCCTCATAAGCCACAATTGCTTCCACGTTTCCAGGATGTAATGTGATCAGAAATTCCCAAGGAACACTGAGAGATCACCAAGACAGGGTGTCTCTAAAATGAAGGAACATTTAGCCTTTTTGATCATCTCTTTGGACCAACCCGAAAGAGAAAAAGAGATCCAGGCTATTTCCTTTCCTCAAGTCATGATCATTTCTGCATATGCGACATTATAGAGATGTTTGTCTAACCTGTTTTTAATGACCTTTGGGAATGGAGCCTCTACCCCTTCCTTTGTGGTGTAATCCAAGGCTTCACTACCATTCCTTGCTGGAAGAGTTTCTCTATAGCCCCACCAGCTTCTATCTTGCCATTACTGCAGTTTAAATGTACCCCAAAGAACAGTTAGATTGTTCTATATCCTTTTTACAGGCTCGAAGAGACTGCTGCTCTGGTTTCTGCCAGTTACTATGTATCAAGATGCCTTACACAAATGTATTCTCACATTTTTTCACAGGCAAAAGGGATCAATCATCCTAGCCTCTGCAACAAAATATAGGAATAAAGGGAGATTAAAAAATTATTTTAAAAAAACCAGAACAGATATTTCAACAGTATGAATTAACACTTTGTCTTTGGATTTTTGTATGCAAACAAGTGATTGCAAATGCAGCCTGGGATCACTACCATGCAAGCACCCTCGTTCTGCAATTAAAATAAATGTCAGTTGCGGAAAGAAGGAAAAATCAGTCTTTCTTTAACATTACAGTCTTTCTGCCAATGGAGACTTTGTCTCAATGAGCTTTTTTTAATCTGTGCCTCAAGTGAAGTGAACTTGGTAAATGTCCAGTTTGGCATAATGCCATTTTGTAGAATGTTTTGTGATTGACTAGTTGTCAGAAGTAGTCCAGTGGGAGAAGAAGATTTTTGTATGTTACTGAACCAGAAAAGATTTCTCTTCTATGCAAGATTCTCGGGTTCTTTGGGTACATTACTTTCACTGCTGAAGTAAGACATATCTTCCTTCCATGAAAAAACACTGGACAACCAGGAACTTCTTTTACTTCACCCAGAGATCAATCTGCTACTTGCACTGTAGTTTTGATACAAGAAATAGTGGCTCAAATGGTGACCGAAAGGAAGAGACAGAAAAGAAAACTGATTTGAAACCAAATACCTGATGTGATGTACCTGTTGGGAATAAAATAATGTATCTTTTGTAGCCACATGCAACTACCATCTGATTTAGGGTTCAGCCTCACTTTAAATGAAATCCCTGGCACATGTCTTTGCCTTTCCCAATGTTGTGCTAGCTCCAGAATGGAAAACTTGAGAACTACTGCAAGGAGAAATGTAAGCATATTAAGCCATATTTATAAAAAGGATTTTTATTTTCCATTATTTCAATTTTATATTGTCTAGGTCTACTGCTAATTGCTTGTTTTCCTGTTTTTTGATATCTCTCTCCCTTCAGAGAGTACACTCCAAAGTAGAATCCTTAATGATTTCTAGTGCAGTCTGGATGACAAGAAGCATGGTGTCAGATGATTCTATCATAGAGTATTTCAGTGCTCTGCTCTGCCAAATACTAGTTAGGAGTTCAGCTGTATCTTCTCATCATACACATTTCTTCCAGACCCTTCACTTGCTTTCTAAGTTAGTTCTTATAAAATAATTCCCTGGTTTTAAAAATTCCAAAAGGAGATTCTCAAAGACATGAACAGCAAACAGAGGCCTGATGCCCACTGAATCTCCACATGGCTTTCCGATACTTAGTTCTTGGAAAAAATATCTTATTTTTATGTATCATATGTAAAGCAAGTAATAAAAAGGAAGCACAGTCCTAACACGGGTTATAGGAGCTATGCTCCCTGAGCGTGCCCCTCTCTCCTGGAAGTTCCCTGCCTGGTCTCAGGGCCAACAAGCACAGTGCAGATCTCCAGCCTTGAAGCTACAGTCAGGAGTGTCGTGTGAGAAGTCCTTGCAGAGACTCCTCACCTTTCTCCAGGATCTGCTTTTATACTGGGCTCTCACACTTGTTTCCTGCCAGAGCTATATTGCACCTATGCCCACACCTGGCCTGGAATCCAGCTGATCTGAATCCTGACTCTGACCACATAGATTTGACTTCCTGGCTTGACCTTGAATTTATCTCATCACCATGTACTCATCTGTTAACATCCACTTTTGGCTGAAGACTATCTACAGACCTGTCATGATTGCCCTCCTCTGGCACTGCAGACCTGGCTCTCTTCAGAGTGACTCTGCTGTGCCTGCCTTGCTGCCTGGATGTCCCTTCCTTGTAGAGCACTCTGTCCTTGCTCAAAGACAAGGATACCTCAGCTATAATGTTGGAGGGGAAAAAATAAAAAGTATTAAAAATTAATATATAAAAATAATGTTTAGAAGTCTGCAGCAAAATAAAATTCTAGCCAGAATGGAAAATGTAAATGCTTTGCTCAAAACCTCACAGAGACAGCCCTCTACAGTATCTTTTGGTAAACTATTTCTAATTGCAAATATGGATTTTTGTAAAGGATTTACTCTTTACAAACAAAAAAATACTTTCATTTCTTTGTTTCACTGGAAAATGATCAAGACAGGACAGAATTCTGTGCATCATTAACTTGAAACACAAATGTTATCACTATCTTTGGATTATCAGTGGCTTCAGTAGTATTTTAAAATGAGCAACATTGTAACTGATTTAGTTTCATATCCAGTATCATATCACAACCCTGCTTCAAAGTATCTGCTTCAGACTGGCTGTGGTTTCATATATTTTTATAAAAGATGTATTAGCACTTTACATTTTTACCACTGATAAGTTTTTGTTAATGCTTGACCATGACCAAGTGTCTCATTGGATCATAACATCACTCTTTCACTAGTCATTAAAATGATGCGGCATATCTTCTCCTCATGCCCCAGGTGCTTATTCGATTAAGAGGAGATGACCTTTAACTTATACATATTTTGTTCTTGGTACTTCAGAGGGAAGGAAAAATCTACCTTATTAGTTTTCATATCCCACAGAAGGTGCATAAATTGCTCCATACTTTATGAAAAAGTTTAGAAATGCAAGTAACACTGGAAGAACAATACACAAAATTCTTATCCCTCCAAATGTGAAGTAGGACAAATCTCCTACTATTAACAGGAAATTGAAGAACCAGGCTACCTGCAGACAGGGCAGGTGAACCACATATGCTATATAGGGAAAACCAGGAAAGAAATTGCTGTTCTCTCAACTCCTGAAGTTTTGCTTCCCAGGGATCATAAGACCTGCTCATTTTATTTTTTCCATATAAACACCTGGGTTGTAAGGACTGATTTCTATGGACCCTGAAATATAACCCATGTTAATGTATTCTGCATTTAAGGTAGAAAGGGTGCACGAGAACTGAATGTCCAGTGTACTCCTGTACTTCTGTGCTGGTGAGGAAAGGATGCCGTTTTAAATGGTGACCTGTGAGAAACCCTTTAGGAGGACTGTCGTAGGATATCTTATGATCTTCTTCTCCCTTTTCGTTTGAGCACGAGGATGCTTTTCACCTCTGGCTTGGCTATTTCTGATACTAGCTAGAGCATGTTTCAAGGCAATCTCTGTGCTCCATGAAGGGCTAATGAAAAGACTATTTTTATTATATGACTATTAGCGAGACTCTCCAGTTCTCCTGCCTCCCTCAGGATCAAATTCTCCCCTGATAATGCTCTGATTATGTAAGAGATTTAAACTGGAATTCCATTGGGAAGCTGTGCCTAGCATAAAGCTGAAGAGAAAATTACTTGTGTGACTTTGGGTAAACACAAGAAGAACATTCTCTTAAATAAATCAGTGTTTATTTTTGTTTCCTCTGAGGTATCAGTGGTTTAATAAATACCCAACACATAAGTTTCATTCTCAAAACAACTTACACGTTGTGCTGTTTCAATGTCCTCCCCCTGCCAAATCTCAGGTAGTAAGATTCTATGAAACAGCTACATCTCTACGTATTATGATTGGGATCACAATGACTAGGATCAAAACCTGATCTTTCTAGTCCCACAAAGAGTATTCTCTTACCCCTTAATGAAGTCTGAGACTACCTTCTGTTCCAACCATGAAATGAACATGATATATCAGCACCCTTTTACTCCATGACTCTATGTCCACAGCATGTAGTCACTGGGCCAGACTTTAACCTTCTCAAGAAGCAATGCTCCTCACCCTAATCCTGTCTGTCTGGGAGGCACTTTTGTTTTCAGAAGCAGTCATGATATATAAGAAGATAATATAATACAGTCACACAATACACGGACCATTGTAATGTATGTTTGGTACTTGTGTGCTTTGGTAAGTCTGCCCAGAAAAAGTTCTGAGGTATAAACGTTATAGCCTGGGAAGAAGAAAGAGGGAAAGAAAATTTAGTTTAGAGTTGTCTACACTTGGATGATCAGCAGTTCCATAGGTTATATGCATTCTAGAAGAATTCAAATATCAGAAATGCTTGTGGTTAAAGGAGTAAAGAGTATCCAGCAACAAGTATCCAACAGCAAGTGAAGGAAGGAGTAGCAGCAGATCAGAGAGCAGACCTGTTAGAAAAAAGATTCACCTAGCACCTCACAGTGAGAAAGTCCTTGTATCTGTGTTGAACAAACATGTTTCACTGGATTTTTGGGCTGAAAATGACCCTGATGCGATGCAGACTTGCTCCAAGTGCTCTGCTCTATTGTCTCCTTTTTTCTGATTGGAAATCCTGATTGTGAAATGAAACCTGAGAGACAATAGATTTGCTGAATGCTGCTGGCACAATAGAGAGTGCAAAATGGCCCTGAGATTTCTTAATGTACTTAATTTCTTAAGTTTCTTAATTTCTTAAGTACTGAGAGTGGCAATGAGAATTTATGCAAGATGGCACTTGATAGACAAGCAAGGAAGAAGGTAGAGGAGCAAAGTTCATTGGCCCCCAACAAAAGGTGTCAATTAACAGTTTGGCCTGCTTTAATTGAGAAGGACAAAAGGACCTTAAAGGAAAAATGAATCCTTGTTGCTAGGAATGAATGGGTGAGTGCTCATAATTTTGAGATATATATTTAAACACACACATATTTACTTTTCATTAGATGTATAAAATGAAAAGTGACAGGAGCCAAGAATGTCTGGACTTACCTTGTCAGGCCATTAAATCACATCATCTTAAATGAGAATGGTCACCAATGTTTGTTACTGCTGCCCTCTGTAGTAAAAGCAGCCTCCCATTTTCTTTAGGGTGTGCTGAAAGAATTGTTTGTCTGAGATCTTCAAGAAATAGTGGAAAAGACATGTGTTCATACAACAAAAGTCTCAGCTGTCACACGAACTTCCAGAATTCAAGCAAGCTGTATTCTTTGGGTTTTAAGCAATGCAAAAGAGCAAGTTTCTACCTGATACAAAGAGAAAAATCAAAACTGTAAACAAAGATAACAATGATCATGCACGACTAACCATAGTAGGAAATTCTGATAATGTAACATTTCTACAGAAATAATTTTATCACTTTTCTGTAACGATTTTTTTAAAGTCCAAAAACATTGATTTAGCCAGGGTTAGTTTTATTATACTTAACATGGTCTGTTTTGTAGTGTTTTCATTGGCAAAGATGTTGCTCTTCTATTAAGACTTTTAGTTAATTCAAGACTACATTTAACTTCTTTAGTCCTAGCATGGCAGGAATCACATAATTCTGTATATGTGACATTCATTTACCGCTGCTGTAGCAGCTCAGTTCTGCCTTGGGGGCAAATCATCTACCACTTGTTAAAGGTAACAATATTCATGGTTAGAGCCATATAAAAGAAACCTCACCAAGAAGGTGAATTCATTAGAAACAATTTTTTCATTCTGGTTTCATCACAGTATTGAATGACAGAAAATTGATATCAAGAACAAATTATTAGAAACAAATTTGTATTATAATAGGATTCAGACAAATCAGAATGATAAAACACCTCAGTTTGCGTATCTTTCTATTGGGCTCACAAGCCTTTAGCTAGTGCTGGCTTCAGAACTGTTATCTGAATTTTTCCTTCCCTAGACTGCATTGATCATTCAGCACAAAAAATACGTCAAGCATCTACCTTTAGAATAGTTTCCTACTCCATGAGCTAATCAGTTTTGACAGTTGTCCCAGATACATCACAATACCAGCACAAACACTTAAAGACTTTTAAATTCTGTTTTTAATAGTAATTGGACTTCATTACTCTGCTAAATTATGGGGGAAATACAGCATATCATAATTCCCAGCTCTAACAAAATTTTCTTCTCAGCATTTTTTCACTCTCTTTCTAAATATGATTAGAAGCACTTCTAAAATTCACTTGCCAGTATTTTTCTAACTCAAAAGCCTTTTCTTTTAAAAGAGTAATATATTTTTAAATGCCTCAATTTTCAGCTCAAATCTCATGAATTTTACTCACATCTTAAACTGTTTTCATTTAGCTGGGAAAAAGAGCAAGAAAAAGAGAGACAACCCACTTTATAGATTGTCAACAGCACCTAATCTAAGTGCTGTTTTCTGCAGACATTAAGAAAATGAGTTCTAGGAGATGGGGACTAGTGGAAGGGATGTATGTGTCTGACTTTCTCTTTAATGGAAAGTGAATTTACAGGGGATCTAGGAAGTGCTGGGGTATATTAAAAAATGAGGGCAATTTCAGGAGCTCAATGAGGCAGGAAGGTGGTAACCCTTTATTATTTGCTTTGAAGTTCCTAGGGCATTAGAGTGAAAACAAACAGATGAAACCCTTTGTCCCAGAAGAAAAAAAAAAAAGAACAAACAGCTCAGACTCATCGCATTTAATTACAGAAAACAACCATTTTTGACAGAGCAGTAATTTGGCTGCTATTGAAACCCTGTTATGGCATGCTACACCTCTCTATAGGCACAGTACAGTTCTACTCAATCCCTCCTGAAACAATGCCAAGGAGGCAGTTTACTGCATCCATGCAGATATTTAACATAAACTTACTTATGACGGCTGCTCAAAATAGGACTTTTAAATGGCTGATGCTGATTTACCACAACTAGACCTCAACACTCTTGCAAAGGAAGCCATTTTTTATCTACAAAAACAGGCTTGCCCTTTTTTTTATGACTAAATGATCCTGGCATTTCAACCCCTAGAAATCAAGAACTCAAGTTTAAAAATTACATATCCTAGACTCAGTTGAGGGGTCTGCCATGGTTTATAACTAAAAGAAGTCTTTAAAGATGAACACACCAAAAGTCATTGGGGAAAAGAAACAGAGATGTGGGAAATAACATATCCACAGGCTGTTACCACTGACTCAGGTGACTGAAAGACTAAAATGCTCCTAGGATACCAGTGAAAACCTAAAGGAAACTGGTATCCTTATTAGTACAGATTTTGAATGGTCCAGTGGGCTACATCCCAGACATTCTGCAACTTGAAAATGTGAATGGCATAGCACTACCAAAACATTATAGGCCAGCCCACCAGAGAAACAGTTCCAATTCTGCCCTAGACCTGCTCTGTCTTAGTGCAATTTGCGGAACCTTGCTCTTCAATTTCCTATTTTTGAAAAAGGTTGCACAGTAATGACTAAATCACAAACTAGAGATTAGAAAAAAATACGCTACAGAGGTTTGATTGCTGTTGAGCTGTATTAGCTGCTCAGTTCTAAGATGAGGTATGTTATTTAACTATAAAAATGTATTTGCACACTGAAGTTTTTAAAATTCATGTGAAAACTTTAGTATTCAACATAAATTTTGCAAGAAAATGTCCAGGTTAGAAATCCTCATAAATTGTAAAAAACTACTATGTATTTGACTCCTAATTTTACTCCCTAGAAACTATGTGCAACAACACATTAAGAACTAGCCATGCTATAGAGCAAGAATAACAGTAAGAATAAATAGGACTCCTTATCGGTGCATGCAAGTGTGTTTATAGACAGATGCTGCAAACTCACATTACACATAATTCAGTATGAAGTATGATACCTTTGTTCCATTTCTAAAAAATTAGTTCAAATGCCAGAGATTCTTAGCACAACTTTCAACTTCTGAGATCTCAATACTCATTTTAAATCAGGTGTTCCTATTTCCAACAGCGTATTAATAGCACAGATAATAAGTGTTTGTTCTTATCTATTTTTACTCCTTCTTAGAAGCCAGTTTTTAGTGCCCGTGAAACACACCTTTTTTTTCCTACAAGAACTCAAGCAGCCCTAAACATTTTCCAAGAGTCCTCTTTGCTCCAGATGTTGTATCCCTTAGTAACTTCNTTTATATATATTTTATATATATTCTTATATTTATATAAGAAATTATATATTGTGAGCAGTGCCAAATTATGAACAAACTCTCCTCCTTGGTTTACCAGATCACAAGGAGACCTGGTGAGAGCATTAATTCAGTTCTAGGGCAGCAAGACACTTGTGCTGAAACAGACTGGAATTCTGCATAGCTTGAGCACTTGAAAATTACCAGCAAATTTTCTCTTTTGGTCTCGTTAACAGAAGTCCACTGACTTTCTTAGTATTCTGAATCAATAATATTTCCAGCTCTCACTGATATGCTTATAATTTGAATACCTTATTCTAGTCCCTTGTATTTACTCATTGGGAAGAATGCAAGGAACCAAAATTTCTCCATGGAGGTTTATAATAGTAACAGTCAATAAAGCCATTGCACACAGTGAGATAAAAATTATTTCATTTAAAAATGTAAACAAGGAGTTATGAAATAAATTTTTTGTAGTTCTATTAGATATGCATAAAAGTGGATACAGAATCGTATCCATTGGGGGTTCTTTGCACATAACCACACCAACCAGTTGGAAAAAAAAAAATCTTCCGTGGAGACTGAAAAATGCAAAATATTGGAGAAGGACAAGTAAGCATAAGCAACATATTTTGGTGACACCAAACATCCCAGGATTAAAACAGAAAAAAAAAAATTGCCCAACAGAAACACAAATACAAATGCAATTCTTTCCAGTAAATGCAGCTCTCTTGAACTTTTATGAGAGAAATCTAATAAAAAACACACACTACCTCTGTAGTGTACAAAAAATTCTTATAAATCACTGTCTCTTTAATCAACATGATGCCTATGAGACTGGCAGGAGTACCTTGAAGTACCCGTGATGCAAATGTTAACTATTCACATAACTCTTAAGAGTCCACAGATTCTTAAGAACACTGTGCTGCTAACAGATGCAGTAGCATGTTGAATAACTGGGAAGGAAGTGCATGTCACACAGCTTTTTTGTTCCAGTGACAATGGCAGCTTGAAGAACACATCACAAACCAACAAAGTTGGTTCAAAACTGGGAGATGAGTCAGCACCAAAAATCTGACAATAAAGAATTAAGAATAAAAAATTATTTGTCCAAACAAAACAAAGTAAAACAAACCAGATTGGTTTCCTTACTTTTCAATTAAAGACAATTAAGACAATTAAAAACGAAGAAAAATATTCAGAAACATGCAAAATGTTGAACTTGCTACTTGGCACATCAGACTTTCCAGGGAATGACAAAGGACCACCTGTGAAAAATCCAGAAATCCCTGTCAAGTATTTACCAACCATACACAAACCACCTTATTTCCAGGACTGGTTTCTTGGTTTCCTCAGCAGGATTCTTTTTTT